>CM057456.1:205657500-206190000 GCA_016271365.2 Neoceratodus forsteri
GGGGGAGTTACGGCATTTAGGCACACTATGGTGGGCTCCCAGTGTGCCACAACAGTGTGAGGGGGGGAGGGCATGCCGACACAGGATTGGGCACCCCGATGGTGGCAAATAACACAGACGGGTTTGGCCTGGGGGGGCAAATCTGACACTGGGAGTGGGCATCCTGGTGTCGGAAAGATTAAATCATGATTTCGGCACACTGGGGTGAGCTCCCAGTGTGCTACATTAATGGGGGGGTACATGCTGACACAGGGATTGGGCACCCCGATGTCGGTTTTCTGGGTAGTGTGTAGCGGGCAGCAGGGGCCACCATATATATTGAAATGTTTCACCAGGAAAGGCACACTAAACAAACGCCTTACTCCTGAAGCAAAGCTCGGCACAGAATGCTCGGCGGCAGGAGCCAACCGCTTGCTCCTGGAGCAAGGCCCGGGGACAGAGTGCTCGGCTGCAGGAGCCGACAAGGTTGCAAGCGGGGGAGGTGCCACTGCAATGACAAAACTGTTTGTGATTGCAGTGGCACATTTCTTTCCAGTTTTTGGCTCTCTTTGAAGTTTCCTGTTATCACCAGCATGTTCACTGATTGGCAGCTGAGGGACACATCCACCAAAGCATCCCCTGCATTGTCCACAACACTGACACACCTCTGAAATGTGATACTACCGCAAGATGTTGCTTGTGTGTGCACGCAAGCCAACATAAAAATGGTTGTGTTGTACAGTGCTGGTCAGATTTTATTTATTTACTTATGTATTTTTATTTGAAAGTATCAGAATTACAAACCTTTGATTCATGGACTCATTTCCAAAGGCTCCACGTCAATTAACAATAGACAACATAATTCAGGACGATAGATACAGCTACAGTACAATATGACAACAGTTAAATCAGTGACAGTGTTCTATTAGTGTAGCAGTCTAGTTGCTATGGACTATATAATACAGCATATAAGATATAGTGACGGTTCAAGGTGAGAAACAGTTACAGTGTTACCATTGGTGCAATGGTACTCTAGTGACAGTGGGGTACCTATCCACTGATATTAGCAGTACACAATTGCAGAGTACATATAGTGGGGATTTATTATGTTGACCCATACAGAGTGTAAGCTAATCAGCTAAATAAGTTACAGAGACATATTGTGGATCCCTAACAGTAGAGCAGTCTGGAGGCTACACTTTGTCATCATGAGGGCTCCTTTGAGGTGTCACTGCGAATGTTTTGCTGCAGCAGTAGCACTAACGATAGGCTTGGTGGTGGGCCTATTGAGGACAGATACAGATGCGGGTGGTGAGGAGGTGGTTCCTGAGGGCCACTTTGAAGGGACCAAGCTTGGTGTGGCAGGTGACCGAAGGGGGCAGGGAGTTAAACCAGGTAGGGGCCCTGACAGGGAAAGATCTCTGGGCTAGGGTTGTCCTGACCCTGGAGATAGCCATTGCCGCTTTATCCGAGCTGCGAGTGTTTACCATGGGGGTCATGGTAATCAGAGAGGCTGATAATCCTGGAGGAGTTAGTCCATGAAGCGATTTTTTGGCCATGAGGCTGGCCTGGTACTGGAGCCTTTCTTTGAAATTGAGAATCTGGGTGAGGGAGTAGAGGGTGCATGTGTGCGTTGTACGGTCCACACCAGTCAGGAGCCTGCAGGCTTTGTTAATAACTACTTTTATTTTACTGATAGCCGTGGTGTCGGTGGCAGCAAAGACCAGTAGTCCATAGTCGACCAGGGACGTGGCTGATGAGGTGATTGCTAGTCTTAGGGCTTCAGGTGGTAGGTAGATTTTTCTCTTACTCTGCCAATGTTTCAGAGGGTCATCCCGTATAAATAGTTTACTAGGGTTTTAGATAGTCTTCCACCATACTGACAGCAGTATGTCCCTGAAAAACACCAGAACAAGCACTGCTTTTATCACTGTCTTGCAGCCCTGACAAAATGCCCTCTTCTTCATCCTTTCACAGTGGATGCACCTCTTGCTGGTAGTGAGGTTTGGGAGTCTGTACGCTCAAGAGGTTGTTGTGATGAAATAGCATCCACTATTTCATTTTTCACTTTTTCAATGAGTAGGTCTTTATATCTGCTGATGTCTGTGATGCCCGAGGGGAGAAAGTAAGCCAGGGAACCTTAAATCGAGGTTTAATGTGGTGGAGAGAATATAATGTTCAGATTGTAACATCATTTCTATTCTGGGGTCCATTTCAAGGGACATACTCAGGTTTTCTACAAGTGAAGTCACAGTACCTTCCTCCAGGAATTTTTCCTTCTGCTTTTTCAGTTTTATTTTAAGTAGGTATAGCAGGGGGATAACCTGACTCAGACTGGCATTGTCTGCATTCATTTCCCTAGTGGCTTCATCAAAGGGCTGTAGAACCTGGCACAACTGTGCCACCAGCTTCCACTGGGTGGAACTGTGACACAAACCCCCTTTCACTATGGAGTGATCCATATTGTACTGATGCACTGCTCTATGCTGCTCGAGGAGTCATTGTACTATATAAAAGGTATAATTCCACCTGGTAACTACCTCCTGCTTTAGTTGATGATGTGGAAGGTTATTGTCCTTTTGCAGCTGCTGCAATATTTTCCATGCTTTGGCAGAATGGCTGAAATGTCTGCAGATCTTGCCGCGCAACACCAAGGGCATTCTGAGTGCTTCTGTCATCCTGGAGAAAATCGTGTACTACGAGATTGAGGATATGAGTGAAACAAGGTATGTGCATATACCCACCATCCTTCACAGCATGTATGATGTTAGCCCCATTATTGGATACCTCAAATCCTGGAGAAAGGCCATGAGGGGTGAGCCATTCAGCAAAGTGCCTTCTTAGCTCCTGCAAGAGGTTCACTGCAGTATGATCTTTTGAATCGAAGCTAGTAATACACAAGGCAGCCTGCTTCTTAGATGTCCAGGTTGAGTCTGAGACAGAGAATGAGGCAGAGGAATCATGGAAGGAGGTCCAGCGAGCAGTGACAGTCATGTCATCTATGGTTTTGCCGCTAGTCCACATGTTGATTAAGTGGGCACTTAATCTCCTGTTTCTTCTTTTTCCCTCAGATCTCTGGCCAGCTCCTCCTGGGCAGTGCAGCTCAATCTCTTTAGCTGCCATCCACTGGTTCCTGGACCCATAGAAGCCCTGCAAGATCTCTGGCCAGCTCCTCCCGGGCAGTGCGGCTCGATCTTATTAGACGCCACCCACTGGTTCCCGGACCCACAGAAGCCCTGCAAGGTATGCCTATTAAGACTCCTCGCTGACCCAGTCTGATACTGGCTCCTTCCACTGTGGAGCCCTGATTGGCTGCTCCTTCTCCTGTTTGCCACTCTGCTTCCTCACTTCCGCCAGCTCAAGTTTTTAGACTTCTTTCTTCCTCTTGAAATTTTTTATAGGAACTTCTTTATTGATGAGTTACACTGTTAGTCTTGCTAGCAGCTAAGTTTGCGCCTCTTAAGTACTGTTTCAAAATTTTTATTTTTCTGCCCAGTTTATATTCCATATTTATTGCTTCAGATTTGCATTGCTTTATGTACTGTAATTTTGCTGCAGTTAATTAAACTTCTGTCCCTTCACTCCTATTTCTTCTCCCTGTATCTTTGCTGCATTTATTTAGACTTCTTCCCCTTCGCTACTGCCTCCTGCTATTTTTCTTTTTTCTCCCTGTAATCTTTGCCATATTTAATTAGACTTCGGCCCCTTCATTCCAGCCTCCTGTTATCTTTTTCTCCCTGTAATTTTGCTGCATTTAATTTGATTTTTGCCCCTTCGTTCCTGCCTCCTGCTATTAATTTTTCTCCCCGTAATTTTGCTGCATTTAATATGATTTCTGCCCTCCCGCTCTTGCCCGCTAATTTTTTCTCTCTTGTCACTCTCTGATCCCCCCTCCAGCTAGACCCCTTTCCACTTCACTCGCTTCTGCCCTTCATCCTCTCCCTTTACAGACTCCTCTCTCCATTCACTTCGGCTCTCCCGTTCACTTGACCCCTGCTGCCTCCCTCCAGTCTATGTCTGGCGGCATTTTCTTCCTCACTTAATCTCCTGTTTCTTTTTCTCTCAGATCTCTGGCCAGCATCTCTCAGGCGGTGCGGCTCGATCTCATTAGCCACCACCCACCGGTTCTCAGACCCACTGAAGCCCTGCAAGGTATGCCTTTTAGACTCCACACTGACATAGTCTGAAACTGGTGCCTTCCACTATGGAGCCCTGATTGTCTGCTCCTTCTCCTGTTCGCCACTCTGCTTCCTCACTGCCACCAGGTCAAGTTTTCAGACTTCTTTCTTCCTCTTAAATTTTCTCCCGCCTGCCCACCCCCACCTCCGGCGCTCTTTAAATGCTCTTTATACCCTGAGTCACCTCCCCCTATAAATACTTCTGGCAGAAGACACCAGGAGAAAGGACTGCTGTGTAACTGGACTTGTCTTCTGGGACTAAAGAAGAACTTTTGTACTTGGACCTTTAATTTAGGGTAAAAAAAAACTAACAAACAAAACAAAAAAAAAAGTGTGTGTTTGTCTGAGTTAACTGAACTGAATGGTTATCTGAACAGTTATCTAGGTGTAAATCTCAGGTGATTGAAAGGACTTAATAGCTGTGAGGTTTAAATTACTTGTAGAAAGATCTAGTAAGTAGGGGGAGTGGCTTAGCTAGAAGGAAGCTACATTTAAAGACTGTCTTAGAAAGATTCTGCTAATAGCTTGGCAGAAGACACCAGGAGAAAGGACTGCTGTGTGACCGGACTTCTCTACTGGGACTATATTGCCCTCATTCCCTCCCCTCCACCCAAAGCTAGTTCTATTTTTATAGGCACAGGATTTGACTGACAACAGGAACTTCCTGTTTGGGAGCAGGAAGTGAGTGATCACAGAGCCACCAAAGACCCACCATCCTAGAAGGGCAAGCGTAGCTCTCCAGCCACCTCTAGCTGCTGGAGGGCTGCCTCTGAGCAAGTAAGGGGTCTACTGAGAAATATAGGATATTCTTGTCTCAGAACAGGACAATCAGGAGCTTAAAGGGCACACAGGCAGAAAGTAAGGAGAGAGAGAAAAACAGAGGAAAGAGTAAGGATTGCAAACAGTTAAGGGGCCAGAAATAAGACATGATTGAGTGGTGCAGTGCAGTGGCTGTGGGCAGCAGTCTTCGGGAGATGTTCTGGAGGATGTGGTGTTGTCCCATCTGCAGGCACCTCTCTGGGCTGAGGGAGGAGGTTGCTCATCTCCAGGCTGAGTTGGCCAGGGATTTGTGGGACCTCCTCTTCCATCCAGGGACCACCAGTGCCACTGCCGCTGCCTCAGAGGTTGCCAAGAAGAGGAGTGGTTGGACCACAGTGGGCTCAGGGAGGGTGAGGGTGGTGGAACAGAGGTGCATCCTCCAGTTGTACCTCTCCACAATTCCTATGCCATTCTGGCAAAGTGTGGTTCCTCTATGGAGGCACCGCAGTGGAGACCAAGGAGGATGCTGGGAACCTCCACAAAGGAGACCCACAGGAGGGTGGCAGGGGACCCTGCAGGGAAGACAACTCCTGGTGGAGGACTCCATTGTTAGGAAGGTAGAACTGGGGAGGAAGGGAGAGGAGGTAGGTGCCTGCCTGGCCATGGCTTGGAGGGACAGGGAGCGAATCCTCAGGATTGCCGGAGCAGCTGCACAGGGGAGCTGGATGTCATTGTCCACCTAGGGACAAATGACCTGGCTAAGAAAGGGATTAAAGAGTGCAGGAAGAGTTTGTGGAATTGGGAGGGGCCTTAGTCAAGTAGCTGCACGGTAACCTTCTCGGAGGTGCTGCCCATCTATGGCACAGGAGAGGCTAGGTGTTCTGCACCATGGGATTCAATCAGTGGTTGAAAAACTGGTGTGGAGCTCAGGGATTTGGCTTCATTTGGGCCTGGGGGTTCACCTGGAGTGATGCAAGCCTATACTGGCATGATGGGCTGCATCTGTCTGGGAGGGGAACCAGAATCCTAGGTGATAGGTTTAAATGCTTCATTGGCAAGCATTTAAACTAGCTAAGGGGGGAAGCACTGGAAAGGAGCGGGGAAATCCTAGCCCCCCCAAAAAAAATCACGGTAGTAAGTGTGGCAAACACCAACATAGAGGTGTTGATAGGGAGAAGGGCAGGGGTAAATGGAGAAAGTGACAAAGGCAAGAAGGACAGGGATGGGGCAAGGGAGTAAGGCCATAAGAAATGGAGGTAATGAGTACCAATGCCTGTAGCCTGGGCAACAAGCTCCCTGAGCTGGTGGCCTTGATGGAAGAGGGATGCCTGGATATCATAGCAGTCACAGAAACATGGTACACAGAGAACCATGACTGGGATGTTAACATACCAGGGTACATAACCTACAGGAGAGATAGGCAGGGGAGAAGAGGGGGAGGAGTAGTTCTCTATGTAAAGGAAGGTATAAAAGCAACTGAACAAAAGAGTAAACAGGGAGGAGAGGAGGCACTGTGGGTCACCTTGGAGACTGGAAAGGGCACCACAATCCCACAGGGGTTGTGTACAGACCCCATGTCAGGGGAGGGAATGGACAAGGATATGATAGAAGGCATTCTTAGAATGGCAGAGAAAGGAGATACTGTTGATGGGAGACCTGAATATGCCAGATGTTAACTGGAGCACATTTGCTGCAGCCACATCCAAGAGCAGGGCCATTTTGATGCCCTACAGGTGGCAGGCCTCAGACAGCTAGTTTTGGAACCCACTCATGAGGGAGCAATCTTAGACCTCGTACTCTCAAACGGGGGCAGTGAGAGGATCTCAGAACTAGAAGTAGGTTGCCATCTGGGGACAAGTGACCATCAAACAGTGTGGTTCACATTAAACTCAGCTACAGAGTCAAGCCATACAAAAGTGAGGGTACTGGACTTTAGGAGGGCTGATTTTGGCAAGATGGGAGAGTGCCTCAGAAAAGCACTAGCAAACAGACCAGAAGGAGGTGTGGAGCAACAATGGGGAATCATCAATACTGCCATCACAGAGGCAACAAGCCTTTGTGTGAAGCAAATAAACAAATAAAAATGAAAGAAAAAGCCACTATGGTTCTCAAAAGAGGTGGCTGTGAAAGTCAGGAAGAAAAAGATAGCATTCCAGAAGTATAAGGAAACACAGAAGGAGCAGAACAGAGAGCTGTACCAGTTAAGGCAGAAGGAAGCAGGGAAGGAAGTCAGAATAGCAAAGGCCCAAACTGAGTAAAAGATAGCCAACTCAGTTAAGAAGGGGATAAAACCTTTTATAGGTACGTCAGCAGACGTAGAAAGACAAAGGGAGGGATAGTGAGGCTGAATAGAATGAAAGGTGGGTGGGCAGAGGGGACAGTGAAAAGCAGGGATACTGAAAGAATATTTCTGCTCAGTATTCACAAAGAGGAGGAAGTGACTAATCCAATTAACAGGCGCACTCTTGATAGAGGTGATCCCAGTCCTTTCACAGAAGAAAGGGTTCTGCAAGAACTCCTAAAACTGAAGGTGGACAAAGCAATGGGTCCTGATGGAATTCACCCAGAATTCTAAAAGAATTAAGGAAAGCTAGTGAAACCACTGGATAATCTTTTAATAAATCATGGGAGGATGGTGGTACCCGAGGACTGGAGGAAGGCGGAGTGATTCCCCTTCACAAAGTGGGACCAAGACAGAGGCAGGAAACTACAGACCTGTCAGTCTGACCTCTGTGGTAGGGAAAGTGATGGGGTCACTTCTGAAGGAAAGAATAGTTGAGTACCTAGGGCAGGGTGGGGCACAGGGCCCAAGGCAGCATGGGCTCTGGCGGAAAGGTCATGTCAGGCAGATCTAATAGATTTCTTTGACTGGGTGACCAAAGTAGTAGACCAGGGAGGGCTGTGGACATGGCCTACCTAGACTTTAGCAAGGCATTTGACAGAGTCCCACACAAAAGATTAATAGTCAAATTAACCAGCCTGGGAGTGGGTCTCAGGGTGGTAGCCTGGTAAAACATTGGCTGCACAACAGGACACAGAAGGTAATTGTAAATGGAGCCCACTCTGAAGAAGAGGGTTACTAGTGAGGGTACCATGAGGTTCAGTATTGGGTCCAGTCCTTTTTAATGTCTTCATCAGTGACATTGCAGAGGGACTGGAAGGAAAAGTATGCCTTTTTGCAGATGACACAAAGATCTGCAACAGGGTTGATACACAAGGAGGTGTGGAAAGGATAAAAATGGACTTGGCAAGGTTAGAGGAATGGTCAGAAGTATGGCAGCTAGGATTCAGTGCAAAGAAGTGCAAAATAATGCACCTGGGAAACAAGAACCCAGGGGAAGAGTACACAGTGGGTGGGGAGGTAGTAACAACAACAAAAAAGGAAAGGGACCTGGGGGTAATCATATCAGATGACCTTAAGGTTAGCAAGCAATGTGAGGAGGCAGTAGGGAGGGCTGAGGGTATACTGGGATGTATAGGGAGAGGCATCAGCAGCAGAAAACAGGAAGTTGTTATCCCTCTGTACAGACAGTTGGTGTGACCCCATCTGGAGTACTGCATCCAGTTCTGGAGACCCCATCTCCACCAGGACATAGACAGGATAGAGGCAGTCCAGAGGAGGGCAACTAAAATGGTGCAGGGTCTGCAAGAGAAACCGAATGAGGAGAGACTAAAGGAGCTTAATATGTATACCCTTGAGGAAAGAAGGGAGGGGGGACATGATAGAAACTTTTAAGTACCTCAGTGGAATCAACAAAGTCCAAGATGGTAGCATCTTTCAGAAAAAGAGACGTGCAAGGACAAGGGGACACATTTTAAAAATAGAAGGGGGGCCGTTCAGGGGCAACATGAGGAAGTATTATTTCACAGAGAGGGTAGTGGATGCATGGAACAGCCTTCCTGAGGAGGTTGTGGGGTCTAAAACTGTGGAAGAATTCAAGAATGCATGGGACAGACATAAGGCAATTCTTGTGGGGGGTAGGAAGAAATAGGCTGTTGGTTAACTAGGATCTGCGGCCTATCCTGTAGGTAGGGAAATGGGCAGACTAGATGGGCCAAGCGTTCCTTATCTGCTGTCAAAGTCTATGTTTCTATGTTTTTAACAGGAACAATTGACTTTATTAGGGTTCTGTTCTGCCTCTGAGCCCTGCTTATCAGCTCCCGTGAGCATGGGGGTGTGTCTAAATGCCACAGTTCCCTCCTCCTGTTCTCTAACCACTTTTGATTGGCGGAGCTCCAGTCCTCTAAGCAGCACTCTCCTAATACTCCCTTGGCATTTCCTTCACTGACTACCTAATGCTCCCTTGGCATTCCTTGGCTGACTACCTGAAAACAACAACCTTCCCCTCAAGATGTATAAACTTATATGAAAGCAAAACTAGGCTTACATGGTCTTTCACCTACGTGTGTCTGGCCCCTATCACTTTAGGTTTTGGCTGCCTTACATTTGTCTGCTACTACTACATAGAACCCATAAGTGTACACACTTTAGTCTCTCCCCCATTGACGCTGACTGGCAGAGGGAATTTGAAACTTTCCTCTACTCTGGCTGCCCTGTTAGCCCACTGTACAATATCCAGCGACCTTGTACATATCCCTACAATCTCGACTTAGAAAAAACTTTTGTTGCTGATCTTACACTGACTATAACTGTCACCGGGCATTTATAACCATGCTGCACCTTACTGCCCAGCACCCCCCTTATTTATTCTTATTCTTCTGTCTACCCTTCATCTTTCTAACAATATTTCCAGTTCTGGGGATCCTTCTGGCCCTTGTTCTTTACTTATCACTTGTGTACTACAATACTACCATATTGGTACTAATTCAATCGGTTCTACTGTTTGTCTTTTCCACCCCCTGACACCCTCTTACTCTTTTCCTCCCTTTGTCCTTTCTGCCCGTGTGGCTCTATATACAGTATCACTTCTCCATCATTTCTCGGCCCCTTATCCACTTACATATAGCTCCACGCATCCTAAACGGCAACTGCAGAATATGTTTCAGTTAGCCCTCGAGGGCCTTAAGAAACTCATTCTCTTAGTATTAATCTGCTCTGGGAACACAGAGTTAAATCCTGGTCCCCCTACTCTAATTAAGACGCCTTCTGATCTACCCCAAGTCAAAGGTCTTTAGTTTTTTTACACATCAATATATGTAGCTTGCTTAAAAAGCAGGATTTGAGTCAGGCCTGGGTCCTTCACACTAAACCTGATGTGATGGTGTTATCTAAAACTTGGCTCAGAGGTACTACTCCTGACCACAATATTAATATTCCCTCATACAAGGTGTTTAGGTCCAACAGGTCAACACATGGTGAGGGGTTGCCATTTTTGTCCTAGGCAAGCACTTAGTATCAATCGTTCACTCATCATTGGTTCCTAAAGAATTTGAAAGTCTCACCTTAAAGATGTCTCTGCCTTCTAAAGAAAATATCTTGATAATAGGGTGTTACAGACGTCCGTCAGGTGACCTCCAGTTACTATATCATCTCCGCAAAGCATTGGAATCCGCAAACTCAGACATGATTATCATGGGAGACCTAAATCTTGACTGGAAATTCCTTTCATCCAAACCACTAAAAGAATTTTGTGACACATACAGCCTTTCCCAGCTTACCCCTGATGTTACCCGACCTAATACTAAAAATCCCACACATAGTACCCTCCTGGATCTAAGTCTAGCTAAGAAACTACATAACATCTCGCACACTGGGATATTCTATATTGACATCAGTGACCACAGAGCCATAGCATGTGTAGGGCACATGCCTACGTTAAGTTTTACTTCCTGCTTCAGACTGAAAAGGAATTTCAGGAATTTTAATTGTCAAAATTTCCTTGCCGACCTAAGCCACATTAGATGGCAAGATTTCTACCTAGCCACCTCCTTCACTGAGGCCTACTCTGTATTTCAGAACATAGTTTTGGAGGGGATTGATAAAACAAGTAAAAGGTCCTGCCCCTGATTCACCAATGCCCTAAAATCATCCCTGCATGACAGAAACGTGCTATGGAAGAGAGCTCGGAAAACCAAATTGGAACAAGATTGGCTGGCCTTTAGGAAATCCAGAAACCTTTGCGCCAAACTTAGAAGCATCATTATTGGATGAGGCAAGGGCAGATTGAAAGTAATTTGCGTTTGCATCCCTTATAAGTTTTGGCATATTATTAGGGAGATCGAAGGGCATAGTCCTGCCTCAACCCTGTCTTCTAAAATTATTAATGGTAATGCCACCTACACAAACAAAGCATGTATCTTAGAACAACTCAATAATCACTTTACCACTGCCGGCTTAGCCTTTGACTCCTCTCCAGCTAGCAAACTCCTCCCCCATCCCAGTGCAGACGGCTCCTTATGCTCCCACCTAAAGACTGCCCACTACCCAGCTAACTTTAGCTTCAGCTTAATTTTGTTTAAGCAAGTTGAAGACTTGCTAAATAACCTTGACACTAAAAAAAGCACCGGCGCTGATATGATTGAACCCCTCTTTTTAAAATAGGCTCTTACTATCTGACCGCTCATATGATACACCTTTTCAATCTTTCCCTTTCACAAAGAGCACTCCCTGCCATCTGGAAGATAGCTGATGTCAACCCACTTTTCAAATCTGGAGACCCTTGTGAACTCAGCAACTATCATCCTATTTTCCTGCTACCAAGCCTGTCAAAACTGTTAGAAAAGCTAGTAAACTGTCAACTAAGAGATTATCTCAAAACCCACAATATGCTTAACCCAATACAGTCTGGCTTCAGACCTAAACACAGCACCGTCTCTGCTCTTACTAATGTCACCAATGATTGGCAGATTGTGTTGACTCTAAGAAACATATCTGTGCCCTCTATTTGGACCTAAGTAAGGCATTTGACACTGCTGATCACACTCTCCTGATTTCAAAGCTACAAAACCTTGGCTTATGTGACATTGTGTTGAAATGGTTCACATGTTATCTCACAGGTAGGAAACAGCAGGTTAAAGCCCAGGGTAAATTCGCCCCCCTTAAAACTTTGCTGAGAAGAGTGCCTCAAGGATTAATCTTGGGATCTCTACTTTTTGTAATTTATATAAATGATACTAACATATAGATCTGCGCTGCGAAAGTTCATCTATTCGCTGATGATACGGTTCTCTATGTTGCAAAGCCCACCCTTCAGTTGACATGCAAGGAGCTACAGTCTGAATTCGATATCCTTCAGAGTAACTTGCTGCGGTTGAAACTACTGCTTAATGCAAAAAAAGACAAGGCTATGTATCTCTCTCTCCTCATGCTCAAGCAACTTCTGCTAATTCTCCCAGCACCCATCCTCAGATACTGACAATTCTGGGGGAACCACTAGAAATAGTGGAAAAATTCAAGTATCTGAGGTTCTGGATCGACTGCAGACTGCCATTTCTGTTTCACACTGATGAACTGTCAAAACAACTAAGACAAAGGCTTGGCTTGTTCTACCGCATTAAACACCTATTAAACTACGAAGCAAAAAAGCGACTGGTTCAAACCACTTTCCTTCCCCTCATAGAGTATGCTGACCTTCTTTACAGCCACTGTCCAAAAACTGCATTATCAAAGCTGGATACTTTGTACCACCGAGCACTAAGGTTCATCACAAATGCTCCTTATAACACCCACCACTGTTCTGTCTACGAGCAGTTAGGCTGGTCCTCACTTATGACTAGGAGATGGAGAAATGCCGCTCTCTGGACTTACAGAGCTCTTACAAGTAAGCGCCCTCCGTACATCACTGTACTGATCAAATGCATTCCTGGGTTTACTCCCTCTGCAGATATTCATATATCTTATTTGATATCCCCAAAATATAGTCTTGTTACGGTGCAGCTGCCATAAACCACGCCCTCCCCTCGTTATGGAATAACCTCCAGAAATCCTTAAAGCTTACTGAACTAGTTGGCACACACACCTTTAAATCACTGCTTAAATGCGTCTTTAAGGAAACTTGTAACTGCTACTCCTAAATCATGCTCAGATCTTGATAAAGCATTCTGCTCTCCTCTTTAAGCACATGACCTACTGACTACAGACCTGATTACTGACATGGCAGTGCCCTCCCTACACCTCTCAGTAATCACCTGCTTCTTCTTCTCCACCCTCTCTGCTCTTTAACCTACATCCCTCCTGGAGCACTACTGCTATCTCTGCTGTCACTCTTCCCCTTTACATTGATATCCACTTAAGTCCCGCGGAATCTGGGTTCAACTGGTTGAACTAATCACAGAATTATATGTCCAGCTGCATATTCGTCTTTCTATGTACCTTCCCCTAGTATATTTTACCTTGTAACTACTGCCCTTATGATCCTTGTATCAGTGATACATGTAACTTTGAACTGCATGTTATCTTTTTTCCTTTTTGTATTGCATGTTACTTTGCATTAATAATTTATATATCGTTGAATTGTGTGATATTTTGCTATGTATGATATTTTGTATGTACAAGTGAAGCTTTTTGTTCATAACTTCTTCCCAGGACCACTTTGTAAATGAGCTTTCTCAATAGTGTTTCTCCTGGTAAAATAAAGATTGATTGATTGATGTTGGTTGTAATATGGATTTGTGGCACTGCTGCCAGCTTCAAGGCCTGCGTCACATTCTCACACAATTCACAATACAAATTTGGGAAGTGCTTTTGTGGCAAAGTATTTCCTGGATGGTATTTGATATCTTGGCACTGTGATCTTCATTAGTTGCTTAAAAACAACAGACTCAACAAAAGAGAAGTGATGCAGAGCTAGTGCTATCATTTCTGCTATGGCCTTGTTTAATTTTTGGGCAGCTGGATGACTGAATTCATATTTACATGCCCTTTGAAATGACTCTTGCATGGTTAACTGTTTTGGTTTTCGTCCTTCTCTGCTCTGAAAAGAGCAGACCAAATTAAATGGAGGGGAACTGTCAGATGCTAGAGCACCTGATGGTGATGATGAATTACGTGCTTGGCTTTTTTGGTTGAGAGGCGATGAAAAATAATTGGCAATTTCACCTGTTTTGGTTACGGAAGAACGGTCTAGGTCCCTGCCATTCAATGCCTCATCATCTGTGTCACCACTCAGTAGTGGCATCACATCTTTTCTGCATACCATCGGGTGCATTCTCTTTAAGTGTCTTATCAGTGTAGATGTGCCAAGGTGATTCTCCTGTCTCCCCCTGCTGACACCAATTTTACAAATAGTGTATATTGCACGGCAGATATTTTGGGAGTCAATACAACAGTAATTCCAGACCCAAGAGGTGGCCTTTTTTTAGTGTTACCTTCTGGCATAAATAGCCATTCTGTAGCACTAGAAGTAGCACTCACATTGTGAGTCTTGTCATCATTTTCCTTCTCTAAAATAACAGTGTCAGCAGAGGAGACAGGAGGATCTTCCTTGTCACCATCTACTTTTAGGTTGATCCCACCTGATGACCCATCTCCAGAATTTCTTTGAATTCTCTCCTGCACTACATCACTGGTATCAGAGTCAGATGACTCTGACCCATGGTCACTGGGCACAGAGTTGCTACCTCTGCTGTTATGGTTCAGGCTGGAGTTTGACTCATGAGATGATGATTGGGACAATGGTGTATTAAATGCATAAATACTCATCCTTTCAGTGCCTCTCTGGGTGATGCCACCAACTACTTTGGTACTCTTAATAATAGTGCCTTTACTACCATGCCAATTACTCCTCTTCCATGGTGCAGTAGCACCCATGGTTCTCTTTTTGATACTACCTCGACTTGATGTACCAGCTCCAACACCTGGGAATGGATCACTTGTAGGGCTAGGGAAAGGGGATGTGCCACTTGTTGTCTCTCTGGCTCTGACTCTTTTGGGTTGTTTTCCAACAAGGGTTGTTCTGGACCACTTTTGGGACTGGAAGGCATTAGTAGCATGTTGCCCCCTCCTTTTGCCTTTTGTTTTAAACAATTCAGACAGTTTCCTAACATTTCTTTGTTTAGTTTTGTCCATGGTTTGTAAACAGTGAATGACCAAGAAAACTAGTAAAATGAAAGCAAACAATGCCAGGTAAGTCAAAGTAAAAAAACAGACACACACACACACACACACACACACACACACAGACACACACATACACAAACACACACACACTCCAGGCAAGGGTATCTATCAATAGGGGTGGTTAACTCAAGCAGTTTAAAAAGCATACCACTAGCTGCCAAGCTGTGACAACTAGTCAGCTAGCAATATCAGGATCACAAGTGTCACTACCAGCCCCAGCACCACAAACAACAGTGCAATAGTCACCAAGGGGCCCGAAACTGATGACTGATTATTTTCTTCTGCTGTGGTCAGAGTGCTTCTGTACACTGCATTCACTTGTGTAGTGCACCTTTCTGCTGTATTACCATCAAATTGCTCCTGCTGTTGGTTTGTGGTTGTGGGAAGAGTGTTGGGACACCAGATAACTCTCCTTGCTCCCTGTTACTTCCAGGGTGCTTCTGTACGCTGCATTTACTTGTGTAGTGCCCCTTTCTGCTGTATTACCATCAAATTGCTCCTGCTGTTGGTTTGTGGTTGTAGGAAGAGTGTTGGGACTAACTCTCCTGCTCCCTGTTACTTCCAGGGTGCTTTTATATGCTGCATTCACTTTGTGAGTGCCCCTTTTTGCTGTATTATCATCAAACTGCTTCTACTGTTGGTTTGTGGTTCTAGGTAGTGTGTTGGGACACCAATAACTCTCCTGATCCCTTCTACTTCTAGGGTGTGTCTGTATGCTGCATTCACTTGTGTAGTGCCCCTTTCTGCTGTATTACCATCAAATTGCTCTTCCTGTTAGTTTGTGGTTGTAGGTAGTGTGTTGGGTCACCCGGTAACTCTCCTGATCCCTGCTACTTCCGGGGTGCTTCTGTATGCTGCATTCACTTGTGTAGTGCCCCTTTCTGCTATATTACCATCATACTGCTCTTTCTGTTGGTTTGTGGTTCTAGGTAGTGTGTTGGAACCACCAATAAGTCTCCTTCTCCCTGCTACTTCCAGAGTACTTCTGTATGCTGCATTCACTTGTGTAGTGCTCCTTTCTCCTGTTATTACCATCAAACTGCTCCTGCTGTTGGTTTGTGGTTGTAAGTAGTTTGTTGGGACACCAGATAACTCTCCTGATCCCTGCTACTTCCAGGGTGCTTCTGTATGCTGCATTCACTTGTGTAGTGCCCCTTTCTGCTGTATTACCATCATATTGCTCTTCCTGTTGGTTTGTGGTTCTAGGTAGTGGGACAACTGATACGTCTCTTTCTCCCTGCTACATCCAGGGTGCTTCTGTATGCTGCATTCACTTGTGTAGTGCCCCTTTCTGCTATCAAACTGCTCCTGCTGTTGGTTTATGGTTGTAGGTAGTGTGTTGGGACAACAGATAACTCTCCTGTGCCCTGCTACTTCCAGGGTGCTTCTGTATGCTGCATTCACTTGTGTAGTGCCCCTTTCTGCTGTATTACCATCAAATTGCCCCTGCTGTTGGTCTTTTGTTGTAGGTAGTGGGTTGGGACACCTGATAACTCTCCTGCTCCCTGCTGCTACCAGAATGCTTCAGTATCCTGCATTCACTTGTGTAGTGCCCCTTTCTGCTATATTACCATCAAACTCCTCCTGCTGTTGGTTTGTGGTTGTAGGTAGTGTGTTGAGACACCAGGTAACTCTCCTGCTCCTTGCTACTTCCAGGGTGCTTCTGTATGCTGCATTCATGTACATAGTGCCCCTTTCTGCTGTATTAGCATTAAATTGCTCCTACTGTTGGTTTGTGGTTGTAGGAAGAGCGTTGGGACACCAGATAACTCTCCTGCTCCCTGTTACTTCCAGGGTGCTTCTATATGTTACATTCACTTGTGTAGTGCTCCTTTCTGCTGTATTACGATCGAATTGTTCCTGCTGTTGGTTTGTGGTTGTAGGTAGTGTATTGGGACACCCAATAACTCTCCTGCTCCCTGCTACTTTCAGGGTACTTCTGTATGATGCATTCAATTATGTAGTGCCCCTTTCTGCTTTATTACCATCAAATTGCTCTTCCTGTTGGTTTGTGGTTCTAGGTAGCGTGTTAGGACACCCAATAAATCTCCTGCTCCCTGCTACTTCCAGGGTGCTTCTGTATCCTGCATTCACTCGTGTAGTGCCTTTTTCTGCTGTATTACCATCAAACTGCTCCTGCTATTGGTTTGTGGTTGTAGGTAGTGTGTTGGGACACCCGATAACTCTCCTGCTCCCTGCTACTTTCAGGGTACTTCTGTATGATGCATTCACTTGTGTAGTGCCCCTTTCTGCTATATAGAAACATAAGACTACATAGACTTTGACGGCAGATAAGGACCACTTGATCCACCTAGTCTGCCCATTTCCCTACCTACAGGATAAGCTGCAGATCCTAGTTAACCAACATCCTATTTCTTCCTACCCCCCATAAAAATTGCCTTATGTCTGTCCCATGCATACTTGAATTCTCCCACAGTTTTAGACCCCATAACCTCCTCAGGAAGGCTGTTCCATGCGTCCACCACCCTCTCTGTGAAAGTACTTCCTCACATTGCCCCTGAACTGCCCCCCTCTATCTTCAAATTGTGTCCCATTGTTCTTGCACATCTCTTTTTCTGAAAGATGCTACCCTCTTGGACTTTGTTGATTCCAATGAGGTACTTAAAAGTTTCTATCATGTTCCCCTTCTCCCTCCTTTCCTCAAGGATATACACATTAAGCTCCTTTAGTTTCTCTTTGTATGGCTTCTCTTGCAGACCCTGCACCATTTTAGTTGCCCTCCTCTGGACTGCCTCTATCCTGTCTATGTCCTTGCGGAGATGGGGTCTCCAGAACTGGATGCAGTACTCCAGATGGGGTCTCACCAACTGTCTGTACAGAGGGATAACAACTTCTTGTTTTCTGCTGGTGATGTCTCTCCCTATACATCCCAGTATCCCCCAGCCCTCCCTACTGCCTTCTCACATTGCTTGCTAACCTTAAGGTCATCTGATATGATTACCCCCAGGTCCCTTTCCATTTTTGTTGTTGTTACTACCTCCCCCCCATTGTGTAATTTTCCCCAGGGTTTTTGTTTCCCAGGTGAATTATTTTGCACTTCTTTGCATTGAATCCAAGCTGCCATACTTCTGACCATTCCTCCAACCTTGCCAAGTCCCTTCTCATCCTTTCCACGCCTCCTTGTGTATCAACCCTGTTGCAGATCTTTGTGTGTCATCTGCAAAGAGGCATACTTTTCCTTCCAGTCCCTCTGCAATGTCACTTATAAAGACATTAAAAAGGACTGGACCCAGTACTGAACCCTGCGGTACCCACTAGTAGCCCTCTTTCTTCAGAGTGGACTCCATTTACAATTACCTTCTGTGTCCTGTTGTCCAGCCAATGTTTTACCCAGGCTACCACCCTGGGACCCACTCCCAGGCTGGTTAATTTGACTATTAATCTTTTGTGTGGGACTTTGTCAAATGCCTTGCTAAAGTCTAGGTAGGCCATGTCCACAGTCCCTCCCTGGTTTATTACTTTGGTCACCCAGTCAAAGAAATCAGTTAGATTCATCTGACATGACCTTCCCACTGTGAACCCATGCCACCTTGGGTCCTGTGCCCCACTGGCCTCTAGGTACTCAACAATTCTTTCCTTCAGAAGTGATTCCATCACTTTCCCTATCACAGAGGTCAAACTGACAGGTCTATAGTTTCCTGCCTCTGTCTTGGTCCCACTTTTGTGAAGGGGAATCACATCCACCTTCCTCCAGTCCTCAGGTACCACATCTTCCTCCCATGATTGGTTAAAAAGGGTAGTCAGTGGTTTCTCTAGTTGTCCCCTTAATTCTTTTAGAATTCTGGGGTGAATTCTGTCAGGCCCCATTGCTTTCTCCACCTTCAGTTTTAGGAGTTCTTTCAGAACCCTTTCTTCTGTGAAAGGACTGGGATCAACTCCCCCCTATCCAGAGTGCTTCTGTTAATGGGATTAGGAACCTCCCCCTCCTCCTCTTTTATGAATACTGAGCAGAAGTATTCGTTCAGTATACCTGCTTTTTCACTGTCCCTCTCTGCCCACCCACTGTCCATTCTATTCAGCCTCACTATCCCTCCCTTTGTCTTTCTATGCTCCCTGATGTACCTATAAAATGTTTTATCCCCCTTCTTAACTGAGTTGGCTATCTTTTCCTCAGTTTGGGCCTTTGCTATTCTGACTTCCCTCCCTGCTTCTTTCTGCCTTAACTGGTACAGCTCTCTGTCCTGCTCCTTCTGTGTTCCCTTATACTTCCTGAATGCTGTCTTTTTCTCCCTGACCTTCCCCGCCACCTCTTTTGAGAACCAGCATGGCTTTTTCTTTCATTTTGATTTGTTTATTTGCTTTACATAAAGGCTTGTTGCCTCTGTGATGGCAGTTTTCATGTTTCCCCATTGTTGCTCCACACCTCCTTCTAGCCTGTTTGCTAGTGCTTTTCTAAGGCACTCTGCCATCTTGCCAAAGTCAGCCCTCCTGAAGTCCAGTACCCTCACTTTTGTATGGCTCAACTCTGTAGCTGAGTTTATCGTGAAGCACACTGTTTGGTGGTCACTTGTTCCCAGATGGCTACCCACTTCTAGATCTGAGATCCTCTCACTGTCCCATTTGAGAGTACAAGGTCTAAGATTGCTCCCTCATGAGTGGGTTCCAAAACTAGCTGTCTGAGGCATGCCACCTGTAGGGCATCATGAATGGCCCTGCTCTTGGATGTGGCTGCAGCAAATGTGCTCCAGTTAACATCTGACATATTCAGGTCTCCCATCAACAGTATCTCCCCTTTCTCTGCCATCCTAAGAATGCCTTCTATCATATCCTTGTCCATTCCCTCCCCCTGACATGGGGGTCTGTATACAACCCCTGTGTGGATTGTGGTGCCATTTACAGTCTCTAAGGTGACCCACAGTGCTTCCCCTCCTCCCTGTTTACTCTTTTGTTCAGTTGCTTTAATCCCTTCCCTTACATAGAGAACTACTCCTCCCCCTCTTCTCCTCTCTCTGTCTCTCCTGTAGGTTGTGTACCATGGTATGTTAACATCCCAGTCATGGTTCTCTGTGTACCATGTTTCCGTGACTGCTATGATATCCAGGCAAACCTCTTCCATCAAGGCCACCAGTTCAGGGAGCTTGTTGCCCAGACTACGGGCATTAGTACTCATTACCCTCCATTTCCTGATGGCCTTACCCCTTTCTGCCCCATCCCTGTCCTTGTTGCATCTGTTAGCACCCTTTGCAAACTGTGTTAGAGGTCTTTCGGCACTATGCATTTCTGCTTAAAGTTGAACCAGCATAATATTCTGTGGTGATTTGCATATGCAACCCATGATGCTTTGCATTGTGTGGGCATGTGTGATTTTGTATTTCCTTGAAACTTGGCTTACCAGCCAAATGCCCTTTGGCGTAACCATTGCCGCAGTGTTTGGGCACAGAGGTTCTTTGTCTTATTGCCTTTGTCACTTTCTCCATTTACCCCAGCCCTTCTCCCTAACGGCATCTCTATCTTGGTGTTTACCTCACTCACTACCCTGATTTTTTTTTTGGGGGGGGGCTAGGATTTTCCTGCTCCTTTCCAGTGCCTCCCCCTTGGCTAGTTTAAATGCTTGCCAATGCAGCATTTAAACCTATTACCTAGGATCCTGGTTCCCCTCCTGGACAGATGCAGACCATCATGCCAGTATAGGCCTGCATCACTCTAGGTGGACCCCCAGTCTCCAATGAAGCCAAATCCCTGAGCTCTGCACCAGTTTTTTAACCACTGAT
Source organism: Neoceratodus forsteri (assembly GCA_016271365.2). Taxonomy (NCBI): domain Eukaryota; kingdom Metazoa; phylum Chordata; order Ceratodontiformes; family Ceratodontidae; genus Neoceratodus; species Neoceratodus forsteri. Next base: position 205,678,167 of record CM057456.1, read on the forward strand.
TGAATCCCACGGTGTGTAGCACCCTAGTCTCACCTATGCCATAGACAGGCAGCACCTCCGAGAAGGTTACCGTGTGTGCTACTTTTCTAAGGCCCCTTCCCAACTCCACAAACTCTTCCTGCACTGCTCTGATCCTTTTCTTAGCCAGGTCATTTGTCCCTAGGTGGACAATGACATCCAACTCCCTTCCCTGTGCAGCTCCTCCGGCGATCCTGAGGATTCGCTCCATGTCCCTTCAAGCCATGGTGCCAGGCAGGCACCTTACCTCCCTTTCCCCTTCCTCCCCCAGTTCTACCTTCCTAACAATGGAATCCCCCACCAGAAGTTGTTTCCCTCCCCTGTGGGGTCTCATGCCACCCTCCTGTGGGTCTCCTTTGTGGAGGTTCCCAGCATCCTCCTTGGTCTCCACTGTGGGTGCCTCCATAGAGGAACCGCTTTTTGCCAGAACGGCATATGAATTGTGGAGAGGTACAACTGGAGGGATGCGCACCATCATATTGCTCTTCCTGTTGGTTTGTGGTTCTAGGTAGTGTGTTGGGACAACAAATGTCTCCCTGCTACTTCCAGGGTGCTTCTGTATGTTGCATTCACTTGTGTAGTGCTCCTTTCTGCTATCAAACTGCTCCTGCTGTTGGTTTGTGGTTGTAGGTAGTGTGCTGGGACACCAGATAACTCTCCTGCTCCCTGCTACTTCCAGGGTGCTTCTGTATGCTGCATTCACTTGTGTAGTGCCCCTTTCTGCTGTATTACTATCATATTGCTCCTGCTGTTGGTCTGTTGTTGTAGGTAGTGTGTTGGGACATCAGATAACTCTCCTGCTCCCTTCTACTTCCAGGGTGCTTCTGTATCCTGCATTCACTTATGTAGAGAGGTACAACTGGAGGGCTGCACCCCATCATATTGCTCTTCCTGTTGGTTTGTGGTTCTAGGTAGTGGGACAACCAAAAAGTCTCCTTCTCCCTGCTACTTCCAGGGTGCTTCTGTATGTTGCATTCACTTGTGTAGTGCTCCTTTCTGCTATCAAACTGCTCCTGCTGTTGGTTTGTGGTTGTAGGTAGTGTGCTGGGACAACCAATAGCTCTCCTGCTCTCTGCTACTTCCAGGGTGCATCTGTATGCTGCATTCACTTGTGTAGTGCCCCTTTCTGCTATATTACCATTAAATTGCTCCTGCTGTTGGTTTGTGGTTGTAGGTAGTAAGTTGGGACACCAGATAACTCTCCTGCTCCCTGCTACTTCCAGGGTGTTTCTGAATGCTGTCTTCACTTGTGTAGTGCCCCTTTCTGCTGTATTATCATCACATTGCTCTTCCTGTTGGTTTGTGGTTCTAGGTAGTGTGTTGGGACACCCAATAACTGCATAATGCTGCATTCACTTGTGTAGTGCCCCTTTCTGCTGTATTACCATCAAATTGCTCCTGCTGTTGGTTTGTGGTTGTAGGTAGTGTGTTGAGACACCAGGAACTTCTCCTGCTCCTTGCAACTTACATAGAAACATAGACTTTGATGGCAGATAAGGACCACTTGGCCCACCCAGTCTGCCCATGTCTCTACCTATTGGATAAGCTGCAAATTCTAGCTAACCAACAGCCTACTTCCTGCAAACCCCCACTATAATTGCCTTATGTCTGTCCCATGCATGTTTGAATTCCCCCACTGTTTTAGACCCCACAACCTCTCCAGGAAGGCGGTTCCATCGTCCACCACTCTCCATTGAAAAGAATTTCCTCACATTACCTCAGGCCGTCCCCTCTAACTTTAAATTGTGCCCCTTGTTCTTACATCTCTTTTCTGAAGATGCTACCCTCCTGGACTTTGTTGATTCCTTGAGGTACTTAAAAGTTTCTATCATGTTTCCCCTGTCCCTCCTTTCATCAGGGTATACATATTAAGCTCTCTCAGTCTCTTCATATGGCTTCTGATGTAGACCCTGCACCATTTAGTTGCCCTCCTCTGGACTGCTTCCATCCTGTCTATGTCCTTGCGAGATGAGGTCTCCAAAACTGCACGCAGTACTTCAGATGGGGTCTCACCAACTGTCTGTATAGAGGATAACCACTTCCCTTTTCTACTTGTGATGCCCTCCTATGCATCCCAGTATCCCCTGGCTCTCCTTACTGACTTCTCACATTGCTTACCACCTTTAGGTCATCTGATATGACTACACCCAGATCCCTTTCCATTATTGTTGTCGTTAGTACCTCCCTGCTATTGTGGCTCTTCTCCTGGATTTTTATTTCCCAGGTGCATTACTTTGCACTTCTTTGCATTGAATCTAAGTTGCCATATGTCTGACTACTCCTCCAACCTTGCCAAGTCCCTTCTCATCCTTTCTACCCCACCTTGTGTATCAACTATCTTACAGATCTTTGTGTCATCTGCAAAGAGGCATACCTTTCCTTCCAGACCCTCTGCAATGTCACCTATAAAGACGTTAAAGAGGACTGGACCCAGTACTGAGCCCTGAGGTACTCCACTAGTAACCCGCCTTTCTTCAGAATGTGTGCCATTCACTATTACCTTCTGTGTCCTGTTGTGCAGCCAGTTTGCTACCCAGGCTACCACCCTGGGACCCACTCCCAGGCTGGCTAACTTGATTATTAATCTTTTGTGCGGGACTGCGTCAAATGCCTTGCTAAAGTCTAGGTAGGCCATATCCACAGCCCCTCCCTGGTCTATTACTTTGGTCACCCAGTCAAATAAATCGATTAGATTTGTCTGACATGACCTTCATGCTGTGAATCCATGCTGCTTTGGGTCCTGTGCCCCGCTGGCCTCTAGGTACTCAACAATTCTTTCTTTCAGAAGTGATTCCATCATTTTCCCCACCACTGAGGTTAAACTAACAGGTCTGTAGTTTCCTGCTTCTGCCTTGCTCCCACTTTTGTGAAGTGTCCAGGGTGCTTCTGTATGCTGCATTCACTTGTGTAGTGCCTCTTTCTGCTGTATTACCATCAAACTGCTCCTGCTGTTGGTTTGTGGTTGTAGGTAATGTGTTGGGACACCTGATAACTCTACTGCTCCCTGCTACTTCCAGGGTGCTTCTGTATGCTGCATTCACTTGTGTGAACCCAAACGCTCGTGACTGCCTTACCTGAATCCATATCTTTAACCTGGATACCCCCTCTTAAACACCTCTGACCCTGTTACCTGAGTCCATATCCTCAACCCAGATACCCCCCCCCCCATCTGTATGAGCTTTCCTCCTGTTTTACCACCCTGGACCCCCACCTGCCATCCCTTACCACCACCCACAGCTCCCTTCAATTCCCTCCCTCCATACTCTCCCAACACCTCCCTTTCCACCCTCTCCCCTAAATATTCTCCTTCTCCCAATCCCTTTCTCTCTCTCTCTCTCTCTCTCCCCCCTCTCTCTCTCTCTCTCTCTCTCTCCTCCTCTCTTTCTCTCTCTAATCTACCCCTCATTTGCACTCTTCCCCATTTCTTTCTCCTACCCTTTCTGATACTCTGCCTCGACAGGCCCCCCCAAGGGCAGCTATGCCGAACGTTGCTAATTGGGAATCTCCTCCCGCTGTTTAATTTCAGTTGTCTAGGTTACTCAAATGTGTTATTTATCTATTTTCTGTATTACATGGCAATCTTATGTTTTGTGTTAACTGTCAAGTTTTTGTTATGTCTCTGCTGTTTTACATCCTGATGTGGAACCTTTGTAAAAGAGTATATACTCAAAGGTTGTTTCTGAATATACAAATAAATAAAATAAATAAATAGTATAGTGCATTCACTTGTGTAGTGCCCCTTTCTGCTGTATTACCATCAAATTGCTCTTGCTTTTGGTTTGTGGTTGTAGGCAGTGTGTTGAGACACCGGGTAAATCTCCTGCTCCCTGCTACTTCATCAGATGACATCTCTCACTGTGTATCCCTGGCTAGACCGCATGCCTTATGGCAAGCCCTTATCCAAGGGGCGTGGACGCTGAGTGATCGAGAATGGAGATAATTCACAGCAAGATGACAATAAACCCTTGGATTAATGCACTACACTATTCAGCATCCAAATATGTTTTTGTTTATTTTGAAAAATGGAGTGGCTAGCCCGGATGGCTTATGGCAAGCCACTACCCAGGGAAGGCACTAGTCGGGCTGCAGTGGCAAGTGCTCAAGAATGGAGAAAATTCACAGCTGCAGTATGACACTGGATCATGGAACTGAGGAACAGTGCATGGCAGTACCAGGCTGGAGTCCCCCCAGCTCACACACACACACACACACACACACACACACACACACACACACACATATTCACTGGTTTACTATGCTTTATTGTTGTTTCTTTCCTGTTTTATTTCTCCTTCTCTTACTCTGTTAGAGTCACTCTGTTCTTTCTTTTTATTTATTTTATTATTTTTATCAAGCGAGAAAACACGGCAGCAGGAGAGCTAAGGACACAGGCTAGTACCAGCCCATCCCAAACCAGCTGCTCAGCTCCCTTCCCCCTTTCTTTTTATCTGGGTTTTTCTTTAATATTTTTTCAATTTTTTAAGTTATCCTCTGAGTCCCCTGGAGAAGCCTAAGCTGCTACCATGTGCTCAAGTCCCCCACCCACCAAGTAGTCCACATTCATTCACTCTCCCCTTAACTCACACAGACTTTGCTTTCTTGATGTTCTTTCTTTCCTGTTCTACTTCTCATACTCCCTTAGACAGCTGAGTCTCTCCGTTCAAAACACAGCAGTGGGAGAGCTAAGGAAACAGGCCTGTACCAGCCCACACCAAACCACCCACTCAGCCCCCCCCCTTCTTGTTTTCTATTTTTTTGTTTTTTTAAGTTGTGGTCTGATTCCCGCGAAGGGGTTTTCTTTTTCTTTTGGTTTTCAATTTTTTTTTTAAAGTTTTGGTCTGACTCCTCCAAACTTCCCTGGAGAAGCCTACCACCACCACCACATGTACCAGCCTACCACCCACCCAACAGTACAGAAACACATTCACAACAATCCCCCCAACACAAACACGCACACACACACACACACACACACTCACACACACACACACACTCACAGACTTTACTTTCTTTATTTAACAAGCAAAGCTGCAAAACAGGAGGGCAGTAGTAGAGCTAAAGGCCTGCCCTGTACCACCCCACCCCAACCCACAATCACCCACCCAGTTCCCCCTGTGTTTTATATTTTTTTTAATTTTTGTTTTAAGTTTTACTCTGGAACAGAACGTGGATCTGACCTTGCCTGACTGAAGAGTCCTCCAGCTCGGAGAAGCTCCAAGTGCACCAGCAGCCCAACACCCACTCAGCTCTCCCATGCCACATTTTGCTTCATTTTTTTTTTTTAATAAATTGAAAATTCCTGTCACCGTGGAGTCCTCCTGGCTCCAGTAATCCTCCCTCCGAGTCCCCTCCACTCTGCTCATAATCACTGCTGCTGAGTCTGTCTGCATGAATTTAATTTAAAGGCTGCCCTCTATCCCGACTGAGCTGCTCCCTCCCATCTGTGGTCTGGTGCTAAACCACTAATGGTGCTGAACTAATGTGCACCAGCCTGTATACCCCAGTTTCATACATGTACATACCAGGGTATAGTCCAGACTCGCAGACTGGTGCACAGACATCACTGAGCTCCTCCTCAGACCCCTATGCATGTCACATGACAGGCATGCAAGCAGGGAGTCTTGGGGAGTTAAAAAACACAAGTCGCGTTACCACCCGAGCCGACAGTGTTCGGTTCTGGTCTTGCATAAACCAAGTTACTGCAGTTCAGCGGGGTTCAATTTAGAGGGCAGGGATTTGGCCCATCCCTACTGGAAACATGGAAACAGAAAGTTATATCTAGTACAAGTGTGAATCTAAGGCAAACTGATCAACATTAAACAAAGTACAAGAGATCATTTTCTGCATCAGAAAATAGAGAATAATGGATGGGGAAGGGTTTGATATGAGAATTTAAAGCACACCCGGGTTGTGGGATGCTGCATAAACCCCGAGGGCGAAGCCCGAGAGGTTTATCAACATCCACAATGAGGAGGTGTCGTCAATTCTCATATGAAACACCCTCTCCATCTTTTATTTTATAATAACAGGCCAGCAATTTTTCTCCAGCAGTTTGTGAGAATGTTGGCCAATGAGGCAGCAGCATAGTTTGACTGGCATGGCTCATGAATGTCATAACAACCAGCTGGTTGTTATGGAAAATATCAACCTGGTCAGTACATTGAGAGAAATTGCTGACCAGTTATTATTAGTCAAATAATGTCGGAACAGTGGACATGATTCAATGAAAGATACACTGTTGTTTGGTGATATTAAATATGGCTTCCTCTCACAATTAAAAACGGAATTTTAGCAGACCCATTAGCATCTCAGAGGACACTTTTCTTCTACCGGGACTGATGGATGTAGGTTCTACAGCTTAACTGTTGCCTGGGTGACCACAGGCAGCAGTGAGTTGGAGCAACAAGTAGGAGGGAAGAAGACAGCTGGCACTGTGGGCAGTCACACTTTACGGTGTGCATACTCACTAAATGCCCTTGCCAACCGTGTCTTAAGGGTCAGAAGAAACAGAAAAGAAAGCCCCAACACATGGCAGCAAGAAGCTGGCACTCTCAGTCCCCATCGCTCCTGACTATTAATCCCCCACATGCTAGTGTAACCCCTAGGAGGCGCTATCACAAGGGCAACTACCTCTGCCTGCTTGGCTAGTAGCAGGTTAAGGGGCCTGAGTTCTGAAATGGGTGCCTCCACCTGGGGGTCAGGGTTGGTAGTGGTCAAGCTAACCTGGCCACAGCCTTCCGGAGCACTGTAACCCCCTTCTTTCCTTACTAGTGTCCAGAACAATACACAATAATCACTTTCACAATACCCCTGATACACCACACAAGTACCCACACTGTTTGCACTTACCACCAGGGCTTTCCTCTGGCCTGGCCCTGGGTACTCCCTGTAAAACAAGGTTATACACAGCAAATAACAGCAGTACAGTATGCTTGCACAAACTGGAACCACAGTCAGGGTAAATGCAAAAAAGAGTTAGATCTGATTTGTTTAGGATTTCCGGTTCTGGAACTCCGCTGTACATAGCTTAAACGCTGAGCTCCAAGCTGATCTGCAAACAAACCCTTCTAAAATAAAAGAAAACACAAACAAACTAACCAAATGGCATCAGGAGGGTTACAAAAAGGAAGAGGATTACGAAATAGACCGCATCAAACGAGAGGAGAAAGAGAAAATAATGAATCTAGACATTCCTCACCAGTTCATGGCCTAGCTACCCAGCGATCCCAAACAGCAGACCAAACATACGATACTGATGAGGAGAGAGATCATCTCTCTAGAAGTTGTTATGAATCCTTAATGAAGGAACTGAAAGATATGTGCACAGAAAACAAATCGGAATTCAAACAAGTAAATATTAAGCTTACCCAAGTTGAAAACCGAATACTTGAAGCTGAGGAAAGAATATCCACTACTGAGGACGGACTTCAACACATAGGGAAAACAGTATCGGCTGTATGTATGCACGTCATAAATATAGAAAGAAAATGCTTAGATTTGGAAGGCAGATCATGGCGTGATAATGTTAGACTCTATGGTCTTCCAGAAGGCACAGAAGAAGGTAACATGACGGAATTCATAGCCGATCTACTCAGAGATGTTTTAAATCTGCCTCAAGGGTACAAAGTCAAAATAGAGGGCCCACAGAGCTCTCATTCCTAAATCTAAAGATCAGTCAGCCAGACTCCGCTCTATTATAATAAAATTTCATAGCTACAAAATGAAAGAAGATGTTCTCAAAAGAGCATGGCAGCAAAAAGAAGTGAAATACTTAACAGCACATCTCTTTTTTGATCAAGACTACCCTCCAGATATACAAAAACAACGACAGGAATACCTACCTATAATCAAAATTCTTCGATCGCAGAATATTAGAATTCAAACACCATTCCCAGCTAGGATGCGAGTCTTTTGGAAAGAGGGCCCTGAATTGTACAACAACCCACAGGCAGTTCATGACGCAGCTTTAAAAAGAGGTCTAGAGATCCCAGAGCCCCAGAGATACCTAAACCTGAATGAAGCGAAGAGATCAAGACTGGCAAATTGCTACCGCAAAGAAAAGTAAACTACCAACACCTCTCTCCAGCATTGACAATATCAAGTACTTGCAAGATCTTCTTAAAAAACTTTCAGGGGTGTCAGAACAAGACCTGTTGCTGATGGAGGGCTGAATGTTTACCTAGACTCGCTATCTTGTTGGTTGCTCACACTCTCTTGGAGCCGAGGTGCTCAGGCCCTTTTGTGCAAAGCCTGAGATTCTGCTACAACACTCAGTGCTGATGCCTTGTCCTTTAAGGAAGTACCTCACAATAAACAAAAAAGTAATTTAAGTCTGAAATAAATATATCAGCCGGAACTTTTCACCTTAATGAACCCGAATTATAAGTACCTGAGCCTTAAAGTCTTTTGGCCTTAACATATAGATCTCGCAGACATAAGGTTTTGTTGACTGTGAAATTTTTCTTTTGGACTGGAGTAAATAGTAGTGGACCCTGAAAAAGAAGATAAAAACATACGTGTGGAGGGAGAAACTCTCTTCCTCATCTTGATTGTTGTTTCTTATGTCTTTTTTTTTATGTTTTGTTGTTGTTTTCTACACCCCTCCCATACCCTAAACAGACTGAATTATACCAAACATAAGGGAAACCTTTGGGAGGTAAGATGGTTGTGTTGGTGAGGGAGGGGGGATGAGGAATGAGGGGAAACTTTTTTGTTGGATTGCTGAGAAGGAATTTCCTCGCTGCATATAGAAATAAGGGGTGTCTTGTTTTGTATTACTAAGTTCTAGCAAAGCAGCAATAATTATTTCATACTTTTGAGAGGTTTCTCCTCCTGATTCTGAACAAACGAACCTCAAACAAAAACAGTTTTTTTTTTTGTTTTGTTTTTATTAAATCAGATCAGCTCCAGATTATTTAATTCATACAACTAGCCTAAATGTTTGGGCCAGTTTCTACCCTGACCCAGGAAGAGATCCTCCACCCAAGGAGGAATAACCCTCTCTTCTACCCGCCTACCCTGACAACTAGGTGGGCTCAGAGATCACTTTATAAAGTAGACCTCCTACCTTGGAAGCATAAATATGTGTATAAGTTATATGCCCTGTTGGCATTCATCTGCTATTTTTCTTTTTTTGTTGTTGTCGTTCTTTTTAAATCAGCAACTACATACCTTAGGTTAAGGAGAGTATTGAGAAATGCAAACTACAAAAATACCTGGAAAATAACTAATGATTTGGATGATGGTAAAGGAGAGATATTTTTAGTAAAAGGGGAAGAATACAGATGTGCAGTAGGGTTCTCTATTCGATATGGCTTACACTTTATGTACTTATAACGTACACGGACTTACAAGCCCAATTAAGCACTCTAAGATTTTGTCATCTCTCAAACAAGTGAAAGCGGATTATATTATGCTCCAAGAAACACACCTTTCTAATATGGAACACCAGAAATTTGAACACCTAGGTTTTGGTCAAGTTTATTCATCCTCTTATAAGGGAGGCAGGAGAAGGGGCCCAACCATACTGATCCCCTCGAAAACCCAGTTTCAATGTTCTGATAAATTCATTGATAAGGAAGGGCGATTTGTATTGATAAAGGGCAAGTTGAATGGTAAGCCTAACTCCTTAGCATCTGTATACTTTCCTCTTAACAAGGAATTTGCAAACTACAGATCTTTTTTTCTGAAATTATTACAATGGGCTGAAGGCCCTTTAATATTGGGAGGGGGGATTTTAACTTAAATCTCAGCCTTTCATCCAAATACAGACTAGGTAGCCACAGATTGGATAAAAGAACCCAGGAAGTCTCTATATTGTTGAAAGAATTGGATTTGATAGATACCTGGAAATACCTAAATGGTACCAATAAGCATTACACTTTCTATTCCCAAGCTCATCAAAGTTACTCGACCATAGACTATTTTATGATGACACAAGAAAATGTACAGATCTCCCAGAAGACATGTACAGGTAATTATGTGCTATCTGACCATGCGCCATTATACTTGAAAATCAAAATAGGTAGTTTTCAGAGAAATACAGTATGGAGATTGAACCCATCTTTGCTCAGAGATAAAGAAACAATTCAGGTAATGCAGGATTTAATAAAACAATCTATATTAGAAAATGATACACCAGACATCTCCATACCGATACTATGGGACACTTTAAAGGCTATATGTAGGGGCAAATTCATTGAATTAGCAGCAACTAAAAAGAAAGTTAGAGACAGGCAGAAAGTGGATCTATTAATACAAATACAAAACTTAGAGGAACAACAACAAAAGAAATCCTCCCCCGACATCAATGAAAAATTAAAAACACTGAAAGTAGAACTTAATGCTCTCTTAGATTATTATGTAGAACAAAAGCTCTTATTCTTAAAACATAAATATTATGAAGGAGGTCCAAGAGCTCAAAAGCTGTTAGCTGGGAGATTGAGAATTTGGAGAGCGAAGGCCCAGATTACGACCCTGACATCGTCCCCGTAAACCCAACTCAACATACAATAACTCAAATCTCTAAGATTTTTCTGGAATACTACACTCGACTTTATTCTACACCTCAGTGCTCATCGCCGCTTGACTTTAAGGAATTTTTTAACTCTTTAAAGCTTCCAGTTTTCTCAAAACTTGAGGGTCAAAAACTGTTGTCTCCAATAACCCTACAGGAGATAGCTACTGAGATCAGTGCATTGAAAACAAATAAATTAAAGCACTTAAAGCTCCTAAGGTACTCCCCTCCTCTCCAACTCCCGTCTCCTAGCTTAACCTTCCTACTACCTGCCTTATACAGACTGCTCACCAGAGGCCATGTGTAACCCCTGAATAAACTATATGCAAAGTACTACAAATTGCTGACATGTCATGATGATAACCATGCCTGTACCCATGCCTGCATCCACTACTTTTCTTTTACAGTGCCTGTAAGCCATGCCTGTATCCACTGCTTTTCTTTTACCATGCCTGTATCCACTATTTTTCTTTACTGTAACCACCTCATGATGTAACTCACAATGCCTCAAATGTTCCTTATGTCCTTGTTCATTCTTATAACTTGTATTGTTATCCCGGGTCGCCCCTGAAATAGGGACCTTCGGGGCTCAGTGGGCCTACCTGGTCACCAAAATTTAATAACTAAATAAATAAATAAATAAATAAATGTCCTGGAAATTATGGGTTTTCAGGAGAGTACTATAAAGTGTTCAAGAAAGACCTTGTCCCCATCTTACACAAGCTTTATAGCACTTTGACCACCTCAGAAACACCTAATCTCCCTTCCTGGTAATATGCAATAATTTCTGTAATTCCCAAACCTGGGAAGAACCCCTCCTTGCCTGGTTCCTACTGCCCAAATCCATCCTTAATACTGATTATAAAATTATGGCAGCAATATTAGCCCAAAGACTAAAACCCCTTGCACCAAAATTAATCCATCCAGATCAATGTGGTTTTATCCAAGGACATCAAGCTCAAGACAATATTAGACGTAGTATATATTTAATTGAAAATGTTAATAAACAAAAAAAAAACACCCTCATGCTCAGTCTGGATGCAGAAAAAGCTTTTGACGTGGTTTTCTGAGCATTTCTTAAACAAGTCCTGATCCATTTCCAAATTCCCATTCAATTTGTAAATCTAATATTTAAATTTTACCAAAACCCCCAGGGATATATTCGATCCAATAATCATCTATCTCAAAAATTCTCCCTACAGAGGGGAACCAGGCAGGGATGTCCAATCTCACCATTGCTATTTGCTTTTTATATAGAGCCCCTCACTCAATTTATTCGCCAAGACAGAAATCTCCGAGGTCTACACTTAGGGGGAATAGAGCATAAACTAGCTCTATTCACTGATGATGTTTTAATTTACCTTTCCAACCCAAATAGTACACTCCCTATTTTATTTCAAAAACTTAACCATTTTTCCAAATTGTCAGGGTATTCCTTGAATACCTCAAAAACAGAGGTCCTAGCATTTAATTATACCCCCTCGTCTCACACTGAAAGTTTATTCAAATTTAAATGGGGGTTAACTGAAATAAAATATTTAGGTATTAAAATACCAAAAGATGTGAAGAAATTGTTTGATGCGAATTACTCCACTTTAATGAAGGCCCTGGGCATAGATATGAGACGATGGTCTATCCTTCCCCTATCTTTCTACTCAAGAGCTCAATTCATCAACATGAATGCTTTGCCAAGACTATTATATCTTTTCCAGTGTGTCCCATGTTCAGTTCCAGTTAAAACTCTCTCGCAGTGGCAAGGCACTCTTCTACATTTTCTGTGGGCAGGCAGGAAACCAAGAATAAAATTTCAATTATTAGAGCAACCCAAGGAGAGAGGGGGAATAGCCTTTCCAAACTTACATTATTATTGGAATGCTTCTCAGATGAGGCTCGCCCTTCTTTGGGGGAACTCTGCTACATAGCACACTGGAAACAGATAGCTTTCTCTAGATCCCATTCACTCTCTCCAGCTGCAGCACTATTTTCAAATCAATGTATGAGGGAACAGTTATCTCCATTTCCAGATAATGCCATTTCTATCTTGAAGGGGTGGAGGAGAGGTTATTCCCAGAGATGTAACAAGAGTACTAAATGGAAATATAAATGGTTTATGGCAGACCCAAGTTTTCCTCCAGCGAAAACATCTGCTTGGTATAAAAATCAAATGCTAAAAGGTCTAATAGCACCATGGCAACTAATCCAGCAGAACGCAATCATTTCCTTTGCGAGGCCCAGATTAAATTCTCCTGGACCTCTAAGAACCTAATTAACTACTTACAAATCAGGGATTTTATTAACTCCCAACTTAGAATGCAGTCTAGTAAATACCTGATCAGCGAGAATTCCTCTCCCTTCATCCAAATTTGGACCTCTGTGGAAAGTGACCATGCCATCTCAAAGATATGTAAGTTTCTGAGAGGACAACAAGCTCATATGTCTGATTCTTTGAGAACTCGATGGGAAAAAGAACTTAATACAATGTTACCGCCAGCAGGCTGGTTTAAGGTGTGGCGTCTAACTTGGACCACTACAATGTCCCCAGGATGGCAAGAATATGTCTGAAAAATTTGTACCCGCTATTTCCTGGTCCCCCAGTTCCTTGCCAAACAAAAACCGGGAGCCTCTTCCCATTGCTGGAGATTATGTAATAATAAAGAGGCCACTCACGCCCACATCTTCCTAACATGCCCAAACATTCAGTCTTTTCGGAGATCTGTATCCCAACAAATGGCAAATATATTAAATATTCAGAACCACTTTAAACCAGAGAACCTTCTTTTGGGGCTCCCCACCTGGGATCTTAAGGGAAAGGATGCTCTCTATCTTTGGTCTATTCTCCTAGCAGCAGCCTATAAGGCTATAACAAAAAAATGGTTGATCCCAGACCCTCCCTCACTGGAGGATTGGTCCAAGATGGTTGATTTCATATAAACTAATGAAAAATTGTCTCATGGTTTGCAGAACAGAAACGCGGTCTATCAGAACCGTTGGACTAGATGGAACCTGAAAACTCCCTGAGTGAGCCATCCCTCTCCATACCCCCCCACCAATTCCCTCCCCTATAATCAATATCCCCTGTGGTTGTTGGTGGAAACACAGATTTGAAGTAAAATTAATTGGTGAAACATAATAGTTAAAGTGAATAAAATGGCAAAATAAGTATACCAGTAGAATTAATTGTGGTGAAGCATTTTTCTCTCTTAAGCAAAGTAAAGTCAATGTCAACAAATATGCTGATTATTGTTAACTGTTTTTTCTTTTTTTAAAATATATTATGCCTTATTTATTTCTTTTTCTTTTTTAATCAGTTTAAGATATATAAAATATAAAAGTAAATTAGATAACAAAAGAAGGATATATGTTTTTTAGCACAAAGTTGCAGAAAACATAGATGTATCAATTGTATAAATGCTTATGTGATGATAATGTAACAGAGCATGTACACAAACTGAAAATCTTTTGTCTTTTCTGTATTTTAAAAGAAATGGTGTAAAACCTCAATAAAAATAAAGTATAAAAAAAATAGATCTGATTTGTTTAAGGGACTTGAACAAGGGAGGGGTGTAATCAGGTTAATTTGCTTAAAGGTCTATCAATCAAACAGTTATGCATGCACTTAAGGGTCCATAAACAGTCACACACTCTGGGTACCCAGATGGAGAATGGTGGGTGAGCCAGGAACATTGCAGCTGGTTGGGGCCCTGTGATGGAAGAAAACAACATATACAACACACACTATTTGTAATCCGGAGTCGGAAGGGCTCAGTTCATGAAAAGAAAACAAGACAATCAGATGACACACTTTTAGATTAGACTGTTGTTGCAGGAAGCTACACTAATGATTACTTATGATACCCAAGACTGGACACAGGCTGGACAAAAATTGAGACAGCAGGTGATTAATCTGGAGTGCCAGGAGAAGCAGGGCACATACGAATCGCCGAGGTGTTGTTCCTGTTCAAGCATGGAGCAGGGGGCTGATCCCCAGGCAGGTCTTTCGTCGATGGCTTTCTCTGTGCAGTGGGTAGTCTGGCTGGGCCAGTGTGGCAAGGCCCAGGCCAAATGGAAAGAAATTCGGATACAGTCCATTTGGGGCTGGATACAGCTTCCAGCAAGCAGAACACAGTTCACACAGTGGGGGACCAAATCACAACCCACTTTCAATACACAGCACATTTACATGTAAGGAAATTCTACTTTACCAGGCAAACCGCTCTCCAGTCATGATCGCAAAGTCTCAGCACAAACCGGGGATTCAAAAGCAGCTGGAAAGCCTGGCAGGCTGCTCGCATTCAGCAAAATCTTTGGTCTTCTTCAGGTATGAACCTGATAAAAAATCAGTGGCTTACTTCATTCTCAGAAACTTGGATTTAGTCCAAAATAATTCCCTTCTCTCCCTTTCAGGGGCAGCAGGCAGACATGCAGGCCAAAAACTCAGCCCTTTCACAGTTCTCCCATGCAAAACTACACAGACCTACTGCCCAAATCACTTGAGCAGTTCTCATTTCACTTCCAAGTTCAGACTTGACTGAAACAGCAGGCAGCTTGGGGCTTTCCCTCAGATCCAAAAGATTCAGTTGACTGATCTGTCTGTCAGTCACAACAAAGGCTCCCCCTTCAGGTGCAAAAAGGCACCAAAAAGTCCAAAACTACAATTCCTACAGATTTTGACTCCAGACAGCTCCCGTAGTCTGGCTCCATTTTAGGTCCCACCAGACTGATTGGTCCAATTTGGCAGTTCAGGGCCAAAATGGTGGGGATAAACAAAACAGACCTTGCTGCAAAGAAGGCAGGTTAGACAAACTACATTATTATTACTACTCTAATGAATGATCAGCAAACAGTTACATCTATTAACAGGGCTCCCTCTGCGCAATTAGTGATGGCAGAAACAGAGCGATTACCTGGCAGCCCGGGCGGGACTCGCGCAAGACAACACTCAGCCCCATCCCAGATTAATTATTACTGCAATCTAAGCAGCTCTTAAAGCAACAGTACATAGAGGTTACACAGGCACTCTTTGGCAATAAAGATTAACTGCTAAATGCAGGACACCAGCCTGGCAGTGAGCATTTAGGCAAGCTCATGGAAGACTTTTTGGGAACCCCCATTTGTAGGGGGGTTACACCAGACAGGCCTGAGGGAAGTTATGACTGCTGATGAAGAGAGTCCACCATGGAGGAAATGCACTCCATGGGCATTTTGAGGACCAGGGAAGCAACAGAAAAATGAATGGATGGAGCTGGGAGGTAGCCTGGCAGAGGTGGGCAGTATTGGAGAAGGAAGAAAAACAATATGAAAACAAAATTCAATTTTAATAAGCCCCAACATAGAAACATGCATTTGTCAATGCCAAATGTTTGCCACTGGTATTGCTATTGTACCGGGAGGGGTAAGACTACAGTTCCCAGCAGCCTTGGCTGCGGGCTTATTTACATGCACTTTTTAGCACATTTGAAAAAAAAATGTTGCGGTCCTAGGTCCACCCCCCGTGTCTCCAGACCCCGATTAGGTGATCTGGGGGTCCAGGAGCACAGGGGGAAACCTCTGTGTTGCTGCAGGAACAGCTTTAAAACAAACATGCGCTTCCCCGCACTTCCATTTCTCCGTAACTGCGTATGTGTACAGTATGTAGCTGTGGGAGCACAGGGCCCTATAGGACAATAGTGACCAAATTGTCAGCATAGACACCTTATAACCCTATGTCATGTACCCTGTACAGAAAATTTTCTAATCTTTGCCAAAACGTTGTTCTGTGCAACTGCAATGCCATTCCGCACCACAGGTGCGGAAACACATTTTGGCCAGGATTTGAAAAATAACAGCTGTGACATACATGAGGTGGAGTAATATGAAGGATATGTTGAAATTCTGGAGCCAAAATATTTAACATTTCTGAAGTTATGAGCGGGCGTAGTGAAAGTGTAACAAATGGCCATAACTTTGGCATTTTTACATATTTTGACCCAAAATGTTCAACATAGTCTTCTTATGACCCCACCTCATAAACCCTGCAGGTAGAAAGTTTAAATTCCATGCCAAAATGCCATTCTGTGCTACAGGTGTGAAAACACATTGTGGCGAGGATGTGAAAAATGACAGCTATCCTGGTCATGAGACGGTATAAAAAAATGCCTATGTTGAAAATTTGGAGTCAATATATTCAAAATCACTAAATTTATGTGCCTGTATAGAAAAATGTAAACGAATGCACATAACTTGGCAGTTTTTTTGAATTTTTACACCAAATTTTCAACATGGCCTTTTTGGGACCTCACCTCATGAACATTGGTGGTGAAATTTCATTATTCGGTCCCAAAAGGTCATTTCGTACAGTGACTGCGAAATCACCTTCCATGCCCGAGTAACGAAACAACAGTCACAGTGTTCATTAGGTGGGGTCCCAAATAGGCCATGTTGAAAAGTTGGTGAAAAAAATCAAAAAAATGCCAATGATATCAACATAAGTTAAAAAAATGCCATTGAAATACATTATATAGGATTTACCTTTATTCCTCAGTTTACGGTTCGGCGTTGAAGAGTGCAGACGTGTCCTGGTCCACAGAAGATGATGTCCTACAACCCCTGCTGGTAAGTATAGGGTAAGAGGGGGTGAGGGGTGCTGAGTGCTCAGTGGGAGGGTCGGGATAGGGGAGGGGGACAGTAGCGACGACGGCGACTTTTTTCTTTTTTTTCAGGTAAACAAATAAAAAAAGACATCGGGGGACTGTTTTCTTTTTTCACAGGATAAATACTTAAAATAAATATTATGGGACACTGGGGCTGGGATCCCCAGTGTTCCACACAACTCAGGAGGGCTTGTAAAGCCGACAGGGGGATTGGGCACCCCAATGTCAGCAGCATAAAATAAACAACAGGCTGCTGTGTGTGTGTGGAGGGGGGGTTGGAGGATGAGGGGTGATGTCGGTACCGGAACCAAATTGTTTTTTGGTCCATTTTGTCTCTGGGAGCATCCCATTTTACTATCTGTTCTGGCCCCCACGACCCTGAGTTGCAGTGTACAGTGATGCCCCTTTGCGCTTATTTTCCAATTTCAGATATTACACCCTGTTGTGTGCTTCTAGCGTGATTGCATGTTCAATCAATGAATGTGCTTATTTTTATTTCAGTTGAATGTGCCTATTTTCCGATTACAGGTATTAAACCCTGTTGTGTGGAACTTGTAACCAAATCAATTTTTTTTAGCACTGCGCCTCTAGCATGATGTCAGTGTACCATAATACTGTACCTGCAATCAGAAAATAAGCACATAGGGGGCCCAGAATGCTCTGGAATCACCAGATGAGGGATGGCCAGCGATCCGAGGGTGGAAAGTGCCAAAAATACACCATGGACAATGATCAGAGGGTGGGGGTGCCTCGTTGGCACCCAAAGACAGAAGACTGTCTATGGCCACACTGTCAGCAGCATCACAGTCGAAACTGAAAGTGACAACGTCAATCCCATTACGACACCAACCAGCTGTTTGCTAAGCGGTGTCCTGTAGATCAAAGGAGAAAGCGGCCATATTATCGGTTCGGCTTTTTCTTTTGATCTCCCACAGATTCTGCCCACTAAGGCAAAACTGCCATAAGCATTAACCTCGCTGATGATTGGTCTGGCACTGTCTCGCCCATTGCAGACCACTCTGCATTGGACAGACAGCATCACACCCATCTCCGAGCCACTTGTAGCAAGAAGTTCACATGTGCATGTGCGGCAAACCTAAAAGGCACGAAGCCAAACCTGAGTGGCCTAAAACTGCTGACATTAACTCCTTCATGGTCATGATGCATGTTTTCAATCGTGGGAGGGTGGGATATCTTAATGTGCTTGCTGCAGAGTGACATCTAAACCAGTATCAGCAGTACACATGAACAAATATGCTAGCGGCAGCAGTAGCAGCAAAGTGGCTATGTGTATATGTGGAGCTCCCATAGGTAAATCAACATTTTTCATATGTTTTTTAATTTTTAAATATTTTTCTTGTGTATTGTTGGCGGACTGAAAAGGAGAGAATTGTTGCCTATAGGAAAGTGGGAGATTTGTGTTTTTTCCCCCACATCTATTTCTCTTTTTTATATTCGAATTGTATTGTATTGTTCCTTTTAAAGGTGTTATAGCATTCAATTCAAGCAGACTGTCAACATCGTACAAATGTCAACAGTTCATAAACGTGATAGCATGTCTGCCAAACACATCAGTTTTGAAATCACCCAGGAAAATTCCTATCTAAATAAAAGTTAAAACTAAAACTAAACAAAAATGTAAAAGAATTAAACAAGTCTGGTGTCTAATTCTTGTCTGATATATTCAAATATCAATATATGCAAATGTGTCCTACAAAATTATAGTACAAATGTATTGTCCAGTTCCACAATTTAAAAGACCCATTTTTGCCATATAGCAGGAAGAGACTCCATCTGATTGCGAGGTGCAAATGTTCCTCTCGTCATTCTGTATATCCAATCACTATGTTTTGCCATTGGTATATGGCAGGGGAAGAGAGTTGCAGCCATGATTTCATAATGACATTACAAGCTGCCAAAATCAATATGAGCAACAAAGTTTGTTCCCTCCCATGAATTCCATCTGGGGCTATACAGAAGTACCAGGAAATCAGTAAGGCCTAACAAGTTTGGAAATATCTTCCACAGGTGGCCCTCTATTTTTGTTCAAAATTGTTTCAGGACTGGACATGTCCAAAAGCATAAGCGTAATCCTCTAGCCCCGCATTGTTGCAACAGTCATTCCAGCCCTCCCCATGTACTTAGCCTGCACTACTGGGGTTTGAAAGTACCTACTTCAGCACTTCCAAGCAAACTACCTCCACATTATGGAGGAAGTCAGCCTGGCAGAAGGTAGTGCAAATTTTACTTATATGGTGTAGTTAATATTTAAACCCAAGTCTTCATTCCAGCTATATTTCGTTTCATTTCATTTATTTATTTTTATACTGGTAAGTCTGTGGGACAAGCCCATTTTCACATATAATATGGACTGTGATGTGCTAACACTTAAGTCTTGCAATCCGTTGTAGAAATGGCCAGTCAGTTGACCCGCCCCGCCCCCACGAACCATCTCCCCATAGGGCTTCCATGAGAATATGGAGTATTAATGCCAGCTGGTCTGGGATATGGGAGAAATCTTGATCCAGTTTCAATGGGTATGACCTAATCTGAAGATAGCAGAAATGTTCCTTATTAGTCAAGCTATACTTCCTGTGACTCTCCTCAAAAGGCAAGAGTCCTGTAACATCTAAGGATTGGTATATATATATATTCAAGACCCCACTGATGCCCAGAAGGAAAGGTGTGTTCTACGTTTATGTGGTGGGGGGTCCCCATCATATTCCATTGACTAACAAAAGAACAACATGTGGTACATTTCAGGGGGAGTGGCAGTTTTGTTCCAAATGTGTAGTGTGACCACAGTGTACTTGAAAATTCTGGCAACCAGGCCACTTCCACATGGGTGCGCAAAATAGAATTTTGTCCAAATCATGCAAATCATTAAGATGAAACTCAATGTGTTTCCAATACAATAACACAGGTTTTGGAAATCCAGTTAAAAAATTGTTCTTTATAGCCAGCCCAGTGGCTCAGTGGGTAGAGGCATCCATGCCTCCCTGCTGCCACACTGGTGATCTGGGTTAAGGAATGGACTCAGATTGCTTGGGGACTCAGCTGGGGAGGAAAGATTGAGCATCCGAAGGACAGCTCTCTTCCCTCGGGTGACGGGGGGTTCCTGTAATTTGCCACTCGCCTGCCACCTGGCGGACGCCAGGTGGTGGTGCAGACAAGTCCTGAAAACTTGGGGAAAGGCAGGCGTACAGCAAGCTTGGAGCACTTTGGAGGAGAAGGAGTGCGCTTGTGCATGCATTGCATGTGCACTGTGCCTTGGGGAGAAACCCTGGAGGAAAAATGGAGGTTGGACTTCATGAAGCCCTCCCCACGAGCACCGGTGACTGGTGGAGAGATGGCTGGGAACGTGGGACTGCCGTGATGCATTGGGACAGGGCTGATGCAGCTGCCCAGCATGCCACGGAGCTAGTAAGTGAAAATATGGGGAAAAAATTGTTCTTTTAATGCGTGGCATAAGAATAAAGTTTGAAATTCGGTCATTTCATGCCACCTTGAGAACAGGGCAACTAAAGCAGTGTAAACATAATTTGAGGGTGTTTAACCCCCCCCCCCGAAGAAACAGGAAATAAGTTGGTTCTAGGACTTGACATACATGGGAGAGGGAAGAACAGGTAGCGCTTGTACAAAATAAAGTAAACGTAGGAGGAGGACATTCATGTGAATCCTGGCTATTTTAGAGGACAAACTAAGCAGGTGAAGCATCCATTTATCTAAATCTGTGGTCAGTTGTTGCATCAATGGTCCTAAGTTTAAGAGTTCCATAGTATCCAAATTCTTGGGTATATAAACCCCCAGATATTTGAGTCCTGCTCAGTCCAACTTATTGGGAAATCTCAACTGGCTCGTTCGTCCTGATCTGTAGGATAGCTGCAGCAAGTCAGTCTTTTGTAAATTTAACTGAAAGCCAGCCAGTTCTCCTGACCTCTCCAGCTCCTGCCAGACTGCTGGGAGAGAAGTGTCTGGTGATAACAGTGTCAGCAGGATATCATCCACAAAGAGAGTAATTTTAAATGTACTGCCCCCAATAGGGACCCTTACAATATGAGCATTGTGGCAGACAGCCTCTGCCAAGGGGCTCAATATATAAGGCAAATAACAGTAGAAGTAACAGACAGCCCTGGCGAGTGCCCTTCTTTAGTATAATAAGTGAATCACTGACCCATATCCAGGCCCTAGGGGAATGATAAAACCTCTACAACAATTTGATTAGTTGGGTAAGTGAACCAAAGGCAGACAGGGTGTCCTGCAGCTAAGGCTTAGGCCAGGCCTCTCTGTTGAATACCTTTTTGGCACCCAAATTGGCCACCACAGCAGGTATCTGCCGTTGTTGTATTCAGTGAATCAAATAGTCTCTATTTATAAAGGATGGCAAAAGTTCATCCATCCTACCAGCCCAAACAGCAATAAACATTTCATAATTACAGCTTAGAATGGATATTAGGCAGTATGAGGATGGACACTAGGGTCTTTACCTAGTTTCAGGATAGTGGACATTGTGGCCCAATGGCAAGAGGGTGGTAGTGCACCCCTCTTGTACTTCTTTAAAAGCTTTAAGTAATGGTGACATCCAGTTTTCAAGAAAGGTTTTGTATATGTCAGCTGGAAAGCTATAAGGACCCAGACATTTAGGGGTTTTAAGTTTTTTAATTGTACAAACAACTTTGGCCTTCATGATAGGGGTGAGTAAACTATGTTCTTCTGTAAAAGAGGGGAGGTGGAGTCCTTGTAAAGAGGCAGCAGGGACCGAAGGCATTGGGCCAAACTGTGAGTTATGTGGCCCGTGTCAGCATCTGTAAGCTGCAAAATATGTGTACTTTTCCATTTGTAACCCTTAGGTGGCACTATCCTAAGGGCTACTACTCCTGCCTGTGTGCCTAGGCGCAGGTTGAGGGGCCTGAGCCCGTTGAACTGGTGCCTCCACCTGGAGAAATGGTTCTGGGGTAGCATAATTGCTGTTGGTATAGCCCTCCAGGATGCTATAACCTCCCACCAACCCCTCTAGTGGCCTAAACAGTATAGCAGCAAGACATTCACATGTACCATATGGCAGTAATGACTTGCTCACACCCCTTGCACTTATCACTAGGGCTGGATCTTCTGCAGCTGCTCTGGAGACCCCTTATAAAGTAAGACCTGTAATGCAACAGTTCAATGGTAGTACAATACTCCCAACAAAAAGGTACATACTAGCCAGGTTAAATGCAACAAGAACAAAATCTGATTTATTCAGGGGGAAGTGAACAGAGGTGGGGCATGAATCTAGCGGATGAGTGACAGATCTGATTACTTCAGGCTGAACATGCATGCACAGTGAGTCCCTTGCACACAGTCACGCAACCCTGGGTACCCAGTTGTTAAGCAGACTAGCCTGAAGTGATCCTCGGGGTAGGCCAGCGTTGCAGCTGTTGTTGGGGCCCTTAGGAAATAAAATAATTAGCATACACATCAACCCAGAATTTGTAATCCGGAGCCAGATGGCTCAGTTTGTTGTAATAAACCCAACAAATAAATCAGATGACACACAATGATTGTAGCTTTGTTGCAGGGAGCAACCCTGTTTGGTACTCACGCTACCCAGACCAGGAGGCACAACTGACGAGATGAAGACCTCTGGATAATGTTCTGGTTTGCCTGGGGAAGCAGGGCCCACACGACTCACCGAGGTGATCGCTACCTGTTCAATGGTGTTGAGCAGGCAGCCGAATCCCTGAGCGGGTCTTTTGTTGGAAATGTCTCTGTGATGGGAGCGGCAGTCTAGGCCAAGATGGCAGGGCCAGACCAGAGCAGGCAGTTTGGATTTAATCCGTGCAAGTGCTGGTGCGGCTTCCAGCTAGCATAACACACTTGAAAGTGGGGAACCAAATCGTGACCCACACAGCACATTCAGCACACTTATAAGCAACACAACTCTTACTCACAGTTCAGGTAAAGTCTGGTTGCAATTTAGCAGAAGTTCTGCCCAAACCTCTCAATCCATGACTCACTTCAGTACCTGGCAGGCCGATCGCTTCTGGAGCAAGTCTTCATTCCAAAATTCAGGCAATGATCACTCTCTTTCTCTTCAGGCTTCCGATCTCAAACAAAGGAATTAGATTTAAGTCCAACTTTCACATTCACAGGATTTCTCACTGGAAGATATGACAGGCAGGCCAACACAGCCTTCCCACCAATTCTCCTGTGCTACTATGCAGGAGCAGCTGCTCGATGACACGAGCTGTTCTCTCTCAAACTCCAGCTCACAATTGACTCTGCGGCAGGCAGTTCTGGGGATTTCCTCTGAGATCCAAAAGATTTGGTTGGCTGAGAGAACTGTCTGTCATAGCAAGGGCTCCCCCCCAGGTCCATTTAGGTGCCAAATCTTAAAAACTACAATTCCTACAGATTTCAATCCCACAAGACCTCTGGGGACATCTCCATTTTAGGTCCCCTGAGGTTCGATTGGTCCAACTCTGGCAGACCAGAAACAAAATGGTGGCTCTTATGCAAAAAGTCCAAGTTGCAAGAGAACACAGGTTAAACAAACTTCTATACTATTATTAATAAGGCAGATAAACAGTAAATGAACACAGTTCCTAACACAGCTCCCTCTGCACATATAGCGAATGCAGAATGGAGCAGAAATACCACTCGCCAGGTTGGTCACGAGCCCTAAACTACTCGGACCCAGCCCAGACTAATTTCTAAAACAGCATAATGACTCTCTTAAAGAGACAGGCATGGACACTTTCTATAGCACTCTCATGCAGACATATACAGCTACTGCAGACACAGGTCACCATCCTGACAGTGGGCATTAGGCAGCCCAGGAAGACATTTTAGTAAACCCCAATTTGTAGGGGGGTTACACATTTATGGTGGATTTGTTGGGCTAATTGTCTGTGCCCCCGGGGCCCCACCTTCATAGTAATACTGGTGGGGGTAGAGCAGGGCTTGTTCTATTTTTTGATCCACTGTGTCTTGAATAGCAGCCTTAACATGCTTGATTTGGTGATCCACAGCCCTGTCTCCTTCCTCCCACAGAACATGCCAAGTTTGAAGCTGTTGCTGTAAATCCTGCAGATTATGACCCCTGTCCCATTTGCATTTGGTGGCACATGGAATTACTGTCCCCCCCTCAAAACTGCTTTTAATGTGTCTCATAGCCTGGCACTAGAGACATCTCCAGTATCACCGTCTGTGAAAGATTGGTCTGTATTGTTCCATACCAACTGTTTAACTTGTTCATCTTTCAGTAACGAAAGATTAAACTGCCAGTGTGTGTTCTTCCATATGTTACCCAAATCCAGTTTTTGAACTATGGGGGCAAGATCTGTAAGGTGGCCAGGACTTATGGTAACATTCTGAACAATGTGGAAATGCTTAGCTGTTATGAAAAAATAATTGAGGCGGGTGTGACTGTTGTGTCTAGCAGAAAAATGGGTTACTGTTTACCCACTGGAAACAGCCACCTCCACATTTCCATCAAGCGTAACTGTTCCAGAGTTGGATTAAAATATTTTTGGGAAGGAGAGGTACGAAAACATATAGGGTGTGAGGTGTTCAGCTGTGGGGTGACAACCAAATTTATATCTCCCCCTATGATCAGCTGTCAGGCTGCTAACATTGTAAGTTATAAATTTAACTGAAGCCACTGCCATTTATCCAGCTTTGATAAGGAAAGGTTTGATTATTGAAAAACCCATGAGGTGATTTAATTCGAGCCACCACTCACCACAGCTGCAGCTGAGACAGCAAGGCATTGTGAAACTTCACAGCTAAAAACAATACCAGATGGAACCTGGCTGCAGTAAGACCTTAAAACCAGGCTTAATAAAAATTCCCAACCGGAGGACATAGTTAACCTGACTTGTAACATGGGGGAAAAAAAGAGTTACGAGTGACAAAGAGCATCAGGTGCCCTCAGCGTGTCCATACATTAATTCTTAATTAATGTATGGGCGCACAATTAATGTATGGTGGAGTACCGAGAGTGGCCACCACACGCATGTTGTATGGCTTACAACAGACCTGGGTCCGTTTGCGTTTCGATTAATCATCCATCAGTAGGTGAACAAAACCATTCTGGCAGTAGTGTATCATCCATGATTAAGTAATATAGGCTGAAAAAATTAATTCTGCAAGCCGTAGTTTGTAACAGTAAGAAAGCACATACCGGGGACTCATCTAACTTATGCACACGTGGACACGCCCCCACCTTTATCCTGTATTGATGGGCTGTGAGGATAGACTCAGAACTTTTGAACACAACTACTGTCAACACAGAAACCTCGATTCCTCTATCACCCTCCATGGATTAATGTAGCAGGGAAACAGCAGAGATGTAACTTTGAATAGATTCTTTATTTGTGTATGCATCGGAGGAGGGGAGTGGTTGGGAAGTAGGACCACTCGGCGAAGCAGTGAAGAATGACTGTCCTTCATGCTCTGCAACAGTGAATAGATTGTGTCTACCATTACTAACTTGTAACATGGGGAAGTGGACACAACCAGAAGGGAGCCGGACCCTTTTTCTTCCACATGTTACAAGTGAATTAACCCCCTCCAGAGTGTGGGTCTACTGGGGATTAATGTATGGCTGGGTGGTTGGAACCTCCAACCCCCCCCCTCCAAGGCATACATTAATCCCCAGGAGACCCATGCTCTGCTGTGGGTTATTCCTTTCATATCTGTAACACTAAACAGTTACAAAAAAAAGAAAATAAGTAACCCGGCACTCTAGAACAATGAAAGCCAACTGGGCAACAAACAATGTGCTTCCAAGGCAGGGGAAGGGTCTGTCCCTTCTCTAACAGAGTTCACTACAAAAAATGAACTCTGTGTGAGGGTCAGTGCAGTACTGCAGGTCCTCAAAACAGGTCAAACCTGTAGGAAGGAGAAAAAAAATGGGTTAAGTCATAGTGCAGATGATTTGCCTAGATTCAAAATAAAGCAACCCCGAACCTGTACCCCCCCAAGTAATTAAATTAAAATTCACCCTAAAAGAGACAAATAAAGAGGAAGAATTAAGTAAAGTCATCCAGAGTGCAATCCTGCAACAGATATTGTGTCCTGATAAGCAGCACCCGGGTACCCCAACAGTTTAGTCCACGCACAGGTATCAACAGAAGGGAGAGGTAGCGTATGAAAAGCAACAGTCAGTTCACAGTCCCACTCTGCAGAAAAAAGTTCCAGAAGCAAAGCGGAGTGGGAGTAATCAATAACAACACATGAGGTGAGAGACATCTGTTGGTCCTGAAAGCCATGGGTGTGTGTGCTTGCATGGGGAAGTCAGGGAGGAAGAGGGATCCAAAATACCCCCCCCAGCACCACCAGTACCCTTACCACATCCCATCACATTCCTGTTAAGAGGGGACATGTAGCTCCAGAGTTATGCCAGGTATAAAATATGAAAGAATGGAAGGCGGCATAGTATATAGGCCAGCTACCCCCTGTCCAAAAAGTGGAGAGGCAGGCCAACCACTGTGTGGTCTCCCGATTGTGGCCAACATTGAGCAGGAGCAAAGTAGATATCACGAAGGCATAAGGGACACAAACTGCCCAGTGATACAAAGAGGGTACTTGAGTACCAGGGACAGACTGGTCCAGGGCCAGCAGAGTGAGGGGAGTAGGAGTTCTCCCATCTCCTCTCAACCCCCATCCAGTTAAAGTACTCACCAATGAAGCAGAAAATGGGCTTGCAATTTATGTGGTAAAGCAGCCATGGATAAGACAGTAAGAAATGCCTTAGGTTAAAGTTTGGTGCGCCTGGCGCTGAAGTTGCTGTAACAGGTCCTTGATGGTATGGAGGGTGGCTTGTGACTGCTGCTTTCTCAGTTCTTGCATGGAAGGCAGTGTAGGACCATGAGAGTCATCCAAAGGGTGGCTAATGGTGGACAGTTGAGAGCAGTGTCCACTCCTAGGACAAGGAGAGATACACTGAGGCTGAGGAATGGAGATACCTTTCCTTTCCAGGTCTTGCTTCTCTTTGGCCAGGGTGTGATACGGTATGTCCGCCTCAGGGAATGACACTCACAGGTGAGAGGGAAAGGAGTTTGAAATTTCAACCATGCCATCTTTAGAGCTTTCAGGCATGGTTTTTAGTTTGGTAGCATACACATCTCATAATTACTGAGCGTGGGTGCTACCCAGGATAGGGCTTTATCCCTAGCACTCTGTGCATGCGCTCTCATTCAACATCCTGACCTGCAGGGAGAGATAAAGTTGTTCGGAGTAGGCTATCAACAAATTCTGATATATTAGCTCCCTCCTCTCCCTCCGGTAGCCCGTATATACAAATGTTCTTCCTTCTGATATGGCCCTTTAAATCTCAGCTCTTGTTTTGCAGCTGCACTTGCTTATGATGCAGGTGCTGTAACAGGTCTCCCATGTCGCCGGCGTGGGTTGTCAGTGCAGTGGTTGCTGCTTGCAGGTCAGAACCTTCTTTTTTAATTGTGTCCATATTGTTTCAGAGTGCTGCAACGGACCTCCATCCTGAACTACATCAGTTCAGAGAGAAGCCACTCATTTGTGACAGTGCCTACTTGACATCTACAATCTGATCATGGCGAGGAGGCCATACTCAAGGGGGACTCACGTAAGCCCATAGAACTAGTCGATGGGAAAGTCGCCGGGAGCTGCAGGGGTTTGCTTGTTTTTCTCCCCCCTATTTTTGATAGTGCACACCATTCACTGAGAAAGAGAATGAAAACCAGATAAATAAAGTGAAAACCCTGGTGTGAGTGCAGGTTATGTAAGTCAGGAAGTGGAGCTGAGATTTATGCCACCATCAGCGAGTGCTGCATCATCAGAAGTCACGATTTATGTGTTTGATGTTAGTTGGGAGAAGGACAGTCACTGCATTTGTTTGGTGGTGAATCACTTCTAGTTTAAATTTCATTTTATTTATATAATTTGGCAGCTTGTGTGTGCCTTTTGTGGGGTTGTCCTTGTCACCAGGATTTGCTGGCTTCTTGCTGTAGTAGCTTGTTAATTGTGTCATACTGTGGCTTTGTTTGCCACTGTTTGGTGGGCTTTCTAGACTGCTGATTTCGTATTGTTTTTAGAGGTGATAGGAAATAGTTTTTACACTTTTAGATGATCTTCAGTTGTCCTTTTAGAGTCTGCCCAACATCCTGATATGTTTTTGACCTTTTTTGCTAAATTAATCATCTGATTTTGTTTCCTTTGTAACTACCCGGAATCCCTGTCTTCTCAGCAGTTGCTGTTCTCTCTTTTCATACTGTCTGAACATTCTGGGACATCAGTAACACCATGCCAGGCCAGTCAGATGAACAGCATGGACTGGTGTTATTGATGCAATATAATGTCTTAGAAATATGAAAATAAAGAGCAGTAGCTGGTGAGGAGAGTGGAACTCTGTGTAGATCGGTGGGCACCTTGAAGCCAGTTTATTTATTTTTGTAAAATGGGTCAGGAGTTGTTTGTGTCCTGATTGGCTGAGAGGTACCTGTGGCTGTGTCTTTATCAGGACATATTGTGCCAACCGGCACCTCTTCAGCCACTCAGGATTCAGCACAAGGAAGATTGTGGTGCCACAATTGTGGATCTGTGGGGCCAAGCTGGAGCGGCTGTCCCCACCCCCACAAGACAACTGTCTCTTACTCCAGCCAAATTTTACACTGCACAACACCATGCGTACTTGTGGGTCACTGGGCAAAAACATTTGTTATGTCTTGCCCCTGATTTAAAAAGTAAAACTCTGACTTCTGCTGCTTCTAGAGAAAGCCATGCCAATCCGGTTAGTGTTGAGTGTACACTCTCCAGCTTATAGCAACCTGCCTGAGTGCCCATACGCACACTGCTGCAGTCCAGGCTACCTCTAATGAAACACAAATAAAGCCACAGTACTGTGCAGTCACAAATGTTAGACTGAGGGTCTTTTCAAAAAGGAGTAATCAGGATCGCTCATACAACAGCATGGTGTTTGGGAAAGCCATAGTAAAGAAAATTGCTTCCTACGGCAGCTGATGTAGGACATGCTCGCTCTCACTAAAATTGGCTGCACACTTGGTCACTCATCGCAAGACAGTGACAAAGTAAGAAATGTAGAAAAAAAACAGTAAATAAGCATATTGTGCCTGATTTTGTGTGTGTGTGTATGTGCGTGTGTGTGTCACGAGGGGGGGGCATGCTTGCTCCCCTAGAAATGTCTCTAAAACTGAGACTCAGAAAACCCAGACAAAAAACAAAGCCAAAACAAGAAATGTATAAAAAATAACTAGATGAATAAAAAGCATATTGTGCAGAGTTTTTGAGTGTATATGTGTGTGTGTGTATGGGGGGGGGGGGGAGAACAGACAGACACCTCCACTTTCTAGTGACTTTTAATTAAACATTCTCATTGCAATGCAATGACAAGGGCATTTTTTTTTATTTCTGTTGATATGATAATTTTTTGTACTCTTTTTATGTACAGTTCTTATTTGCTTTTGTAAAATTAACTTTTTACAAGGTGATCCATTTTATAAGCGGAATAAGACACTCCAAGGTGTGGTTTATGGCCTGATAAGAGCACTTCCCATTTGCTACAGGCACTTGGCGCAAGTGCCTCATGCCTCATTACACACCTGGGGTGTGCTCTTATCTGGCCATAAACCACACCCCATCGTGTCTTATTCCTTACATCAAAATTGTTCAAAGCACATCAGAATATTTAACTGGCATGAAAATGAAGATGGAATGGCAGTTAACTTTGTAAAAAGTAATTTCCTATCTCCTTTAAAAAAGCATTTTAGATAAGCATTTTTAGCCAGAATCCTGCTGTTGCTAACAAACAGCATTCCTGGCATAGTGTTCTAGTTCTGACAGAACATACGAAGTAGCAGCCCAATGAGTTCTATAATATTGAGATTTAAGCTATAAGGCATGACTAGAGGTTAGATTAACAGTCTGTTAATTGCCCACTAGGGGTGTAATGTGGCAAGAGGTGCAGCCGAGTGCCATATTGCCCCTAGGAGGGTGAATGACTGTTAATCTAACTCCTGGGAGTACCTTATTGCTATTATAAAAATTATTCCAAAAGAAAACTGTTAAAAGTGTACTTTTTGAATGTTTTCCTCATTAAGAGGGTGATTTTTTAATAAAATAGTTCTTCCACCAACAGTTTAAGAATGCTGGCTCAGAATCAGAATGCATCATTCCAGTCATTCAGTAATGCTAGAGGACGGAATGCTGACAGGAAGAATCCATGTGCCATGGTGATCAGGCTGTACATGACAGTGTAACAGGGATTAATGTAAGGCTGTCAGAATCCTTACAGCCAATCAGACTGCAGCATTTCTGAGACCCTTTTTGTAACTGCTGTTAACAGTTGGATGGTACAAGTGAAATAGGTTTTAGCATTTGGATTAACTAAGGTTAAGGGAGGTCAAAAGGAAGGACAGAATTGGAAAACACCTTATCTAGGGTAGGGAGTTAAAGGAAGGAGCTGAAAAGGACACTTTCTGGTATCCAGGCAAGGCCCATTTACAGGGTGACCCAGGATCACTGGGGATGTTATGTAACATGCTCAGAGTCAGTCATACAGCATGCAAAGTAGAGGTTGTGGGAATCAAACAAAAGTCTGCTGAATGTACCAAGCTCATTCACAGCTTGTACTCAAACCTCTAGGCTATACTGCCAGCATAATTAAGGAATAAGTCAGATACAGATTAGTGCAGGGCAAGATAGAAACATAGACACATAGAATGTGTCAGCAGATAAGGACCATACAGCCCACATAGTCTGCACTTTTCCCTACTCACTGCTGCAGCCCCAGATCCTGTTTGATCTGCAGCTGTCCTGCTTGGCACATGTAGTACATTGGTGTAGATGTAGCACATTGTATGAAGGAGGTATTAAATACTGAAGAACAGCTAACGACAGGCAGTATGGAGTACAGGAGCAGAGGGAGGATTGTCATCTGCATGGACTGTAGGGTGCTAATCTGCCAGGCTACACTCTGGAGGGTGGGACAGTGCCCCATATGTAGGAGATTCATGGAGCTCCGGACACAGCTGGTAGCAGCACAGGAAAATATATTTATGCTGTGTCACCAGCTAGGCTGGTACCAACAGGCACACCTTAACTTCTGTAGAGATCCACTGGCCCAGGGGGCTGAAGTGTGGTGAAGAGTTGCAGGGGTGGCAGAGGCAGTCACAAGAAAGTCATCCAAACTCACCAAATCCTGACTGCAAATCATTTTGCACCACTGGAGAAGGCACAGGTACCCAACTCCCACAGGAGAGATCTGAGTTGGTTGGGAAGGGTGAACAGGAAGGCTTGGTGGCACCCAGGAGAGAGCAGGAAGAAGGCAGTAATGAGTATCCTAGTAGTAGGGGACTCTGTGATTGGAGTGGTGGAGAAGGTGATGAGGGGAGGGGGAGAGAAGGGGTGGTTAGATGTCTTCCAGGAGTACCAGCCATCTGGGGTAGGGATAGGATAGGGAGGATGATAGAGAACGGGAAAGGGGGAGGTTGGAATGCCAGCACACTTAGGTACCAATAATCTGGCAAACCAGATGACTGAGACAGTGAAGCATAACTTTCAAAGGCTAGGGAATAGACTGGGGCACACTCAGTTTCCCTGGCCTTTTCCAAGGTCCTCCCTGTATGGAGTAGGGAGCATGGGGAGGTTAGAATAAGGAAGTAGGAGCTTGAGAAATTTAATGGGTGGGTGAAAGGATGGCACCATTAGAAGTGGTACCATTTTGTGGGAGACTGGGGGGATTCTGGGACAAGAGGCTCTTCAAGGGTGATGACCTTCATTTAACAAGAGAGGGGACCAGTGCTCTTGGGCAAAAGTCTGATGTCTATGTAGGTTGACATTTAAATTGATGGGGGAAGACTGAGACTGGGGAACAACAGAGGGTGGAGAGCAAAACGTGAATCTAGTTAGGGCCCTCCCAGAAATGGGTCTAAGAGCAATGGGGATGAAAGCAACCAAGCCGGGGTCCATAATAAGTAAGGGTGCCGAGGAGGGGGCTCATAAAACCAGCATGAAGGGGAACAAAACAGGACATTAAGAGGGGAAGTGGTGGGACAAAGGTAGAGCAGCTCATGAGAGGGAGAATGGTATAGACACAAGCTAGAAGGCAGTGTGTCTGAATGCCAGGACCTTGGGAAACAAAATTATTGAACTCAAGGCGATGGTTGCAGATGCAGGATTAGGCTTTGGAGCCTTTACAGAAATATGGATCACTGGGAATAACAACAGGGACCAGGCAGTACCAGGGTATACCATGTATTGGAGAGATAGGGGTAAGGGAAAAAGAAATGATGTAGCCCTCTAAGTCAAAGAAGGCACAGAGGCAGTAGAGGATGCATCCATCGGGGCGGAAATAGGGAGACAGAATCGCCGTGGGTACAGCTCACGACAGCATCAGAAAAGAAGTTGCACATGGGGATTGTCTATAGACCACTGAGAAAAAAGAGAAGAGGGGGCTAGGAAATGAGGGGCAGAAGCTGAGAAGGGGGCCACAAAGGGGGAGGTAGTGATTGTGGGGGATCTCAATCTACCAGATATGGATTGGGGTATTCTAGCCGCTAAGACCACCAGAAGTCAGGCTCTGCTTGATATGTTGCAGAATTGCCTGCTGGTGCAGCTGCTTAGGGAACCTACAAGATGGGCTTCCATTCTTGACATGGTATTCACCAGCTCAAAAGTGGCAAGTGGAGTGCGGGTTTGCAAACCACTGGAGTCCAGTGACCATAACACCATATGGTTTGAACTGGCCACAGGTATCAGTATACCTTCATCAAAAGCTGTGGTACTGAATTTCAAACAAGCAGACTTCGATCAGATGAAGGAATTAGTCAAGGGCAAGTTAGCTGGAGTGGATGACATCAAGGGGGTAGAGGAGAGGTGGGGAGAAATTAAAGAGACCATTCATGAAACAACCAAACAATGCTTGAGAATGGTTAGGAAGGGTAATAGGCACAACAGGCCAGTCTGTTTATCTAAGATGGTCAGGGAGACAGTGAGGGCCAAAAAAGGGAGTCTTCATTGGCTACAAAAAAACAGAGAGATAAATAGAGAAAATGCCAGGTAAAGATGAAGGAGGCCAAGAGGGCAGTCAGGGAGGCAAAAGCAGATACAGAGCTGCATATTGCAGAGGGGGTCAAGGGAGGGGGAAAACCATTCTTCAGGTACATAGGGGATGGGAGGGGTTAAGCTGGCCACTACTTCAGAGGAAAGGGATCTGGAGGGCATCATAAGCAGTTCCCTAAAACAAACTAGCCAATGTAACACGACTTGCAGCAAGGCAACCAGAATGTTGGGCTGTATCGGAAGGGGTTTCAATAGCAGGATGAAAAAAGGTTTTACTACCTGTCTATAGATCACTGTTGGGACCCTATCTGGTATGTTGTGTCCAGTGCTGGAGTCCCCTCCTAAGGAAAGACAAAGACAGGTGGGCGATAATACAGCATAGAGTAACCAGAATTGTTCAGGACCAGCAGAGCAGGTCTTATGAGGATCGACTTAAGGCAATGAACATGTACTTGCTGGAGTCCAGAATGAAGAGGGGGGACATGATAGAGACTTTCAGGTTCCTAAAAGGAATAAATAAGGTAAACTGAGATTAACTATTTAGCAGGAATGGTGGGTCAAAAACAAAGGGACGTGAATGTAAGCTAGAGGTGGTGGTGGTGGTGTGGGGGAGGGGAGAGATTTAGGAGGGATGCTAGAACATTTTACTTTACCATGAGAGTGGCTGAGCCATGAAACAGCCTACCAGCAAAGGTGGTGGGTGCAAAAAGACATCAACGGGACCAAGCACAGATGGGACAGAGTAAAGGGCTTAATAGTTTCTTGGGGTGAGGGGTATCAGTAAGGCAGGGAGCAAGTGGGGAGAGTGGAGGGTGAAAACCCCATCTGGAGAATAGGTCACGGGATAAAGTAGGATAAAACTGGGCAGACTGGATGGACCAATGGTCTTTTTCTGCCAACATTATCTATGTTACAAAATATACTTGCTATTAAGGACTGGTACTCTATTATATATTTGATGCACAATGCTGATTGTTCAGTGTCTGCTATGCCTAGTCCTTCATTCATTAACACAGTGCAGAGCCTGGCAGTACTTACCATTTGTGGTTTCCACGATGAGCTGTAGCCCCAAGTTATGCTGAGGATTTATTACCCACATGTTACTGGTGGCTGTGATATCAAACTCCAACCAGCCTTCCTGCAAGGCCCACACCATCTGTGTATCCAGCAAAAATAAATCTGCATCTCTGAACAGACAAAGAGAGAAGAAGAGAAATAAGCTGAGTAAGCCTGAACATGACGGCTCCAGTAGCACTGTTTCTTTTCACTGGTCTTTCTTCTAACTGACCTAATATGCTCATCCTAAATACTTTCGTGGTGTCTTACTGCTAGGATTTTGTTGTGTGCTTGAGTAAATCTCTTTTACACTTAATTTTGATTGCCACCAGTTGAAAATATGCCAAAGAAATAGTTCATTAGGCTTTCCTCTCTGGCGTCTTACTTGTTTGCTTGCTCCTTGAGCACTGCCCTGGGTAATGCCTTGCCTGTGAAGAGGTTGGCTGATGCTGTCCCACAAGTTCAGCTCACTGTATGTGCTGGGAATGGCAGGGTAGTCATGCTCGTTGGGGCAGTAATGAATATGTTATGTATGTGTGAATTTCAGTCAGCACTAAAGATATCACAGAAATGATAGATTAAAAAAGCTCTCCCAAGCAGTCAGAGTGCTCCTTTCGGGTAACATAGAAATTGTTGGCAGATAAGGACTGCTAGGCCCATCCAGTCTGCTCATAAGCCCTACACATGTATGTGGCCTCTGACCCTATCTGGTCAGTGGTCTTTCATCACTCCCTCCCTCCTCAAGGTTCACTTGTGTCTGTCCCAAGCATGTTTAACCCCCCCCCACTATGCTTGCTCCCACCACCTCCTGTGGCAGACCATTCCATGTTTCCACCACTTTTTCTGTGAGGAAGCATTTTCTCACATTTCCTATTAACCTACCCCCTTCCAATTTCATATTATGCCCCCTCGTTCTTGTACTCCTTCTACATTGGAACAGGTCTCCCACTTGCACCTTGTTAATGCCCTTGAGGCACTTGAAAGTTTCTATCATGTCTCCATACTCCCTCCTTTCCTTCAGTGAGTACATATTGAGGTCCTTAGTCTCTCCTTATATGTTTTGTGATGCAAGCCATGTACTGTGCCATCTTGGTTGCCCTTTTCTGGACCGCCTCCACTCTGTTAATGTCCTTGAGCAGGTGTTTATTTATTTATTTGAATTTTGATGACCGGGTAGACCACTGAGACAATAATTGTCCCTTTTCAGAGGCAACCCAGGGAACATAAGCATTCCCCAGTTAAATACATTATAACTGCATAGTCAATGAACAGATTAGGATTCCTATATACAGAAATATTATTTGATCATCAAAATATCAAAACAAGTAAAAGTCGGGTTCACAAGGTCTAGCATTGTAAAACATATTTGCAGTTAGTAGTATTGTACGGTTATAATTTAGCTATAGTCTAGGTAACATTCAATGATAACTCTTCAGGAGATAAAGGTACCATGGTAACTGTAGGTACGTTAGCACACACAGCATCTTGCAACATGACAGTCAGAGGATAATTAGAGTATCATGGGTAGGTCATATGTATATACCAATTTACAAATCATTGTGTGGAAAGAAGTCATAGGAGGTGGGGCATTGGACATGGTCAAGGGATGGAAGTTATTTGTGCCAGGAGGAAGGTAGAATAGGTTAAGGGATAGGGAATAAGCAGTGAAAGTCGAGTTTATAGATAGCTGCAGATGGGAGTTATAAAGACAATTTTCTTGAAGAGCTTTTTTTAAAATGAGGAAGAGACGGACAGGACAGTAAACCTTGTGGAAGTGTGTTCTATTGTTGGAGGGGATACAAATGAGAAGAATCTCATACAAACTGCTAAGCAAGTCTTAGGGAGACTTAGCAGAGGACAGTGTGAGGATCGAAGGGCCCTGGTGAAGGGTTTTAGAGTGAGCAGATTGGAAAGGGTGGGGGGGGGTGGATGAGTTTGTATGTGGTGCATAGTAAGGGGAAGTCCATTTTTGCTTTGAAGGGGGGGCCAACACAGGGAGCTGAGTACATCACAGTGGTGGGCTTGAGCTGTGGCATTAGTTGCAAATCAGGCTATCCTGTGATATGTGTGAGCTGTCTGATTGCTGGATGGCTTTATACAAATGAAAGGACGAAGCGCTCTCTCATTGGAGCGCTTCAGTCCTTTCAAGTACACAAAAGGCGCTTTTGCACACAGGTCTATGTAATGGAATAACTGTTACGGAAACAGTATTCTGTTACATCCCTTGTGTGTAAAAAGCATTTGTTTCGTTCCCTTGGTGAACGTTCATCCAAACCGCAATCTCTGCTTGTTGCAGTTTGCACAAACGTGTTTCGTTTGATCTGGCTGTGTAAAACAGCCATTCTGATACCACTGCAGAAACTGCCATTAGAGCAGCAAACTCTGGGGGAGCCGAAACAAATGGAGGTGGGATTAGCCAGAATACTCGCGGGGGTATAAAAAGGAAACGAGCATGACAGAGTACAACGGCGCCGCACAGGTAACGTTTATTTCGTTTTACAAACCTGTGTGTAAAAGTGCCTAAAGTTTACGCCAATGAAACTGTGATCACTGCTTGCATGGTCATTGGTCTGTTAGGGATGAACCCAATGCAGATTGCTTTGCATTGGGCTAGTCCATGACACTCCTATGAAATGCAATTCTCTGAAGCAAAGCAAAATGTTTCCTGTGCAAGCAATGTAATGATTTCAACAAGCTTGACATTGTGGAAGAGTTTGGAGGGGAAAAGAGCCATAAAAGTGCACAGAGTAATAAATAAATGTGAAAGCCTCCAGTAACATGACAGAACTGTTGTTACTGTAGGTGAAAGACGCAGAATGTGTTAAATTCCTGAAGGTGATGAACTGTGGCCTGTGGCATATGCAAGATCTGAAAACCCCTTGTCAGTGTCTTCCCTTTGTTCTCCATGTAGGTAGAAAAACAAATATGTAGCAGGTAATACCTTTTACTGGACCAACAAAATTATTTCTGAGCTGAGAT
Source organism: Neoceratodus forsteri (assembly GCA_016271365.2). Lineage (NCBI taxonomy): Eukaryota > Metazoa > Chordata > Ceratodontiformes > Ceratodontidae > Neoceratodus > Neoceratodus forsteri. Next base: position 205,715,406 of record CM057456.1, read on the forward strand.
TTTGTTAGTCCAGTAAAAGACATCATCCGCAACATAATAATTGACACTCTTATTCTGTAAAGTGTCTTTTGAGCAGGTGCTTGGAAACAGTCTCATTCGGGGGAGTGTTTTAAAAATTATTTTTAATGTATTATTGATTACCCTTGACCAATGACAATTGTAAATAATTACTTCCATGGAGTCCACTCTATTGGTTGTAAGAATGGCCTCACTTAGATTCTTAAGGTATCTGAACCACTCACCTTCGGTTTGTGGTTCTCATTGCCTAATAATGCACGAGACCACTCTTACATCTATGAGTGGTCTCTGTAGCAGCATTAATGTACAAGTAACCCCCCCAAGGTGTGAGACTATGCCTGGCCAGTTAATACCATGACACTGTCTATCAGGCCTTCGGGTGAATGGCGTCTGGGCTCGGGTGGCACTGGAGGTAAGACAAAAATTGTGCAGTACCTCCCCCAGTGAGGATCCTTTTGACAGATGGCTGACAGGAAACTACCCATCAGGAAATGAATGCAACCACTACCCTCATGACAGGGAACCTTTATGATTACACACAATCCCCAACTTATACTCTATACATGCAAACACAACAATATGTAAAACGCAATAAACTGCAACTTAAATGCAAGGGATATTTATTAGGGGGGCAGGAACACGTTCTGGACAGGGGAACAGAATGGATTAAATGCAGTGAAACAGTTCTGAGATCACTCCCCAAATTCTACCACCCTCTGGTCCTACCGGGTCATAATGTTGCATGCTTAATAGCGTATGACATTATGGCTAACCCAGTACAGCGCAGTATGCTACCTCTACTGGTGCAATACCATGTATACTGCTGTACACGGTATTGCACCAGTAGCACTGTCCCAGGCAGAGGATAAGACCTCTGCTGGGAGCAGGTTCTGACAGCAGCTGCTGTGGCTCACAGGACTGAGCCACAGCAGTAGGAACTCAGGCGCTGCATCTGGGACCGGCTTTGATTCCGGTCAAGAAACTTTTATTTTCATGTCTTGTCGCTCCACAAAGTTGGACCCCGGAGTTTAGAATCTTTAGTGGGGGTTTCCGAGGCACAGTCCCTGTAATGGGGGTGTGGGGCCGGAGCCCCGACAGAAAAAACTTATACCTCATGGCAGAAATCGCGCTGTATTGGCAGCACGGTGCACCGTAATAACCTGTCTTGAGATTATGACCTGTGCCCCTCTGGTGAGTAGCTACACAGTATTTACAGTATACCCCAACAGGTGCACTGGTACCTCAAAGTCCCTTGGGAGCTTCCAGTGCAGTCCATTTATTGTGTGCACATGGTGGCCAGTTGAAGGCCTGATGTTGGACCATGGTGCTGTACTGATTGACGGCTGGTGGTTGGGGATCCCAAACAAATTATTCAATACACAAACAGTATCAGGTGTGCACAAGAAAAGATGGAAGTCAAGTAAAGCAGCCAGCTTGCCAGTACAAAGTAAAGAACACTCAGCACTCATGGTTCAATTGTTCAAAGCTTAGTGCAAGTTTATTTTTTGGCAAGATGCCCAGAGTACACCCTAAAGCCCCTAGCGCCTCAGCCCTTCAGCAGGTCTTCCTCTGGGGACAGGTCAATTCAATACAAATTCTAGTTGCTCTTGGCTGTTCCATTTCTATAAATGGGCTTTGAATAATAATCACGCAGAAATGTCCAGCATTTACTCTTATTTGTTCCTGACTAGCAGAAGAATTGGAGGGGTATTGACCCAGAACTCACGAACCTAGCAGACTCTGTAGGCTGGTTCTGCTGGAATGACTCACTCAGGATTACAAATGCAGGTGATGGAACTGGGGCATTGGACTGAATGTGCTTCCAGGTGGCAAGGGGTGCAGGCCATGCTGGTCTCTGATGTCCTCGACACCTCTCAAGGAAATTGCCTTCACCCATACGCAAGGAGTAGACAGTCACTAAGAGCCTCTGGTGACTTAGACCCTCTGTCAGGAAAAGTCCCAATAGCTCATAAAGCCCAGGTAGGAGCTTTACTGTTGTTCATTGGAGGAAAAATAAATCTGTTTGTAAAGATTCATTACAACAGCTTTCTTCCAACCTTGTGGCTGACTGTTGTCTTTTCTCACAGGGCATTCCTCTTGTATCTCCCAGACAAATTTGCTCTATTGCACATGTGTCTCCCATGTTCAGAAATCCAGAGATGAAATATAATTGGCTAGCATCTCATGCATTATTCATTATGGTAACTCTTGGCTCTCAGTGGCTGTCGGTTCCTGGGGAAAAGCATACATAAAAGTCCCGAGCCAGCTTGCAATTTAGCTGTTTCATAGAGCTGAGCTAGCATTCAAATTGATGCCAATTTCACAGGGACAGGATGTAGTAATGTATCTGTTTTTCAGAGCTGAGCTAGTCTGGTGCTGGCTGGCACTGCAACATTAAACACAGGAGCACCCAACATTCCCATCAGGTTATGTGTCCTCTGACCCCTTTTCAAGGTCATGGGGCTGGAGAAACTAAAACCATGGCTGTTCTTGTAGTCTTTCAATAAATTGCAATTTAAACACAAGTGATATTTATTAGGGGACAGAAAAAGGCTCTGGATAGGGGAACAGCATGGATTAAATGCAGTGAAACAGTTCTGAGATCACTCACATACTCCCACCACCCTCCACTGAGTACCCACATAGTATTTACAGTTACCTCCTACTAGTGCAGCAGTACCCTAAAGTTCATTGGGAGCTCCCAGTGCAGTCCATTAATTGTGGGCACACAATGGGCAGTTGCAGGCCTGATGTTGGACCATGGTGCTGTACCTACTGACGGCTGGTGGTTGGGGATTCCAAACAAATTATTCCACACAGATGCTAGTTACTCCTGGCTGTTGCAGTTCCATAAATGGGCTTTGAATAATAATCATGCAGGAATGCCCAGAAGTTACTCTTACATGTTCCTAACTAGCAGAAAAATTGGAAGAGTATTGACCCAGTACTCATGACCTTGGCAGATTCTGCAGGCTGGCTCTTTTGGGATGTCTCCCTCAGGGTTGCAGGTGCAGGCAATGGTACAGGTGCAGCGGACCCAACACACTTCCAGATGGAGAGGGGTGTGGGCTGTGCTGGCCTCTGATGTCCTCACATCCCAAAAGGGACTTGCCTTCACCACCTCCAAGGAGCAGGCAATCACTCAGGGCCTCAGGTGATCTAAACCCTCTGTCAGGACAAGTCCTGATAGCTCATAAAGCCCATGCAGGAGCTTTGGTGTTGTTCCTGGAGAAAAAAGAAATATTTTTGCAAAGGTTCTTTAAACTGCTTTTTTCCAGATTTGTGGCTGACTGTGGCTGTCAGTTCCTGGGGAAAAGCATGCATACAAGTCTTGAACCAGCCTGCAATTTATCTGTTTTGCAGAGCTGAACTAGAGCCTCCAAATTTATGTCAGTTTCACAAGGACAGGATGTACTAATTTAGCTGTTTTACAGAGCTAAGCTAGCTTTCAAATTGATGTCAGTTTCACAGGGACAGGATGTACCAATTAGCTGTTTTGCAGAGCTGAGCTGGTCTGCTGCTGGCTGGTTCTGCAAAGCTAAACACAGGAACACCCAACATTCTCACCCAGGTTGTGTGTCCTCTGATGCCTTGTCATCATCCTGGGGCTAGAGAAACTAAAAACATGGCTGCTTTTGTAGTATTTCACTTTAGCTTCTCTTTTTAGCATGTTTCTGTCCCTTGGTGTGACTTTCAGCCATCAGAATCAATATCTCCCTGTCCCTACTGCCACCTGGTAGGACTGGGGGTGAATTGGTGGCAGGGGACTGCTGTTGAGTGTCCCCAAAGTTTGTGCTCCCAGGGGAGGATTGATTTTGCACTTTTGAGCAAACTCCTTGCAGTGAGCTCCCCAACCCTGAAGGCAGTCCAGGGGCTGGTTGAGTGAAGACAGATCACTGGCCACAGTGAGACAGGTGCTCAACAAGCCTGCAGAACAAATGACAGTGTACACTCTAGCCCCGGGTCCTGCAGCTGCAGTCTGGACCAGGACCGGTGTGAAGGAGCGGTGCAGCGGAAGGCAGCAGCAATGCTCTAGAGAGAGCCAAAGGTAATCCCCCCCTTTTAGGAGGGGGTTGCATACAAATAAGATGTATTTTTCAATAAATATTCATAATGATATATCCAGTACAAAAGCGTGCTGTGTTCAGATTATGACAATTATGGTAATATAGATATTTCTTGGTACTGGCCCAGCATGAAGTCTGCTTTAAAAAAATCTGTTATCTCCAACAAGAGATCTCAAGTCTTCCTTCTCTCTCACTGTCCCTCTCTCTCTCTCTCCCCCCCCCTTCAGATTCTTCCTCAGTGACTTTGTGTCAATGAAGGTGTCAAGGAGCTGGCCCGGTGGCGTGGAGGGCTGAGGCAGCAATGCCTTACCTCCTGCCATGCCAGTGACCCATGTTCGCATTGTGAATGGGTCATTGGGGGCCGGCCGGGGTGGGAGGGGATCAAGTGTCCAGTGGACAGCTCTTCTCTCCCAGGGAAGGTGGTGAACAGAGGCCAGCGTTTGCCTGACACCTAGCGGAGGCTAGGTGTTGACACACCTGGCTCAGTACAGTAGGGCACGGAGGTGGAGCAGCTGGTGGGCATGCTACATGTGGACGTGCACGTGGCATGCCCACTGTTGGCACTACATGTGCTGCCACCGAGAGAAAAACAGGGAAAATGGCAGCCAGGTCGAGCGGCTTGATGGCCGTCCGTCGACGAATGCATCATCTCCAAGGGCACTGACTGTACCGGATCTGGTCCTGGTTGGGAGTTAGGGGGCTTTCTGCCACCCCACCATGGGGGTAGCAAGGTGGTGGCCTGATGTGGAGACGGGTACAGGACGGACAGCGGCCAGAGGAAATAGGATGCCCAGAACTAAGGAGCCAACCGGGTGCCAAGGGGAGCATAAAAAGTAAGTAAAAAAAATTACAAAATGAAGGTGTCAGTTCCTCTGACTACAGCTTTTATGTTGACACCTAGACCATCATGTGGCATTGCTTTATCTAGAGTCTCTGAAAGGTGGCAAAGTCACATCATTTCAGAGATAGTCACTACTTGGGCTATGTGGCATTTTTATATCAGTCCACCACACCATGATGATGAAGAAGAAGAAGAAGCGTATGCATTTATGTGGTGCTTTTCATGTACACTGTTCCACAAAGCATTTAACAAGCATCAAGAGAGACTGGTAATGCATTGGCTGCAACGGTGAAGTGGCAGCCACTCTGCTCATCAGCATCCACACATAGCTGTGGAAAATCACCTGAAATTGGTTGTACTGGGAAGAGGGGAGTACTGACCAGGACATCAGGAAAGGTTCCCTACTCTTACGAACAGTGCCATCTGTTCTTTGACTTCCACCTAGACAGCCATGAGGAAAGCACCAGGGATGAACCAATCAAACGTAAGTTTTTTTTTATTATGCTTTTTGCCCCACCATGGATGACCTGGCCCCTCAGCCTGATCACGGACCCCTGCCTCCACCTCCACATTAGACCATGACCCCTCAGATACCCCCTGGCTTACCCCCCAGGGTGGGGTGCAACACTGCCCCGGTACAGCACTGCAAACCATGACTAGGTCCGAGGGTCAGTCCTGGAGGTTGATGAAGGCCAGGGCAGGCTTCATCTAGGGTTGTCCATGGGAGAATTTTTGTAGACTGTACATGGGGGGCAGGAACGTGCAATGACATCCAGCGACCGTCCCACCCCTCTGAGTTGCTTCTGAATGCTGGTTGCTGAAGTATCTCTGGCCTCCGCCAGGGGTCCATCAAGCATTGGACATTTGCCCAGCCCTCCCACTGGAGAAGAAGAGCAGTCCCTGGGACGCTCGATCCTTCTCCCCCGGCCAGCCCTCCGACAACTCGGGTCCATTCCCAAATCCAGGTCGCTGGCGTTGCAAGCAGAATTCCAACAGCTGTGCCGATGGGCCAGCTTATCAAACTTCAGTTTTATAATCTTGTTGAAAGGACACCACCACTAGCAGTACAGATCCAACTACTACTGCACAGGTGTGTCAGCTGTTGAATATTAGCCCAAGTCCAGGTGTGGGTCTAGAACCCACGCCCTTCTGACCCACAAGCAGATGTGCTACCAAGTGAGCCACAATGACATTGTCTGCCATCTGTATTTAGTTTCATGCAGATAAAAGACACATCGCTGTTCTTCAAGAAAGAGAAAAAATATGTACAGTACAGTGAAGTTGCCTTCAGCGCCATTATCGTCTTCCTCCTTCTGCAGTGACCCCAGACCCAGAAGTATTTTAAGTCAAATTAACTTTCTCATATCTGTATCTTTATCTTTTCTTCATATAACATGTGGGATCTAGAATCTTGACTAAGGCTGGATATCACTACAAAAATGAGCATGGCATGTGACCAGAAAATGAGGAAGGCCACTGACGTACATCAAGGCAGCAGCAGAAAATCTATCAAAGATAGAATGAGGGGAAGGAAGTAGCAGCAGATCTGTAAAAATCCAACTTGCCTGCTCTCTGCCATTACAGACAGCGAGGGCTCTATTTTAAAAAGGGGGCTTCAATTGGGGCAAGCTGCAGCAAACAGCAGCTTGCGCAGAAGCCCGTGCACCAGGGACCCTGCACCAGATTCTGGTACAGGAGGTATCCTGGCACCTAAGTTCCAAAATCTACGGCAATCACACCCATGCACCAAACACACGGTGCACCAGAGGGGTTTGCCACAGGCTCCCAGTGGCTGGGGCAAGTGCTGCCCCAGTACACCAACAATGGCATCACTCAGACAGGCTGTATTCCCCACAGCCCTGGTGGTCTGGGCCACCTCCCCGAATCCCGATGTTGTGGTATTGAATAAATAGATATAACACCCACTTCCCTGGTAGTATAGAGGCCCTCCCCGAACCCCGATCTTGTGGTACTGCATTAACAGATATAACATCCACTTCCCTGGTGGTATAGTGTCCACCACCCCGTTTCCTCCCCAAACCCAGCTCAGAGCCGACGACCAGCACAACCCACCTCACACCTCTGTGGCTGGCCGCCGACTGAATTGTCATTTGACAGTACTGTAATGTGTACACACTACAGTACTCTCAATGACAGTTCAGTCGGTGGCCAGCTGCAGAGGTGTGAGGTGGGTTGTGCTGGTCGCTGGCTCCAAGCTGGGTCTGGGGGGGGAGTGGAGTGGTGGACATTACCAGCTGGAGTGTGGAGGATGGGGGGCCACTATACAACCAGGGAAGTGGGTGTTATATCTGTTAATGTAATATCGCAAGATTGTGTTTTGGGGTTCACTATACCACCAGGGAAGTGGGTGTTATATCTGTTAATGCAATACCACAAGATCGGGGTTCAGGGACGGTGGCCACCATACCACCAGGGTGGGGGTACTGTTTAATTCATGTGGGATAGGAATGTGGGGGTCATGGACAGTGGCACATTGCTGCATTCAGGACAACACTCCTAGTGGGGAGATCTCTAAGTACCCACAGACCAGCCCTGGCTGGTCTTAGGGTACTTGGAAATACTCCTGCTGGGAGTGTTCTGACAATACCATTCCCGGGAATGTGGCAGCCTGCGCCTGCCACATTTCCCCTAGCGCCGGTTCGCGGCCCAATTTTGGGTGCACTGGTAGTGCAAGCCCTGTTTTGGCAGGCAGCCTGCATTTGCTGCAGGCTGCCTTTGAGAATAGCTCCAAGGGCTGTATTGGGCGAATGGTGCCACTTGCGCCATATATGCTTGGCGCAGGCACCTTGTGCCATCGCTAGTGCTTTGAGAATAAGGCCCCAAAACTGCAACTGTTCAGCTATTAATGCAAGAACAAGCTTTAACGTATCTGTAATTCTTTGTCCTACAGATCTTTGGTGTAACAGGCAGAAGCTATTGCCCTAATCAGGTCCAGAGGTGTGGAATCTGGATAGAACAGACAGGAAAATATGTATAAAGTAAATATTTATGGCCTGTTACATTACTAAGTAATAGTGGAGCATACTTTATGTCAGAAGTTGAAAATAATCCCTGCTTGTCGGTGTGCTTTGTACAGTACATCTGCATAGTGTGAGCAAGGCTGTACACTGTTCCCACTGTCTCTGTTGTTTATATACCACTGAGGAATGCCAAGCACTTCAAGTATAAAACAAAAGCCTCACTGGTAGACTCTCTTTTTTAACCCAAAAAAAAAGGCAGATATTGATGCAGAAGTAATTCATTTTCTTTTGCAGTTTCTTTCTTATTCAGGATATGAATACTAAGCCATCATGACCTTCTTTATTTTGTAAACCTATTGACCCCCTGAGCATCACTACTTCCATCTACCCAGGCCACTTTGGCCAAATGGGACCCTTCGCAGACCCCTGAAAACCTCCAACAGATACCCCAATTTACCCATAGCCAGATACATTCAGTTTATCTTGGCACAGGGGCCCCCTACTGCCACACCAGGGTCAAGCAACTTGTTTGCCTAGGCTGAGGGGCTTGGGGAGAGATCCCAGGGTCTCAGTGGCCCTCTCACAACTCTAGCAGTGATTTTCAGTTTGCTCCTTGGATACCCCACTTACTCTCCTGCCTCATAGGGACATGTCCAGTGCCCGCCCCTTCTGTAAGCTGAACAGCAACTGCTGGTGCATAACCACCCATGCCATCAACGTTGTCTTACCATCTAACATGGAAGGCACAGTGATGGTGGGCATCTCTGTCCCCCCCCCCCGATGCCTCCGCAGCATGACTGAGATTCTATGGGCTTGAAACAAGGGAGTTGGCTCACAGTGTGTACACAGGTCCCTGTGGGTCAACTCAGTGCACTACGCCCAGTGCCACTAGACTGGCCATGACCTTTCTTCATAAGAATTATATGGTGGAATAATGTACCTGGTAAAAGCAGAGCACTATGCAAAACTTCAAAGTGTTACGCTGCTAACCCTACAATCTTAATTATATCCTTCTGTTCTGTAAATCATCTCTTTCAAGGCCTAAATTCAGAGGTGGTGATTAAACAGGTGTTATACGGATTGTTATGCATCAATGGCCACTTACAATTTAAAAAAAAGGAATAATTACAGTTTTTGCAAACGTTTTTCTCTCGGAGGTGGGGGGTCCTGTGGTTCTAATACAGAGCTGTTTACCTGAAGAGCAAGGTTTCACTCCTGCAGTCACTACTTACTCACTGTATAACCCTGAGCAACTCACTTAAAGGGCAAGCCTCTACTAAAATAAAATGTGTAAACTATTATATTTACAACAATATCTTTAACTTTTGTGTCTAGTTTTGTTTTATTAATTTTTTTCTGTCACAGGTCTATTTAATAGTTTGGATAACGCAGTACTTACTTCGCTGTGCATTTCAAAAAGATTCTGACTAACCTCAACTGACCTCACAATTGCCATTTTTGACATCTCAGTTTATTGTCATGGTGAGCACTAGGACGTCATAAATAAAGGCACTATGAGGGCGGCAGGGGATAGTCAAGTATTGTTTGGATAGACTTTTTAGACAGGCTACTAATATATGGCAAAAACCCTGAAAAGGAAAACTGAGAACTAAAACAATGGATTCTCTATTGAATTGTAATAGCTGAAACATTATGTTTATGAAAGAGCACGCTCAACTGCACAGCTAGTGTTTAACCTTGCCATCATTTCTTTTTGTGTGTCTCTGTGCTATCTGAACCTCCTTGCCTTCCTAATGGCAACAACCTTATCCTCCGCTCTCTTTGTGATACAGTTGGTAACATAGTAATAGATTCATTTAAGGTTGGAAGGGACTCTAGGTCTGCTGTGTCTGCCCCTCCCCGCTTCACATGCATTTATTTATTTATTGAAATTTCAGATAACACCTTTGAGAACAAGATAATTTCATTGGTTACATGTCAGATGAACAATACATATTGGAAAAGTATGAGACAGAGAACAAACAAAAGAAGGAATTATACAAAACATTACAACAGTATATAACTAGAGATGTTCCAATACATGTGGCATTGTACAATGTATGCCAAGGTGCATATCTGATTAAAACCTGGAATTCAAAGGGTCCTATTAGAGGGGGTGGGGTCTTATGAAATGACCCTTTACAGGAAAATAAGAACAGACTCTGCCTAATATCTAATAATCAACAAGGTAAGGGATGGCATCAGCCCAGGGGCCTTGTCAGAGGTGAGAAGGTATGGGACAAAGCATTTTAAAGTGAGCAGTGGAGCTCAGGAGATATAATGGGGGGGGGGAGGAGGGATAGGGGAAAGCCATAGAGGGGTGAAGGGAAAGAGTGGAAGGGATCAAGAGGAAATGTGAATGAGAATGATTACCAACTTAGAACAGTTATTTAGATGCTGAGAATAGTTATGCATAAGGTCAGGATAGCATAAGGTTAGAATAAGTGCTGGTCACAGGAAGGAAGGTTATTGGATGCAGTCACAACTGGCATCAGAACTACATGTTGCTTAAGTTTAACCTTAAAGGAGCCCAAGGTGGATGCTGAAGTGATGTCATGGTGCAGTGAGTTCATCCATAGCGGGGCATGGTAGGCAAAGGACCTTTGTCCCAAAGAAGTGAGACAGTGGGGTATGTTAAAAATCTGGTTAGTAGAGCTTCTGATGCAACAACAGTTGATAGTGGGGGTAATAAGCTTTTGCACTCCTGGGGCATTTTGCCTAAGCTTGCTTTTTCTGGACAGTAATCATGTTTGGTACATGAGTCTACCTTTGAATTGGAGCCAGTTAGCTTGAGCATACATGTCGCAGGTATGGCACAGATAGGCTGAGCCGGTAAGGAGCCAGCATGCTTTGTTGTGTGCAACTATGATGTGGTGAAGAGTTGGTTCAGTAGCTGATCCATAGATTGGTAAGCCATAATCAACAAGCGAGACAAGAGAGCTTTGAATGGCCAGGTTAAGAGCCTCAGGGGTCAAACATTGCTTATGCCTATAAAGTAGCCCAATGCGGGTGTTAGCCTTAGCAATGTTGTCAATGTGATAGGCATAGGCCATTGTACTGTAAATAGTAATCCCCAGATATTTAAAGAGCTGAACTAGCTCCAGGGGGAGCCCTCTTCGTTGGTGATAGAAAGAGGGTAAGTTCTGTGCCTATTTTGGGAGCTGGAGAACAGCATAGTTTTAGTCTTGTTGTAATTCATAACTAACTTGTGCTTATGGAACCATCTTTCTACAACTATGAAATTACTCTGTAGCCTGGATTCAAGAATCTTAGGGTCTGGATCACTGGTAAACAGGACAGCATCATCAGCATATAAAAGGATATGACCCTAACAGGAGTAAGGAAGGTTGTTGAGGAAAATGCTAAACAAAAGAGGGCCCAAGATGGACCCATGAGGAACTTCAGATAGGACAGGTCTGCTATCTGAGAGGGTGTTATCAATCTTCATCTGCTGTGTACGGTTGTGCAAGTAACTTTCAAACCAGGCTACGCTGTCACGAGCTAGGCCAATGGTGGTAAGCTGTTTGACCAGGAGGGCATAATTCACTGTGTCGAAAGCTTTGGTTAAATCAATGAAAGCAGCACCGACCAGGTGTGTCCTTGATCTAAGGAGTGATAAATAAAGCCTGTGAACTCCAGAATGGTGGTAGTGGTACTATGACCATTTCTGAACCTGTGTTGTTGCAGGCATTGTAGCTAATATTTTTCTAAGTATTCAACCAGTCGGTCAGCCACTATATGCTCAAGAGCTTTTGAGAGTGGGGCAGGATAGAGATAGGCCTATAGTTCCCAGTAATTGTGCAATCCCCAAACTTATGAACTGGTGTCACAGTGGCAGATTTCCATTTCTGAGGGAATTGAGAGTAACTAAGTGACATGTTAATAATATGTGTTAGAGGTGACAGAATTGCATCCAGCGTAAGGGCTACAAACTTAAGATCCAGGGTGTCAACACTAAATCTTGATTTCCCTAATACCTTAAGTAGGTAATTCTTGGCTTCATGGGCTGAGAGGGTTTTGAAGTAGAAAGGAGGATGAGAAGGGTGCTGAGTCTCTTTCCCTGAGTAGTCACTTGTGAGGGGGTGAGAGAAATAGCCAGGTGGCAGGACGCCACTCAGGTCCATGAAGGCATTATTAAAAGTGTTAGCAATAAGCTTGGGATCGAGTGAGGGTACACCATCAATGTTAAGCATGGTAGAGGCAAATCTGAGTTCTCTCCCAGTGACCTCTTTAAGGTTAGTCCAAAATTTTCTGCCATTATTCCAAGTCCAAGAGAGCACCTCCTTATAATATTGATTTTTAGCTGCATGAATAGCCCTCGTACAGTTGTTTCTAGCCGCTTTGTACCTCTGGATGTCGGCCTGGTTACACAGGGACCTAGACCGGTGCCATAGATGGTTCCTGGCATTCAGAAGCTCAACGAGGTCCAGAGAAAACCAGGGATTACAGCAGCCTTTGATTTTACACTTTTTATGGGGGAGGCATGCCTATCACATATAGCGTTGAACTGAAGAATGAATTGGTCGAGGGCAATATCAACGTTGTTAGTTGTGTAAACCATTGACCAGTCCTAATTATGCAGGTCAGCTTTTAGTGATTCAAGATGCCCACAGATGAGTACCCTGGTGATAACTGTTCTAGCGGGTGGTTTAGAGAATTTGTTTGCCCAATGAAACAAGACTGGGGAGTGGTCGCTGAAGGCATCTGGGAGTATGGTTGTGTTCAATATATGACCAGGGTGGTTAGAAAGCACCCAGTCCAGTAGGGTACCTGTCCCAGTTTTATAGCTGGTTCTAGTGGGGGACTCAACTAGCTGGGTGAGGTGAACTGCTGAAACTGCATCTTTGAAAGGGCTTGAGTCAGGAAAGAATCAATTATGCATATACAGTATACAGTATATATATATATGTGTATATATATATATATATATATATATATACATATATATACTGTATATGCAAATATGCATGGATGAATAATATGCTGTGTCAATATGTACTAATTAATAGGAATTTCATACCCACTCTATACTACCCAGGGAGCCCTGTCACTTCCTTAGTATGCCAAAATTTGTCCAGGCTTGCCTTGAAGGCCCGTATTGTCTTCAAGTCCCCTGTCTCTGCTGATAGGTATTTCATAGGATCCCACACTCTGGGAGAAAACTGCCACCTGATATTACCTGAATGTACTGCCTCTGAGCTTCAGGGTGTGTTCTTGAGTCCTGCTGAAGGACACTAGATCAAAGATCACTGTTCAATTATGTCAAACTCCCTTGAGTATGCAGAGACTAAGATCATGACTTTTGTATCAAAGACACTGTATAAAACCAGACCCCTCTCCTTTCCTCTTAACTTGATGTTAATAGCTACAACAGCTTAGTTCAGTATATTAATAGTGTGATCATTTTTTTTTTTTTATTTAATTTCTTTTAACTGCCCGACCAGATCCTTTCTGGTCCCTCCCCCAAAAAAACCCCATCATCCAGCTTCTCTGGAATTTACCCTTTCTTGCCCCATCCATCCTTCCTCTGCCAGAGGACTGTAGCGAGTCCAGTTCCAGTCTGGGGCCTGCGGGGGACTAGGCCTTCATCGTGGCACTGTCAGGGGGGTTTCTTTGGGTTTCTTTGCTGAGCCCGTGGCATGTGCAGTGATGCATTGTGTGAACTCCACCTCCACGGAGATGCCCCTGGCGTCAAATGGTAAGACACCTTCCCTGCATCCTGATGCACTGCCATCTAGAACCTCCAGTTGGCATCCACCTAGCAGGATGCATGTACCCCCCCTTCTCATCCCCAAGGGAGGAGAGCTGTCCTTGGAATGCTCAATCCTCCTTCCCCCAGCCAGCCCCTAAGCAACTCACATCCATTCCCAAACCCAGACTGCCAGCGTGGCAGGAGGTGAGGCACTAAGTACCTCAGCTCTTCATGCCCCTGGGGCCGCTCATTTTTTTTCTAAATTCTTGCTGGTCAGATTGGAATACACATAGAGAAAGACAGGTGGAGAGAAAGAATGCCTGGTAGAAATGAGAACTCTAGAAATCCCACAAGACATTCTGGAAAAAAGACAAATTGTTTATGGTTGGCAGACTCTGAATACATTCCTATTCCTCTCCAACTATGCAAGAAATTGGCTTATAAAGATTGTGATGAAAGGTTAGACATTATATGCTCTTTCTGCATCACTATCATGCCTAGCAGCACTGGAAAACTTAAAATTAACACCCGGTTCCAAAAGTTCAGGTTGTTCAACAGATGTAACTCAGATACAGACTGCAGGATGTCACTTCATTTCTGCATTTCATAACTGCCTTTGACCTGATTAGATTAGTTAAATGTTTAGATTCTTTACCTGTTACAGCTGTGTGCTTTGGCGCTGAATGTATACTGTTCCTCGTCTGTAGCAATTATGAACAGAAATGAAAATCAACAGCCCTTGTCAGAGACTGCTTTAGTAATGTTGCCGTCTGTCACAGTTACTAGCACTTTTCTTTTTTTTCTTAATACAGTGAAGCACGGAGATTGCCTATCAGTGCAGCAGGAGGGCTACCGCTTGCGATGCCGATGACCCGGGTTTGGGAACCAGCACAGGTAATTGGGGACCAGCCAGAGGGAGTGGGGACAAGCATTCCAGAGCACACGCTCCTCCTCCAGGGAAGTTGGGATGTTGGCTGCTATACTGCAACCTGGGTGATCAAAGCTGGAAGTGCAGTAGGAGCAGTGATTGGGTGGTTGGGGGGGAGGTGCGCTGGCCGAGGCTACACTGCCAGCCCCATTTTAGTTTAGTTTATGAAATTTCTAAAGAGCATTTTCAAAACTATCACATTTCTAAACATGAAATCAGCCAAAGAATTAGCAACACTTTTACAACTTTTGAAATGCATAATTTTTAATGAGCCCTTATTTATTGCCTCAGTTTGTCTGCTTTGATGCGGACATATAGTGAAGCCCTTTTTTCATTTTGGTTTCCCTGTTTTTCACTCCTGTTTGCCCTCTCTTCCCCAATAAAATGATCAGGGCAACCAAGGCTGCGTCCTTCCTCTGGCATGAATGGTTAGTGAGCGTCTACCTTTACAGTTAGCACCAGTGCTGTTCCTATACCAGCCAGTAGGGTGCATGCAAATGCTGTGCATCCCCCAGCCTCCTTCCCAGGGGTCTCCCCTTCATGACATCCTTGCCCCTATTCCTGGGCCAGATGCAGTATGCAATTTCCATGATCTCCCAGGAAGCAGGGCATCTCAATGCTGTTGTGCCACTGTGCCAGCCATGAAGCCCCCTTTTAGAGAAGACAGATATTACAAACCTACATTAAAATGGATGCAAATTACAAGATTTGCAGATTGTGGCCCTGTCCACACTGGGACACATAAATCATTTTTAGCAGTTTAAAGTGTTTTAAAACTTCCAGACACACTTTGCATATGCACCTGTAATGTTTTTGAACTGTGTTTGCAGTGACAGTGGTGCAGCAGGTTGCACACTTGCCTCTGAAGCTGTAAGATCAGAAGGCTGTGGGTTCTATCCCCACTCCAGCCACTTGGGTTAAACCCTAATACAGACACTGTAGTGCAGCACTCCTGAGGTGCCATCTTTCGGATGAGACGTCAAACTGAGGTCCCATCTGCCTGTTCTGGTGGTAGTTCAGGTGGATGTTAAAGATCCCATGGCACTTCTCGAAAAGAGTAGGGGAATTTCCATGGTGTCCTGGTCAAATTTCCCCAGTTCTCTAAAAATACCACCAACAGCTTAAAATGTGGTTCAGTTTCAGTTGGCATCCATCTGTATCCCTCCCACCCCCGGCGGGATGAGGCTGAAAATAGGCAAAACATTTTCTAGTCCTCCTTCCCGGTCAACAAAAACTAAATAAATAAATAAAATGTTTCAAAACCAAGTTTAAACCCTGATGAAAGGTAGTCTTTAGTTAAGTTTTGAAGACACTTTTTTAAAAACTTTTTTTATTAATTTTATGTATAAAACATGCATATCAACAACAGAGGGAGATAACAGCATAATAAGCAAGGCAGTCTCACAAAAAGGTACATATTAAAGACACGTTCAAATCGTTACTACAATGAGGGAGGTAAAGGAAGTTGATAGGGAGCAGGACAGGGGTAAATGGAGAAAAAGGCAAAGGCAGTATGGACAGGGATGGGGCTAAAAGGGGCAAGGCTGTCAAACAATGGAGGGTGATGAGTACCAATGCCCATAGTCTGTGTAACAAGCTCCCTGAACTAGTGGCCTTGATGGAAGAGGGACACCTGGATATCATGGCAGTCACGGAAACATGGTACACAGAGAACCATGACGGGGATGTCAACATACCAGAGTACGCAATCTACAGGAGGGACAGAGAGGGAAGTAGAGGAGGTGGAATAGCTCTCTATGTAAGGGAAGGGATCAAAGCAACAGAACTAAAGGGTAAACAGGGAGGAGAGGAGGCACTGTGGGTCACACTGGAGACAGGAAATGGCACCACAATCCGCATGGGGGTTGTATACAGACCCCCGTCTCAGGAGGAGGAAATGGACAAGGAAATGACAGAAGGCATCCTTAGAATGGCAGAAAAAGAGGGAAGATATTGTTGATAGGGGACCTGAATATGCTAAATGTTAACTGGAGCACCTTTGCTGCAGCCACATCCAAGAGCAGGGTCATTCTCGGTGCCCTACAGGGTACATGCCTCAGATAGGTAGTGTTGGAACCCACTCAGGAGGGAGCAATCTTAGACCTGGTACTCTCAAACAGGGACGGAGAGAAGATCTCAGATTTAGATGTGGGTAGCCATCTGGGAACAAGTGACCACCAAACAGTGTGGTTCATGATAAACACAGCTGTAGTCAAGCCATACAAAAGCGAAGGTACTGGACTTTAAGAGGGCTGACTCTGGCAAAATGGCAGAGTGTCTCAGGAAAGCACAAGCAAATGGGCAAGAAGGAGGGGTGGAGGAACAATGGGGAAAAATCAAAATTGCCATCACAGAGGCAACAAGCCCTTGTGTGAAGCAAATAAAAAAAATGAAGGAAAAAACACTATGATTCTCAAAAGAGGTGGTGAGGAAGGTTAGGGAGAAAAAGACAGCATTCAGGAAGTATAAGGAAATACCGAAGGAGCAGGACAGAGAACAATATCAGTTAAAGCAGAAGGAAATGGGAAGGCAGTCAGAATACCAAAGGCCAAACCAAGGAAAAGATAGCCAGCTCAGTTAAGAAGAGGATAAAACCTTTATAGATACATTAGGGAGTGAAGAAAGACCAAGGAGGGATAGTGAGGTTTAATAAAGGGAGGGTGTGGGCAGAGGTAACAGTGAAAAAGCAGGATACTGAATGTAACCCCCTGCAAATGGGGGTTCCCAAAAGACTTCAGGAGCTTGCTTGAATGCTCCAAGCCTGAATGGTGTTTGGCATTTAAGCCATTTATCAGTGAGTGTTTTTAGAGCCTCTGGTACTGTCTCTTTAAGAGCTGTCTGCTTGCAGACATAATTAGTTTGTATGGGGGACTGTGTGCTTCTCTGAGTACCACTCGAGCTGCTGCCAATTCACTTCATTTTGCAGTCACTAGGAGTGCAAAGGAACCTATCTGAAAGATGTAACTGTTTGCCAGAAATTATTTAGAGTAATAATGAAATTACAGTTTGTCTAACCTGCTTTCTTTGCAATCAGAACTGTGTCTGCTAGTTCCCCATTCTAGTTTTGAACTGCTGAACTGGACCAATCAGTGTGGGGTAAGCTAACTCTAAAATGGTGCCTTGGACGAAATCAGAACTTGGACTCATAATCTGAGCCAGCCACAAGAGGATTGGGCAGTGACTCTGGGAAATGTAGTTTAGACTTCAGTGCCTTTTTGGACCAACAGCAGCAGTCTATTGTGAGTGACAGCCAATCCAGTCAAGAACTGGGAGGAACTCAAAGAAAGTGCCCGGTTTGTCGGTTGGAGTTTGAGTTGAGCTTTGGCAGTGAAGAAGGAAGGAGCCCTGTGCTGTTTCAGTGTGCAGTTTTAGTCAAAAAGCGTGTGTAAGGCCCAGAGTTCCGGTCTGCAGCTTGTGTAACAGCTTGTTAGGACTGAATCTGTCCTGTAAAGAAAGAATCAAAGGATCTCTGAAGAGTAGAAACCAGGCTCACCCTGTAGAAGACTGGAGGAATTGCTGAAAATTGCACTCGGTCTGTCAGGAACTGAATCTGCTGTGTGTTCTCCCGGGTATTGTGCAGTAATTGCGATCGGGATACAGATGCAGCCTGCCTGGTGTAGTGCTTTCTTTATATGGATGTGTGAAGAGGTTTGTGTACCTCAAGTGAGCCCTGCTGACATTGAAGGACCCTATCTTATTTGGAGGTCGTGAGTACTAATTCAGGGTCGCCTCCTGTTGAATTGCCACATTAAATCCAAATGGAATTACTGTACTGCTGACTGTTTAATTCTCCTTTTCTCTAGTGAAAGGGCCCCTACCAGCTGCCACGGTTTGGACTAGCCACTAGGTCTTGGGTACCAGGGACAGTAACTGATAGGGATAGGCCTGTGCACAGAGCCATAGGTAGATTATTAGAGTGATAAGCTAATTAACCTGATTTCCCTGTCCTTGTTATATCCCCTAAATAAATCAGAGCTGCTTGTTTCAGCAAAGTTATACTGCCTGAGGTATTTGTCTATGTTAAAGTACTGTACTGTGATTGTTGCACTGTATCTCATTTCACAGGAGGTCCCACTGCCGGAACCAGACCTGGGGTAAGTGTATACTGTGAAGGTAATTCTGATATATTGTGTGGGCCACTAGTGGGAAGAAAGGGTTGCAGTGTCCCAGAGGGCTGTGACCAAGTTAGTTTAACTATTGCAAACCCTGACCTCTGGGTGGAGGCACCCGCCATTGGATCCAGGCCCCTCAACCTGTTAGTGGCAAATCAGGCAGGGTAGTAGCCCCTGGGATAGCGCATCTAGGGTTACATCTTGGAGGCACCGCTGGGATTAGGTGTCCTCTAGTGGCCATATTTATGAACCACTGTTAAGAAAAATGGGTACCCCAACAGAAGTGGCTGTGCAACCGCTGGTGGAGTGGTGTACTGGGGAGGAGATCGACCCCAAAATGCTATGCTTATCCTGGACATCCCCTGTATCAATACGACACTGTGCAGGAGTACTTTCCAAGGTGGAAGGTTTACAAAACCTGTAGTGGGTCGGCATGCTAATCTGCTCACCCACACTTTCCTGGCCCTAGTAGAGTTTAAGGATCCCATAGATAGCTCCAAAGTGCCACAGACCATTACCCCAGAGGGAGCCCTCACTGCTTGGAGAGTGATAACTAAGGACAGTAAAGACCCAGGGGAATCAGCCCCCACCACTATCTGAAACTTTGAGGAGAAATTGCTGAATGGTTGCTGGGAGAGGGAAAACTGTGGAGGACTTGAAGAAACTATTCTTGCCACCTGGGGTGTTCCTCCCAACACCCTCTCCTGCTCCAGTGCCCGTAATGGTGGCTGAACCAATGCAGACTCCTATTTCTGCACCTGCCATTAGTCACGACTCTTACCAAGGTTGAGGATCTTCTCTGGCACCTCCCCACCCCCAAGGGAGGATGACTGGGAGACCTGGATAGACTATGTTGCCCCCAAGTGCTAGAATGGCAATGCTCAGAAGGCTAAAAGCTTAAAGAGGGTTAGTGAGAGCCTCCGAGGTCCCGCCCTGGCTACCATCAGTGCTAAACGGCCAGTAATCCTGAAGCGACTGCACAGGCCTATCTTGAGGCCTTGGAGAATGTGTATGGGAGCCCAGATTCTGATGAGGACCTATGGTGGAGAGAAGAAATGCACAACAGTACCAAGGGAGTTGTTGTCTGTGTATGTCTCTCGGCTGGAAAAATTGTTGCAAGAATGCCTCCAGAAAGGGTAGTTTGGCCAGCGCATTGAACTGGACCGAACCAGACTGGACAGAATCCTTAAGTCTGCCCCTTCTCAGAACTGCTGCTGCTTCAGTTACGCCTTGGCAAATCGACTGGAATCCCCACCCTCCTATGATGAGTTAATGAGAGAAATTCGAGGAGTTGAGAAAGGCTACCTGGGAGGTACCTGCACCAACAGCTGTGGCTACGACCCGAGTGACTGAGGGTGACCCATCAAGTGAAGTTCAGGGGCAGAGGTTGACAGTCAATGAGTGCTCTGACAAGGAAAAGATATGCCACAATGGGGTGAACTGTTGAGAGAGATCCGGAATTCAAAACAGTCCCTTTATGAAGGCCACGCCTGCAAGTACTGGCCCTGACCTATATCCGACTGCATCTGTTATGGGGTGGGGTACTCCACCCATGTATCTCCTGCTGATAACAGCTCCAAACTCAATTCCTTGACCATGGAAGTGGAGAAACTGACGAGATGTCTCCAAATGCTTATCACGCCGCAGACAGAGATGGCACCCAGGTTTCCAGTTAGTAATACCCCGCCCTGGCTCCCAGTGTGGGCGCCCGGCCAGCTCAAACTCCAGAAAGTATGTTTGCTATAATTGTGGGAAAGATGGGCACATGAAAGGGAATGCCAGTCCCAAAAGACACTGACAAAGTTGCATATAGGCTACAAGGAGAGCTTCGAGAAGAAATCAGTGGTTAAGAGTGCACGACATGATCCCAGTGAGGGCACCAAAATGCTAATTCACGCCCTTTTGTGGCAAGGTCAGTTGCCCAGGCCCCCACTAACGCCTCTCCAGACTGGTCCAGAATAGTGGGTCCCTCCATGGAGACCACTGTAAAGGTGAATGGAGTGTCTACAAGAGCTGTATTAGACAGTGGCTCCCAAGTGACAATTATGTTCCAGGATTGGTATCAGAAGCATTTGTCAGACGTACCCTTACAACCATTAGAAGGACTGCATGTATGGGGGTTAAGTGAGAAGGCCTACCCTATTCGGGTATATCCGAATTTGGCTGTCTTTCCCCACCTCCGTTGCTGGAGTGGCGAACAAGTAGAGACCCTAGCCTTAGTGTGTCCCCCACTGGACTGTATGATGGTGTCCTTTGTTGATTGGAACAAATGCTCATATGTTCGAAGGCTGGCACAGTTGTGTTATGAAAAACAGGGTCAAAGACTAGTAGAGCTTTAAGAGTTCGGCTTTAATTAAGAAGGCCTATGAGGCACAGAGAGATGCTGAAAAACAGAACCAGAGGAACCGATTTAGGATTGTATGGAAGAAGGATCCTCGAGTCTCTGATCCTGGCGCAAATGCCCAGTGTACCTTACAGGGAGAAGTCGTGATCAGAAAGGATGTTGAGCGAATAAAATATTAATGTTGGATGCAATCAGGGCGATGGAAAATTGCCAGAGGGACTGCTGGTCAAGCCTAGTATTTTGCCCGCTAGAGCCCATGCTTATGCCAGAAGGTAATGGTCCAAGTTCATAATGTGTCTGAAAGAGACATTCGAGTAAACAGAGGTTGCATCCTGGCTAATGTGCATTGTGCAGACACTGCAGTGCTACCCAGCAAGCAAGGTTCAAGGAAGAATGACAGAGTAATGCCTGACTTGTTTGATTTCGGCGACTCCGCTGCCAGCTGAATGGAAAGTGAGGATCAGTGAGAAGCTTGCCCAGAGACCAGGTGTTTTCTTTAAAGGAATGGGATGTAGGATGTGCAAGGAGCTGAGCACAATATCCGCTGCATGACTTAAAGACCATTTCTGTGAGAGGTCTTCGACGCTCGGCACCTGCTGACATAGATGATGTGAGACGGCATCTGCAAGAGATGTTAGCTGCTTGTAATACAAGAATCCAGAAGCCTTATGCTTCCCATTGTGGTAGTGAGGAAAAAGAATGGAACAGTAAGGATGTGTGTGATTATCGCACCTTAAACCGGCGGACTATCCCTGATCAGTACACAATGCCCGCATTCAGGATGCTTTGACTGCCTAAACGGGAGCAAGTAGTTCTCTGTGCTGGATCTCCGCAGTGGGTACTACCAGATCCCGATGGCCCCAGAGGACCGTGGAGAAGACGGCTTTTATCTGTCCGCTGGCTTCTATGAATTCATGAGGATGCCTCAAGGATTTTAGGTGCCCAGCCACTTTTCAACGATTGATGGAGCGTGCAGGGGACATGAACTTACTAGAGTGCCTGGTATACCTAGATGATGTATTGTGTTTGGCAGCTCACTGGAGGAACATGAGAGCAGATTATTTAAGGTATTGGACCGACTGGAGGACTTTGGCCTTAAACTGTCCATTGATAAGTGTCAATTCTTTCAAACATCAGTAAAGTATGTGGGACACATAGTATCCACCGAGGGAATAGAGACCACCTAAGTAAAGTTGAGGCCTTGACCACCTGGCCACAGCTCAAAATCTAAAAGAACTGCAAAGATTCCTGGGATTCTGTGGTTATTATCGGCGCCTATCAAGGACTATTCAAGAGTGATCCGCCTTTACTTAACCTTACTCAAGGTATCCCCAACCCACAAAAAATACCAAAGTCAGCCCTCAAGACTGAAAAGAGTGTATTTTCATCCGAGTGAAGTATTTGGGGCCCCTGGACTCCTGATTAGGAGACTGCTTTCATGAGATCATATATCAACTTACCCATGCTCCAGTGCTTGGCCTTGTCGATCCAAGAAAACCTTCGTCCTGCACACTGATGCTAGCTTGCAAGGGTTGGGGGCTGTGTTGTACCAAGAGCACGAGAATGGCCTGAGACCAGTGGCCTTTGCCAGTAGAAGCCTGACCCCATCCGAAAAGAACTATCCTGTACATAAGTTAGAGTTCCTAGCTTTGAAGTGGGCTATTGTTGACCAATTCCATGAGTACTTGTATGGGGCTAAAATACTAGTAAAACTGACAATAATCCTTTGACCTATGTGCAGACCTCAGCTAAGTTGGATGCCACTGGCCATAGGTGGCTTTCTGCATTATCTACATATGACTATGCTCTCTCAATACCGAGCAGGTCTGAACCACATAGATGCTGATGCTTCTCCCGGAGGCCTGTTCCCCAGAATGATTGGGTCCGATGGCAGAACCTGACATTTGGGCACTCTGCCAGAAGTTTGACAGGGAGGAACAATGTCCACAGATGCAGTGGACTGCATGGTGGATTGCTTGGGAGCCTCTGAGAATTGCATACCTGCTGCTTATTGCCACTTTTCTGCAATAGACATTGGTGCACTGCCTCAGCTGGACAATGACAGTATTCGGCGTGGCTCAATCCCGATCCCATGATCAAAGCAGCTTTAGAAGCCCTCTATGCAGGAAAAGATGTGTCCAAATTACGCTCCACTGATTTGAGAACTGCACTGTTATACAAAGAAGGTCCTAAGTTGAAACTGATCAATAAACTGTTATACAGAGAAACAGTAGACAGAGGGGACAAGTAGACAAACAACAACTAGTGCTGCCCACTGCTTTTCGAGACTCAGTACTGAGGTCCTTGCACAACCACATGGGGCACCTTGGTATAGACAGAACACTTGACTTGGTGAGATCCAGATTCTATTGGCCTAAGATGGGGGCTGATGTGGAGCAACACATTCAAACTTGTAGTCGCTGCTTACAGAGGAAAGCTTTGCCCCAGAGGGCTGCCCCCCTTGTTAACATCACCACCAGTGCACCCATGGAGCTGGTCTGTATTGATTTTCTGAGTTTGGAGTCAGATCAAAGAAATATCAGTAATGTGCTGGTGGTCACTGACCATTTCACGAGATATGCCCAAGCTTTCCCCACCAAAGACCAGAAAGCATCCACTGTGGCCAAAGTACT
Source organism: Neoceratodus forsteri (assembly GCA_016271365.2). Lineage (NCBI taxonomy): Eukaryota > Metazoa > Chordata > Ceratodontiformes > Ceratodontidae > Neoceratodus > Neoceratodus forsteri. The sequence continues at coordinate 205,739,022 of CM057456.1, forward strand.
TGTAGAAAACTTTTTGTTCACTATGGGGCTCCACAAAGAATCCATTCTGATCAAGGGAGAGACTTTGGAGAGTCGTCCTGATCAAAGAGATGCTTTCTGTTGGGGAGTGCGAAGTCCAGAACCACTCCTTACCACCTCTGTAGGGGACCCACAGCCTGAACGCTTCAACCCGGCACTTTGCTAGATATGCTAGGCACCCTGCACCCAAAGGACAAGCCTAGATGGAGCCAACAAATTAGCACCCTGGTACATGCTTATAACTGCACCAAAGTGATGCCACTGGATTCTCCCCCTACCGCCTGATGTTTGGAAGAGAAGCTCGACTACCAGTAGATGTGTGTTTTGGGGTCTCTCCTGATGGGGTTCAAGCTGACAACTATTTACAGTATGTGCAAAAGTTAAAGGCCCAGCTAACTCATGCTACCAACTGGCTCAAACCATGGCTGCCAAAGAAATCTGGCCAACAAAAGAAAGGTATGATAAAAAGGTGAAAGCACAGGAACTCCGGGAGGGAGATCGGTATTGCTAAGAAATCTGGGACTGCATGGCAAGCACAAGATTGCTGACAGATGGCACCATCTCCCTCACATTGTAGTGGGCAAACTAGCTGATCTGCCAGTGTACAAAGTAAGGCCTGAGAATAATTCAAAAGATGTAAAACAATGCATAGAAATCATTTACTGCCCATTGGACAAATCTTAATTGAGTCTGAGCCCCTAGAAGATGCCCCTCTGACCAGTGACTAGAGCTGCTGCTAAGAAAAGATCAAGAAAGTCTGCACCTACAGAAGCAAAGTTAAAGTGTTCCCTCCACAAGTCCCAGTTGAGCATGACTGTCAGTCCATATCGGAAGAAAGTGAGAGTGACTTTGAATACTATCCTTCTTACTTAACTGAGTCAATTGTTTCGGGCAATCCCCTAGTCAATACTGGAGATGAAGCTGCTTGGGACTGTCTAAGCCCCCAGCTTCATCCCTGGAGCCAATGCTCCCAGAAAGTGAAGTGCAAAGCATCAGATCAGATGAAATGGAATCATTGTGCATGGTTGAACTGTTTGAGCTTTCAGGGAGGAAATGATAGATTGGGGCAGACTGGTGATACAATCCGAACAAGAAGAGTATTTTGAGTGCCCTGACAGTCCACTGCCAGTGTCCGAAAGCTCTCCATGCAGCCAAATGTTGTGGACTCAGAAACTGTAACTCCTGGAGCTGAAAGTGCCCCAAGTTCTAGCCTCTCTACCCCCATGGAGACTCCCTGACAAGTGAGGACAATGCTGAAAATGAGGCTCAGAGTGCAGAGACTATAACAGTTCCCCTAGAAAGACTGGTCGAGCTGTAAAGCCTGTGGTGCACCTCAGTTATGATTCACTTGGGAGGCCTGTGGACTTGCCTCTCAATGTTGTCCATAAAGGAGTGTATGTGTCCCCGAGCTCATTGCCCAAACTGAGCATCAGTGCTAACTCCAGTTACTTGTGTTGCTCCTTCAGATGGTGCCCTTGCCCCATCCAGCCCATGGTAACTGATAGGGAAGGGCCCCTCTCTTCAGGTTTCATGTACAAGAGGTAATAACTTGAGTTATGGTACAATGTGTATGTAATACTGTGTAGGAGGACGTACTGCAATGTTTCAGAAATGTGTTCTTGGTAAAATGATATATTGACTGATGATTACATGCGAGCCTAATGCAAATGTATATGGTTGCAGTTGAAACTTATGGGTACTTGCTTGACGCGGACGCCAAGCTTTCCCAGGCCAGGAAGGGTGTAACCCCCTGCAAATGGGGGTTCCCAAAGACTTCAGGAGCTTGCTTGAATGCTCCAAGCCTGAATGGTGTTTGGCATTTAAGCCATTTATCAGTGAGTGTTTTAGAGCCTCTGGTACTGTTCTTTAAGAGCTGTCTGCTTGCAGACATAATTAGTTGTATGGGGGACTGTGGCTTCTCTGAGTACCACTCGAGCTGCTGCCAATTCACTTCATTTTTGCAGTCACTAGAGTGCAAAGGGAACCTATCTGAAAGATGTAACTGTTTGCCAGAAATTATTTAGAGTAATAATGAAATTACAGTTTGTCTAACCTGCTTTCTTTGCAGTCAGAACTGTGTCTGCTAGTTCCCCATTCTAGTTTTGAACTGCTGAACTGGACCAATCAGTGTGGGGTAAGCTAGCTCTAAAATGGTGCCTTGGACAATCAGAACTTGGACTCATAATCTGAGCCAGCCACAAGAGGATTGTATGGGCAGTGACTCTGGGAGATGTAGTTTAGACTTCAGTGCCTTTTGGACCAACAGCAGCAGTCTATTGTGAGTGACAGCCAATCCAGTCAAGAACTGGGAGGAACTCAAAGGAAGTGCCCGGTTTTGTCGGTTGGAGTTTGAGTTGAGCTTTGGCAGTGAAGAAGGAAGGAGCCCTGTGCTGTTTCAGTGTGCAGTTTTAGTCAAAAAACGTGTGTAAGGCCCAGAGTTCTGGTCTGCAGCTTGTGTAACAGCTTGTTAGGACTGAATCGTCCTGTGAAAAGAATCAAAGGATCTCTGAAGAGTAGAAACCAGGCTCACCCTGTAGAAGACTGGAGGAATTGCTGAAAATTGCACTCGGTCTGTCAGGAACTGAATCTGCTGTGTGTTCTCCGGTATTGTGCAGTAATTGCGATCGGATACAGATGCAGCCTGCCTGGTGTAGTGCTTTCTTTATATGGATGTGTGAAGAGGTTTGTGTACCTCAAGTGAGCCCTGCTGACATTGAAGGACCCTATCTTATTTGGAGGTCGTGAGTACTAATTCAGGGTCGCTCCTGTTGAATTGCCACATTAAATCCAAAATGGAATTACTGTACTGCTGACTGTTTAATTCTCCTTTTCTCTGTGTGAAAGGGCCCCTACCAGCTGCCACGGTTTGGACTAGCCACTAGGGCTTGGGTACCCAGGGACAGTAACTGATAGGGATAGGCCTGTGCACAGAGCCATAGGTAGATTATTAGAGTGATAAGCTAATTAACCTGATTTCCCTGTCCTTGTTATATCCCTAAATAAATCAGAGCTGCTTGTTTCAGCAAAGTTATACTGCCTGAGGTATTTGTCTATGTTAAAGTACTGTACTGTGATTGTTGCACTGTATCTCATTTCACAGGAGGTCCCAGTGCCGGAACCAGACCTGGGGGTAAGTGTATACTGTGAAGGTAATTCTGATATATTGTGTGGGCCACTAGTGGGAAGAAAGGGGGGTTGCAGTGTCCCAGAGGGCTGTGACCAAGTTAGTTTAACTATTGCAAACCCTGACCTCTGGGTGGAGGCACCTGCCATTGGATCCAGGCCCCTCAACCTGTTAGTGGCAAATCAGGCAGGGGTAGTAGCCCCTGGGATAGCGCCATCTAGGGGTTACATGAACAAATACTTCTGTTCAGTATTCAGAAAAGAAGAGGAGGGGGTGGTACCTAAATCAAACAATAGAAGCACTCTGGCTAGCGGGGGTTGATACCAGTCAATTCACGGAAGAAAAGGTCCTGAAAGAACTCCTAAAACTAAAGGTGGACAAAGCAATGGAACCTGATGGGACTCACCCCAGAATTCTAAAACAACTAAGGCCAGAACTAGTGATACCACTGACTACCCTTTTTAACAACTCATGGGAGAATTGTGTGGTACCTGAGGACTGGAGGAGGGTAGATGTGATTCCCCTTCACAAAAGTGGGAGCAAGGCAGATACAGGAAACTACAGACCTGTTAGTTTGACCTCAGTGGGAGGGAAAATGATGGAATCACTTCTGAAAGAAATAATTGTTGAGTACCTAGAGGCCAACGGGGCACAGGACCCGAGGCAGCATGGATTCACAGTGGAAAGGTCATGTCAGACGAATCTAATAGATTTCTTTGACTGGGTGACCAAAGTAGTAGACCAGGGAGGAGCTGTGGACATGGCCTACCTAGACTTTAGCAAGGCATTTGACACAGTCCCACACAAAAGATTAATAAACAAGTTACCCAGCCTGGGAATGGGTCCCAGGGTGGTAGCCTAAGTAAAAAACTGGCTGAACAACAGGACGCAGAGGGTAATAGTAAACAGAGTCCACTCCAAAGAAATGGGGATTACTAGCAGGGTACCGCAGTGTTCAGCACTGGGTCCAGTCCTCTTTTATGCCTTTATAGGTGACATTGCAGAGGGACTGGAATGAAAACTATGCCTCTTTGCAGATGACACAAAGATGAGCAACAGGGCTGATACACAAGGGAGTGTGGAAAGGATGAGAAGGGACTTGGCAAGGTGGGAGGAATGGTCAAAAGTATGGCAGCTTGGATTCAATGCAAAGAAGTGCAAAGTAATGCACCTGGGAAACAAAAAAACAGGGGAAGAGTACACAATGGAGGAGGGGGTACTAACAACAACAAAAATAGAAAGGGACCTGGGTGTGGTCATATCAGATGACCTAAAGGTGGGCAAGCAATGTGAGAGGGCAGTAAGGAGGGTTGGGGGGATACTGGGATGCATAGGGAGAGGCATCAATAGTAGAAAACAGGAAGTTGTTATCCCTCTGTACAGACAGTTGGTGAGACCCCATCTGGAGTACTGTGTGCAGTTCTGGAGACCCCATCTCCGCAAGGACATAGACAGGATATAGGCAGTCCAGAGGAGGGCAACTAAAATGGTGCAGAGTCTGCACCAGAAGCTATATGAAGAGAGACTAAAGGAGCTTAATATGTATACCCTGGAGGAAAGGAGGGAGAGGGGGGACATGATAGGAACTTTCAAGTACCTAAAGGGAATCAACAAAGTCCAAGAGAGTAGCATCTTTCAGAAAAAGAGATGTGCAAGAACAACAGGGCACAATTTGAAGATAGAGGGGGCATGGCTCAGGAGCAACGTGAGGAAGTATTTTTTCACAGAGAGGGTGGTGGACACATGGAATGGCCTTCCTGAGGAGGTCGTGGGTCAAAAACAGTGAGGAAATTCAAGAATGTATGGCACAGACATAAGGCAATTCTAGTAAGGGATAGGAGGAAGTAGGCTGTTGATTTACTAGGACCTGCAACTTATCCAATAGGTAGGAAAATGGGCAGACTAGGTGGGCCAAGCGGTCCTTATCTGCCATCAGAGTCTATATTTCTATGTAAAGGATATATGATACCCTATACACATTAGTACAAGGGCTGTGTGAATATGTTTTTCTGAATATTTGTCCGAATATTCAGTATTCGGCAGCCAAATGTTCGTGTAGTCGGTATTTGGCCCTTTAAAAAAAAAGGAAAAAGAAACAACCCCCTTCTTCCTCTCCCAGCTCAATACCAGGTAAAATCATCTCCCATCTCCCCAGGGCTTCAGATAATTTTTTTTTGGGTGGAAGTCAAATACTTCCATGGGTTGAAATTTGGAAGTCGTTTCAGTTTCACTGGAGTCAAAATACTCAAGCAGTCAGTGTTTTGGAAGTCAAAATAATTCCAGTCGACAAATTCTGGCAGTCAAAATACTCTAAGTCCTATAGTTTTAGAAGTCAACTAATTGGCCTTATGAATACCTTATTTCTTTCTGGATTCTAAGTGGAATATGGAAATAACATTACTCCATGCGGCTGCCAGCCACCTGTGCTTATATCACTGTCTCTACCCCCTCACCCCCCCCCCACGGCACTCTGTCAGGCACTCTTTAATGGCACAATAGAATTTGGCAGTGGTACCCTTCAGAGTTAAATTACAGTATCAGTAAATATGTAATAATGTTAGTTACAGCACTTTGTGGGACATTAGAGTGTGAACATACTGTACATCCCCGTCCTGTCCCTGAGGACCAGTTGCCTGGCATCCCCTGCCTGCCCCCTTTCCCATGTAGTCAGAAGGCACCTCCAAAAACAAAGTCACACACTCTGTTTGCAAAGCTCAGTCAGCATGGTCATCTCACAGCATTTAAAAAGAAAAGACATCTGTTTCTGAGATGTAACCAGTATGAGCAACACATATCACTGGAGAATACAAATGCATTTTTTTATCCAGTCTGTTTCAATGAAGGGACATTTTAAAATAAAATATGTCAAATAAGTTCATGGGGTAATATATTTATGTAACCCCCCTGCAAATGGGGGTTCCCAAAAGACTTCCAGGAGCTTGCTTGAATGCTCCAAGCCTGAATGGTGTTTGGCATTTAAGCCATTTATCAGTGAGTGTTTTTAGAACCTCTGGTACTGTCTCTTTAAGAGCTGTCTGCTTGCAGACATAATTAGTTTGTATGGGGGACTGTGTGTTTCTTTTGATTGAGTACCACCCAAGCTGCTGCCAATTCACTTCATTTTGCAGTCACTAGGAGTGCAAAGGAACCTATCTGAAAGATGTAACTGTTTGCCAGAAATTATTTAGAGTAATAATGAAATTACAGTTTGTCTAACCTGCTTTCTTTGCAGTCAGAACTGTGTCTGCTAGTTCCCCATTCTAGTTTTGAACTGCTGAACTGGACCAATCAGTGTGGGTAAGCTAGCTCTAAAATGGTGCCTTGGACGAATCAGAACTTGGACTCATAATCTGAGCCAGCCACAAGAGGATTGTATGGGCAGTGACTCTGGGAGATGTAGTTTAGACTTCAGTGCCTTTTGGACCAACAGCAGCAGTCTATTGTGAGTGACAGCCAATCCAGTCAAGAACTGGAGGAACTCAAAGGAAGTGCCCGGTTTTGTCGGTTGGAGTTTCAGTTGAGCTTTGGCAGTGAAGAAGGAAGGAGCCCTGTTTTCTCAGTGCACAGTTTCAGTCAAAAAGTGTAAGGCCCAGAGTTCCGGTCTGCAGCTTGTGTAACAGCTTGTTAGGACTGAATCCGTCCTGTGAAAAGAATCAAAGGATCTCTGAAGAGTAGAAACCAGGCTCACCCTGTAGAAGACTGGAGGAATTGCTGAAAATTGCACTCGGTCTGTCAGGAACTGAATCTGCTGTGTGTTCTCCCGGTATTGTGCAGTAATTGCGAGATACAGATGCAGCCTGCCTGGTGTAGTGCTTTCTTTATATGGATGTGTGAAGAGGTTTGTGTACCTCAAGTGAGCCCTGCTGACATTGAAGGACCCTATCTTATTTGGAGGTCGTGAGTACTAATTCAGGGTCGCTCCTGTTGAATTGCCACATTAAATCCAAATGGAATTACTGTACTGCTGACTGTTTAATTCTCCTTTTCTCTGTGTGAAAGGGCCCCTACCAGCTGCCATGGTTTGACTAGCCACTAGGGCTTGGGTACCCAGGGACAGTAACTGATAGGGATAGGCCTGTGCACAGAGCCATAGGTAGATTATTAGAGTGATAAGCTAATTAACCTGATTTCCTCTGTCCTTGTTATAGCCCCTAAATAAATCAGAGCTGCTTGTTTCAGCAAAGTTATACTGCCTGAGGTATTTGTCTATGTTAAAGTACTGTACTGTGATTGTTGCACTGTATCTCATTTCACAGGAGGTCCCAGTGCCGGAACCAGACCTGGGGTAAGTGTATACTGTGAAGGTAATTTGATATATTGTGTGGGCCACTAGTGGGAAGAAAGGGGTTGCAGTGTCCCAGAGGGCTGTGACCAAGTTAGTTTAACTATTGCAAACCCTGACCTCTGGGTGGAGGCACCCGCCATTGGATCCAGGCCCCTAAACCTGTTAGTGGCAAATCAGGCAGGGGTAGTAGCCCCTGGGATAGTGCCATCTAGGGGTTACATTTAAATCACTCCAAGGATCCTGACAAACACATTTGCAGTCCCTTTTATAATTTTAAGGTCAAGGGGAGGCAGTGATCAATGCCTGCTAACAGAGAACGTAAAGCTCACTGTAATAGGATGTATGCTAGCTACACTAAGAGGCAAGGGGTCAATACTGTGGACAGTCACATCAGAGGACAGTCACAAATTTAATGCAGAGCAGAGCAGACATGGTGGTGTGTCTAATAAAAAAAAAAGTACCTTATCCTTTTCAGATAACCCCGATCAGCCACTGTCATTCCAGTCCTCGAGGCTCTCTCTAGTCTCTGCACTCCTCCAGTCCTGCAACAAGGCTGCAGCCTGCAACTTGCACTGTGCAACTTGAGGAGCTTTCTTTAGGAAGCCCAACAACAGTGCCAGTCAGCTGCACAGGTTTGTTTTTTCACACCTCAGGATTAGCTTTTCTACCTCCCTCTTCCAGACGATGCCTCCTCCAGCCCTCCGCTCCTCAACCGGTACTATGCAGCAGGCAGCACACACAGTCCTCCTCTTGGACTCAATGCCATGCCATGCAGTCGGGTCCACAGAGTCCACTCCACTGGGCCGGCACCTTCCAACTGACGCATGAAGCAGCAGGCTGCAGTAGTCCTTAGGCTCCCTCCAGGGCTGGTGCCAGGTTTGTGTGGGCCCTGGGCAATGCACCTCCACTGGGCCCTCCTCAGATTCGTCCATGTTGTAAACAAAAAAGCAAACAAACAGCAAACTACAATAAAATCAGCCCTAGCACTGGCTTGGCAGAGAGGTGCAGGCAGCCTCCCCCTCCCCCAACCCCAAGCTGTCATCACTGTCTCATACCTGGATTGCAATTTAGGCCATAGGCTCCCTACAGAACAATTCAGCATGTGACATGCAGTTTTACTTGAAGGGTGAATGTCCCACCCAATTTACAGGTGCTCAAACTGCTCATTAGCAATGAACATGAACATGACATTACTGTCCCCCCAAGAGCCGGAGTAGCTTGCCCAGCCAGCCCAGAGATGGTTCCCCTATTGCCAAAGATTTTTCTGTTACACTGTGCAGGACAGACTATTTTGTGATTATCTTTATTAGCCAGGCATCAATCATGACCCGGCCTTGCTTCTTGCCTTGCCAAAATTATAACATACACAAGTCGGAAGTAAGTCGGTATCTGAGAGACTGACCTGCTGCTGCAAGTACAGATGCTCCAGTCCTCTGACCATCCCATTCCTCATGCTGTGCCTGTTTTGGCTTCTGCCTCTGGCTGGACTGGAGCTACATCCATGATTCACCGTGTTGCTGCTGCTGGTGCTGACCCACAACCTGACCGACACATCGCCAGCCCATTTCAGAGCTCCCCGAGTCCCCTCCCCACAACAAACCTGCCATTACGACGATGGATTCACTAAGTGACTGACTCCTCTCATGATCTCCTCGATGATGACTCAGACTAGCCCACTTTACTATTGTCTCGGCCCGGACCAGACAGTGCACTCCACCATGCCACCGATCCAACATTCGACCTAACAGTCCAGGAGGATCAGGCCCTCCCCTCTCCTCCACCACACTCTCCCCAGCCATTGGCTGCCACTGTACATCCACACCCCACCCCATAGGCACAAAACACTCCCTAGTTGGATCAGGGCATGGTTGCCAGTCAATCAGGGCTGGCATTCTCCATCGGGGCCCGGGGGAATCTTGTGGTCGTGATATTATTCCAGGACACTCGGCATCAGTAGGCTTAGACTTTGTAGTCTGTATGATTTAAATGTACCAGCTGCAGACATGGAAGGAGGCAGAGCAGAGCCCAAGCAGGCAGAAAAAAATGGCAGAATCTTGAAAAAACTTAAAAATGTGACGTTCACACAATGAAAACAAGACGTCAGTCTTAAGCAAGGGAAACATTACTGGATGTCAATGACTCCAGAGGGCTCATTTTTGGATGTTTTGAGCTAATTCATGGACATAAAATACATCCAAAATAGACTTATCTGAAGGGCTGCATCTCCTCACCCTCTATTAAAAGCACAATACCATCCTCCCCGCCAGCACCCACAGGTTGTTTTTTTAAAGCATTTAAATAGACCCCCCATTGAGCTACCAGCTCAACCTGCCTGCCTCCATGGCTGGCCACCTTAATGTAAAGCACTTTTCACACTTAAAAAAAAATCTCAAGAAAACATATAGAGATATATATATGTATCTATATATAAAACTTAAGTTCTCCCCTTCCCCACACAGCACCCATTCCTTGTCTACCACCCACCAGCACCAAATTCTCAAATCTAAATCAAGAAGATGACTGTGTCAACCCTTCCTCCCTCCCTCCTCCACGGCCATCCACTTTCATGTGAATGAAAGTGTTTGAGCGCTTTTTATAGTAAAACCAGTTGATCACGTGAGTGTTAGAAGTGGGATTTACACCATGCATACTCTAGGGTAGTAGACCTACTACCAGGGAAGCATAGAAGAAAGGTGTGGATCCTGCAACAGCAAGTTCAGGAGTGATTACCAGAATGGCAGCCAAACTTGAAGCAGCAACACAAGTCCAAACTGCGACTATACAGCCGGCACCACTGATAAAAGAAGAAGAAGAGGCAGTGATGAAGCCTGAAAGCATGTCTGCCTTCTTCAAATGGTGGACTATACAACAAAAAGAGATTGAGAAACAGAGAAGAAAAGGGAAGGGAAGGAAGAGAAGAGAAGAGAAGAGAAGAGAAGAGAAGAGAAGAGAAGAGAAGAGAAGAGAAGAGAAGAGAAGAGAAGAGAAGAGAAGAGAAGAGGATGCAGTGACAGGATCAGTGATGGCTGGATGCCTTGCAAGCAATCAAAGTTGCAGGATTTGGTACAGGTCCAGCAGATCAGCAAAACACAAACAGCTTAAAAAACATTAAACTTACAAAGCTGTGTCCTTCGGATGATACTGAAGCATACCTGACAACTTTTGAAAGGCTCACCGGAGCCTGCCAATGGCCAAAACAACAATGGGCAATCAGGCTGGTATCAGTGTATGTACCCAACGTTTTATCTGTTCTCATCCTATGTGACTGTCATACTACATGGAGCCTTTGCAAATGAGTTCCTGACTCAGAGGTTTGTAATTCCAAAATGTTCAATAAATAAAAATAAAAAATCTTATATGACAGATAAAGCCCAACTTGCCAAAAGGAATATGGACACTGCACAATCAGAAAACTATGACCTTGTGAAAACAGAAATCCTTTAAAAATATGACATCTCGGGAGAGACCTCCAGGAAGAGATTCTGGTCCCTGAAATATCACTCAGTTGACAATCCCTGAGACATCTTTATCTGACTCAGAGAACTCATTAAATGGATACAACCAAAGGGAAAAACAGTCTTACAGGTCATTGACATACTTGCAATGGAGCAATTCATCAACATCCTTCCTGCAGACGTGCAGTTTTGGGTAAAAGAACACTGACCAGAAAGTGGGGAACAGGCTGTTTCTTTGGCTGAGGACTATCAGATGGCCAGACAGACACTGCAGCAGCAAAGTAACAGCCAAGTAATGGTAAAACCCCCTTTTCCCTGATTTAACTCCAGATCAGATAAGCACGCTGATGGAGGAAACAAATCTGCACCCAAATACTTTATTTGCTATAACTATAATAAGCCAGGCCATGTAGCAAGAAACTGTCATAAAAATAAGAAGGGTAAAACTGGAGCAAATTTGGCCTTAGCAAACTGGGGCAAGTATTTAACAGACGCCAAGGTGAAAGGTAGGACTATGAAGAGAGTTATAGATTTGGGAAGCAGACAGACCCTGGTGCATGTTGAAGTTCTGGGAAAAGACTGTGCAAAAGGACTTGATATTGGGGTCATCTGCATCTATGGGGACACTCAATACTATACCACCACCCAAGTGAATCTGAACATTAATGGTGTGTCACACCAAATGAAAGAGTGTGTGTGTGTGTGGGGGGGGGGTACCAAAGTTATCTATACCTGTGATTATTGGAAATGACTTTCCAGTATTTGCTTAGTTAATCACAGAGGGAGTAAACCCTGCTGTTTCAGCAGCTGAGACAACAAGCGTACAGGCAAGAAAATATCAGATGCTGGAAAATATCAGATGCCGGTGACTTTTTTCCTTTTGGTGACTTTGATTCAGACTTGTTTGAGCCCACCTCCAAGATCCGGAAGTCCAGAAAAGAAAGAAGATGCCTAAAAAACAGTGGCAACAAAAGACTGATGGACATAATGGGTTGATGCATGAAAATGCTGGAAGTAACTGATAACTAATTGTGTTTTTGTTTCTGAGCAAACTAACAATGTTTCTGTCCAAGGTTATTTTAAGCAGCTGGGTGTGAAACAAAAACAGTGTGAATCATCGCTGAAAAAATGTAATGGGCTACTGTACAGAGTTTGGGTTACTCCCTAGATGCAGGAACAGATAGAACAATTGGCCATACCAAAGAACTATAGAATGAGTTGTTATAGATAGCACATGATAGGCCTATGGCTGGTCACTCCGGGAGGGACTGAACACTTGCCAGATTGTTGCATAGATTTTACTGGCCTGGGATTCATAAGGATGCAGTGCTGTCCTGTACTATTGCAGTGCTTGTGATGAATGTCAAAACATAGCCTCAAGTGACTAAAAAAGGTAAGGTGCCCCTGGTTCCCCTACCCTCAATAGATGTGCCTTTTGAGAGATTTGCAGTAGATGTGGTTGGCCCCTTAGGCAAAAGAAAAAAGGGGTACTGTCACAGCCCCAAAAGTGGCAGTAGAGCTTGCAGAAATTTTCAGCAGGGTGGGCATACCTAAAGAGATTATTACCAATCAGGGTAGTAATTTTGGTGCTGCATTGCTGAAGGAGCTGTACCAACTACTAGGTATCACTGCCATAAGAGCCTCCCCTTTTCACCCTCAGACAAACAGTTTGTTGAGTGTTTTAATCAAACCCTAAAATGTATGTTAAAAAGGTTTGTAAAAGGGGAAGGGAAAAACTGGGACCAATACTTGACTTACCTGCTTTTTGCTTACAGAGAAGTGCCACAAGCGTCAACAGATTTTTCACAATTTGAAATGCTGTATGGTAGACAACCTAGAGGGCCACTAGGTGTAATAAAAGAAACATGGGAGGATAACCCCACTCAGAAAGAATCTATTGCATCTTATATGTGTGTACACTGAGAATGAAACTAGCAAACTATGTTGAAAATGCCCACAGGAATCAGGAAGACGCTCAAAAACAGCAGAAGGTGTATTATGAGCGTGGAGTAGAAAAAAAAGGTTTTGAACCAGGTGAAAAGGTTCTGTTACTATAGTGTATGGTGGAATACTGACTGTGTATGGAAATCCATACACTTTCCAAAGTCATTTTGCTGCAGTCGTGATGTCCTCACTAATACAGAATGACTTTTTGTTCTGTGTTAGTCAGGATGTCACAATGCAAGGGACTCCATCAGCAGTTCTCATTGGGTGGTGGTAGGTGAAGAGTTACGCATGTGTGCTGGTCGGCTGGCAGTTTAAAGTGTGGTCGGTGGAGCAGAGACCCAAAAAAAAGTAAGTGTTGCTGCCGCAGAGATCGCAATCCACCATACACTATATAGAACAATGTATGGCAAACCACACACAACAAGGCTAACCATACCCCTTGTGGATACCGTGATGACCGAGGGACCTCTCGAGCTTTGCTCTCAAGGTCATAAGTTATCACAGTATCCACTCAGGTGGAAGAATAGCATTGTTGTGTATGGTTTTCCATACACTGTCCTATATGTTATCCACTACAGAAGACAAACTGTTAATGATGTGGCAAGGGCTTTATAAAGTAGTTAGATGCATTGGTACAGTCAACTATGAGATTAAGACCCCTGTTGGAAAAATCTTACCAAAATATACAAAGCTAACCTCCTGAAGAAATGGGACGAAAAAAACCACACCAAAGTTTGCTTTGTTATTATTACCAGAAACTACTGAAGAAGATACTGATATAGCTTGTGACAGACTGGAACTAACTGGAACTTCTGATGCTGTAAAGGTGAATATTTCCTTTTCCACAGGACAAACCATAGAAACTTGTAACTTGGTAAAGACATTTCAGAGTACTTTTACCACAGTGTTAGGTCAAACAAAATGGGTCAAGCATATAATAGTGACATAGAATGCTTACCCTGTCAGACAAAAGACATACAGATTACCAGAGCAGTTAAGAACAGACATGGTTAAGGAAATACAAGAAAGAGCTGGGTATCACTGAAGAATCAAGAAGTGCTTGGTCATCATCGATGGTGATTGTAAATAAAAAGAAGGGGGTGTGAGAATCTGCCTCGATTTTAGGAAACTTAATCAAGTGTCCATACTTGACAGCTATCCTATGCCCAGGAGAGTGAACAGATTGGGAAGTGCCAAGTATATTAGTACCCTAGATCTCATCAAGGGTTACTGGCAAATTTCCCTAGCTAAAGAATCCAGAGACAAAACAGCATTTTCCACTCCAGTTGGATTCTGTTAGTTTATCACCATACTGTTTGGTTTACATGTTGCACCTGCTACATTCCAGCAGTACATGGATGCAATTCTAGCCCCTCACACTGGTTATTGTGCTGCTTACATGGATGATATTGTGGAGTACAGTCCAGACTGGGAAAGCCACCTCGAACACCTATGAGTAGTTATTCAATCTATCAAAAATGCAGGTCTGAACAGTAGTCCTACCAAGTGCGCATTAAGCATGCAGGAAAACTAGATATTTGGGCTATATTTTGGGAAATGGAGAAGTAAAGCCAGAGATTTCCAAGCTAGAAGCTGTATTAACAGTCCTCTCCATAAAACAAAGAAACATGTCAGATCATTTTTAGGTCTAGTTGATTATTACCGCAGATTTGTTCCCAGGTTTGTCTGTCACAGAGTGTGGGAATAAACTTCAGACTAAGCAAATTTACAGGTTTAAAACACACCATGGTGTGACATTTATTTTTCAAAAGTTTGAAAAGTAATGAAAGAAAACAAAAAATTGCAAAGAAAATCAGTACTTAACATCAGTAGTTTCTCACGTAATACAGTCCTGGATCTTAGAGCTCCTAAGACCCTTCTCATCTGCATTCAACAGCTTGTCTGCAGTAGCAGTAGAATCTCTCTCCTCTCTCAGGGCTGAGCCCCACTGGACTGAACTCTACTGGACTGAAGTGAATTCAGTGAAGAGGTTTTTATATCTTTTGGTGGGGTCACCTGACTGAGCCCTTTCTGTTTACATGTCTGGACATGTTGTTTCAAAACCAAGGAGGGTTTTGTTTCAGTGGACTTTCTGGTTCAGTTAAAGGTACAGTGTATATCTCTGCAGATACTGAGTCTGTATCTCTGATCCACAGTGACTAAGGACTTATAAAGTAACATGTTTATAGTGTGAATTTATGAAAATACCATAAGGATTTCTTATAACTGTACTAATCATGAAATTATTATTGTTTTATATGGCTTCTGAATCCTTTTTATTTAAAAAGGCTTTATTAACTGTATGTATTCATAGTTAAAATAGCCTTCATGCTTTTTGTACAAAAAATGCACTTATGCACTTTACACAACCCCTCTCCAGGTGTATGGCATCATTTCAGGGACTGGATGGATAGAAATGGAAAAAAAATTAAAAGAGAGAACTAGTAGGAAGTTTAGTAGGGATAGTAAAGAGCTACGCTAGGTGGCCAACCTAGGGTAGGGGGAAAAAGAAGAAAACCAAAATGAAAAGCATTAATTGTTGTGCAACAGACATTTTGGTAGCTAGGAAATAAGGAGCTAGAAAACTGGTCCATCAGTCACAGCTGAGGGTGTAGCTTAACTCTGCCACATTGTCCATTTAGCTACTCCCTTCACTGAACTCTCAAAAAAATGGTACCCGCACAATGTGAAATGGTCTCCAGAGTGTGATGGGGCTTTTTGGGCCATCAAGGCTGCATTATGTTCAGGCCCTGTTTTAAGAAGTCCAGACTTTAAGAAACAAGTTCTGTTACAGACAGATGCATCAGAGGTAGGCTTAGGTGCAGTCCTGAGTCACTATAAGGATAGGAAGAAACATCTTATTCCATATGTCAGTAGGAAACTGCACGACAGAGAGAAAAACTACTCCACTACTGAAAAAGAATGCCTTGCCGCAAAATGGGCAATGCAGACCCTTAGATTTTATTTATTTATTTTTATTTATTTATTTGGTATTCGGAAAATAACCTTTGCGCCAAGGCTCTTTTACAAAGGTTCCATGTCATGTGAACAGAGTAAAGACATTCAATCAAGACAGATACAAAGTTTTAGGACATTTGAGACACTGAACAGCACAACAATCAGGTAAAGGTTACAGAGTTTCTTAGTCATTTAAAACACTATACAGCATATGGACATCAACTTCAGTTGATTACAAGTGCAGGTAAGGTGCAGAGACACTAGACGTTAGGTTAGGTTAAGCAGAGGGTCAGTAAGGACAAGACTTTGGTAGTGGAGGAGGGGGAACCTCTAGTAAAAGTGATCAAGGAGGCAGGGCTGAGGCCAGGAAGGCATAGACCCATCCTAGTGTGGAGACGGGGAGGGGTGTACAGGAGCAGCCCCTTATAGTGATTCAGAGGCATTGTCAAGGAGCATGTGGGAGGTTGGCTTCTGTCTTGTGCTGAGAATAGTTGCTGTTAGCAGAGCCATTTCTTGTCATCCAGAGTCTATCAGCTGTTGGAGAAGCAGGTGCATATAGAGTTGGAGGTCAGGTAGTGCTTAAGGTCTGATTTGAAGCCGGATAGGCTAGTTGAGTTCCGAATGGACTTGGGTACCTCATTAAGCCAGAGAGGGGCTCTGTAGGAGAAGGTGCACTGTTCGAGAGCTGTGCATCAGAATGGCATCATGAGGGCCCCCTGCGTTCTGTTTATGGTTATATATCCTGAGCCCAGGAGGGAGAAGATACCTGCTACGCACAGGGGGGCTTTCCCCAGTAATGCTTTTTTGCATAGGAGGCATGTGAGGAATTTAGTCCTGCACCCAAGAGACAGCAGGTGTGTCTGTTCATAGAGGGAACAGGTGTGGGTCATTCGATTGCCATTCAGGATGAGCCTGCAGGCCTTGTTGAGAGCTACATGCAGCCTCTTGAGCACAGAGTCTGATGCTGCACTGTAGACAGCCAGGCCATAGTCAGTAGTGGAGAGGATGGAGCTTGTGACTGATAAGCGGATGGCTGCCATGGTGAGGTGTTTTCTGTGCCTGTAAAGCACACCAAGCTTGGTGTTGACTGTCTTGACCACCTGGTCTACATGTTGAGCATAGGATGAGGTATCATCCAGGGTGACTTCAACCAGGGTGACTTCAATGTATTTGAAGGAGTGTACCTGTTCCAATTGGGCAAGTACATTGTTGGTGATGTTTATGGTGGGGAACCTTTACTTGAGCTGGGGCCTGGGATAGGAGCATGGTCTTGTTTTTTTTAATCTCTTTTTATCCTCCTGATTGCCCCGTCATTCCACTCCTTCAGGCTCACTCATGCCACCCACCCGACACACTGAGTCTGCCACTAAAGTGCCCCTGATGACTCCTACCTTCCTCCCTCCATGGAGCACCTTGCACAGCGGGGGTCTGCCCATGGTTCCTGGACTGGGTGGCTGGAGCGGCCATCATCTAGGACTGGTGAGGTGTTTTTTTCCACTTTTCTGTGCTTCCCTTCCATCCCCCTGAGGATGCTGGCTCGGGCAGGAATGTGCTTACGCACGCCTGCCAAGTGCTTCACAGCGTCCTCCCCTCCCTGACTCCCCCCATGCAGGAGCCACCAGTGCCCCGAGAGTCAGTGCTTCCACCGGCCCCCGTGGACGTCAGGTGCATTAAGCACCCCTGGTAACCCACCCTGAAGGAGGAGAGCATCCATTGGGATGCTCAATCCTCTTCCCCCCCGCCGTCCCCCGACAACCCAAGTCTGTACACGAACCCAGGTCACTGGTGTGGTGTGAGGTGTGGCATACAGTGCCTCAACCCTCAGCGCCACCAGGCTGGCTCATGGTCTTGTTTTTTTTTTGTAATTGAGCAGAAGTTTGTGCTCATAGAACCAGTCGTCTATTTTACTGAAGGAGTGCTGAAGTGCTGCTTGGAGTGGATCAATTCGAGAGTTAAGGATGATAGCATTGTCCGCATACAGGATTATTTTGGCATCACAGGCTTGAGGGAGATTATTTAGGAAGAGGCTGAAAAGCAGTGGTCCCAAGTTGGATCCCTGGGGGACCCCCAGTATGACTTCCCTGGGGTCAGACACTGTTTGTCTTATTTTTACCCGTTGTGACCTGAGGGACAGGTAGTCTCGGAACCAGATTGTTGTATTGGCAGCCACCCCCAGGCTTTGAAGCTGGGCCAGTAAGAGGGTGTGGTTGACGGTGTTGAAGGCTTTTGTTAAGTCTATTATCACCACCCCTACTAGTTTGCCTTCATCCACAGCTTTGTGAGCATAGTCGGTGAACTCTACAAGGGCAGTCGTGGTACTATGCCCCTGCCAGAAGCCATGCTGGCTGGGGCATTGCAGTTGATATTTGCTGATGCAGTTTGTTAGTTGGTCCACCACAATCTTCTCAAGGGCCTTGGATAGGTGGGAGAGGATTGAGATCGGCCTGTAATTAGACACATTAGTCCTGTCCCCGCTTTTATAGACAGGCGTGACCAGCGCTTGCTTCCAGGTGGCCGGGAATTGTGCCAGGATTAGGGATTTGTTGAATAGTTTTGTAATAGGCTTGATGAGCACGTCAAGAGTTTGAGACACCAGCTTCATGTCTACTTCATCACTACCCATTCTGGTCTTCCCAAGCACTTTTTTTATGTAGAATGCTGCCTTCTTTATAGTAACTCTCTTGAGGTAGAAGGTAAGATGAGAGGTACTGGGTGCTTTTGTCATCTAAAGGAACCTTGGCGGGGTGTAGGTAGTCAGGAGGGAGTATTGTGCTGAGATCTGTGAAGGCAGAGTTGAAGGACTCTGCAGTGAGGTGCGAGTCCATGGTAGTAGAGCCGTTAATGTGGAGCGGCTGTAGTGTTCTCTTGTCTTCTTCCCCCTAAGAGATTCTTTATGTTTCCCCTGAAACTTTTGCTGTCACCCCAGCTTTTATCAAGCAGTTCCTTGTGGTGATCTGCTTTAGCCCTCTGTATCACATTTGTGCAGTGGTTTCTAGCTGCCCGGTATAGCTGGTGGTCATGGTGTTTACCCGAGGCCCTGGCTTTTAACCAGAGGCTGTCCCTCTCCTTCATCATGGCTAGGAGCTCGCCCGTGATCCAACCATTAGTGGTCCCTGCCACCAACTCGCTCAGCCGGTCAGCCCTCTACTCCCAAAGTGCCAACCTCTGAGCAGATGATTTGTGTACAGTGAACAGACAAGGTAACCCTCTTGTCTGTTTTGTGGGTTCAAGTCACCTTAGTCTCAAGCTCTGGAGGGATTCAAACTGATAACCTCTTGTTAGCATACCCAATTATTAGGCTCAGATAATTCTGACTTGGGGGGGGTACAGATATCTTTGCCTATGGGCACCCAACCAGGTCTTTCAAATGAACCCCTAGAAATCTATGCAAGACTTTAGAGAACTCTATCCATTTCCCAGTTTGGTATACAATAAGCCCATACACAGTGTACTTATAACCTTTAAAAGCTCCACTTAAAATAAAAAGAATTGTCAAGGCACTCCAGCAGTTTCTGCTTTGTAAAAAAATATCTTTACTTTAAAAATATCAAAACAGAACAATAATTACAGAACAAATATATATCCCAGAACATACAGTCTTAAAACAAACAGGTAAAAAAGTACAGTTCCTACAATTTATAACTTCAGACTGGTATAATCTATTGCTTACTTTCTTTCAGTGCTTTTAGGGTCTCTCTCCTCTCAGTCAGCAATATTTTCTTGTGTCTCTCTGTCATGTTCCCTCAACAGTTAAACACACTTCTGAGCCGGCATTCTCATGAGGTCACTAACTCCGCCTTAGAGTATCAAACTCTATATTTTACAATACAGGGTCTCCAAATAAAATATTAAAAAAAAACATATGAGATGACCTCACTGACTTTCCTCTCCACAGGTTAACTGGTCAGAACTGGTTTGTGCTCTGCTACACATTCATCTCAAAAGTTTCTTTGATCTAAGTCACTGTATTCAAAGCAAAAGTGTATTGGCCTCTTTAATCCCGTCTGGACCTTGGAATCTACACCTCAGGTCTTTCTGATGTAATTCAAGGGTTCCCCGGGAAATGTATTTTGGACATTCCAAATCCGTCTGGGTCCTCCCTGGCTCAGACATCAAACCTCTTCAATGTCCATTCTGGCCTCTCTTGACACCCCTCCCCACAAGTCCTTCCAGGCAACCATGCAAGTCAAAGGATCTCCCTGAGGGCATTATGAATGGATAATCTTATTTCCTGGGATGAAAGCAAATTGACAAGGTAATTGCACCCCAGATCTCTGTAGTTTAAAATACCTCCTGTCCTTTGAACTTATTCCTGGGGGGTCTTGATGTGTCAGTTCCAGTAAGACAGCCTTTTCCTTGAACTGACCTTCCCTTCACATATTTTATATGTAATAACAAAAATTAATACAGCACTCGAGCACTCAGAGCTGGCTGTCTATGTCACAGTCCGCCGCACTTTTCTCCTTTTTAAT
The DNA here is from genome assembly GCA_016271365.2 of Neoceratodus forsteri. Lineage (NCBI taxonomy): Eukaryota > Metazoa > Chordata > Ceratodontiformes > Ceratodontidae > Neoceratodus > Neoceratodus forsteri. Next base: position 205,759,281 of record CM057456.1, read on the forward strand.
GGCGCGTATCGGTCATAAATATTGTTGACTCCATCTGTGAAGTACTTCAGGGCCTGGTCCAGATCTGGTAGTGCATCAATGGGTGACCAGTCATGGCGGGATAGGGCATTTTTAAGCAATCCTAAGTGACCTCTATTCAGGATCCTGCTCTGTATAGTGATGGGGGAGCTGTTTTTGAACTTATTTGACCATCTGAGGGTTACGGGGGAGTGATCGCTCAGCATATCTGGTAGCACCTTGACCTCAGATATTCGTGATGGGGAGTTTGAGAAGATCCAGTCAATGAGCAAGCTCTTGCCTGTCTTGTGGTTCCTTCTGGTTGGTTCTGTGACTAGTTGTGTGAGGTATGCGCTTGCCATAGTATCCTTGAGTGGCGTGGAGTTGTTGCTTTCCCAGTTTATATTGAAGTCCCCTGTGATAATTAAATCACTATCCTTGGGTAGGGAGGCCACTGAATCCAGGACCTTGGGCACACGTCCCGTGATTTTGGGGGGGCAGATAGGCTGATGAAATGGTCAGTGTCTTATCCAGCTGTCTGACTTGTATTTTCACGACAAGGAGCTTGTGGTCTGCTGCCATCCTGGAGATAGGGAGGACGGAGCTGTGGAGGGAGTCTTTTGTGTAGATAAGACAGCCCTCACCCTTCTTGTCATGCCTGTTGCTCCTGAATACCTGGTATCCAGGTAGCGCTATTTCACTGTTTTTTATAGTGCCTGTCAGCCAAGTCTCAGTTAGACATGCTATGTCCAGTTTGTGTTGGGCCATCCAGGCCTGCAGTTGTGTAAAGTTTGCTGTTACGCTGCAAATATTCATTGCAGCTATTGTCAGGCCCTTTGTCTTGATACCCATAGATCTGGGTGACAGCGGAGTGCCAGGATTTGGGTGCACATTCCCAGATAACAGGAGGAGCATTAGGATAAGTTTCCTCACTGTGATGCAAAGAATTATAGAGATTCGTGACTTGCATTTCTTTATTTTGCCTTGGAGAGGCTTCTCCACTTTCTGAGGGGTGTGTGTGAGCGGTGGTAGCCTGGCGGAGCCGTGGTGTGTGTCGGATGCATTCTCCTCTGTTGTGGTCCCATTGTAGTAGGACTGCTGGTATGCCCCCTCTGTGGAGGTTGCTTCTGGTTCTGTTAGCCAGCGGCTGGTTCCGAGGCAGTGTTCTGGGTAGACTGAAGAAGGGCAGGCGACCTGAAGGGTGCCTGGGCCCACTGACTCAATTGTGATAGCAATGAGTAGGAGAGTAGCGCAGCTCATGTTGTTTGTTGTTGTCAAGGGTTAGGTTTGGAATTAGGCAGATCAGAAGGCTAATACGCATGGCAGAAATACCATCAAATACTATGATGAGAACTTAGGTCAGGGGCAGGGGATGCAACACAGTAAATGAGACTTAAAGAGCTAAGATTAACACCGAGAAGTGTTGGGCCCTATAACTGCATTCTGTATCTTTAACGAGAGTTGCAATATTAGTGAGAGGGGAGGATGAAGATTGCTTAGGGGCGGTGCCACTGAGGGAGGAAGAGTATTAAATAAAGGCGGGGGGGAGGGGAGGCCGAAAAAATGTAAGCAGGAAGGAGAGAAAGTGAAACAAAAATAGGGTTATTTGCAGGGCATAGCTACAACTGTGTCACAAATGATTCACAACTTGCTGGCACGTGAGACCACCTACAACTGTTAAACCTTATCAATGCCACCTGAAGGTCTTCCACATTCCCCAGCACCCCATACTGCCCTGAACAGCTCCCCCTACTCCTTCTCCCACCCACCTCACCCACCCTCCACCTGACAATGCCTTCCTGGCTGCACCCCCCAAACTTATATCGTCCTTGTCCTGGATCTGTCTAGACCCTGTAATTCCCCTACATGGCAATTCCTCACTACAGCAGACAAGTGGTTGCTTTGCCATGTACTCTCTAATCGCTATGCCAGTTTCTGCCCAATTGCACTTAGAAACCTGTTCATTGCACTTAGTAACCTGTATTTTTCATTATGTAGCCACCAGCTGTTTCACTTTTGTATGCTTATTGTTGTCTAGTGTCACCCTTGTTACCCTCGCTGTACAATGTTTTCAGTGATGTAACTCAATGGCTCTGTATTGTGTCACCTGACCTGGAACCTTTGTAAATGAGCCTCTGGCTCAAAGGTATTAATCTGAATCTTAAATGAATAAATAAATAAATTAAGCCTGGTCTACACAAAGAAGTGTTCACAAAATACTGCATCACTTTAAGCTTAGTTTCTGATCCAGGATACAGTACCACTGGGCCTTAAAACAAAGAGAGCTGTAATACTTTAAAACCTGAAAAACCTGCATTCTAAAGGATCGTGCACTGCAAACAACCCTCAAGTGCAAAATTGCTGTAAACAGGCTTAGATTCACATTTAAGTAAGCATTCACAGGACAGTTTGGAGAAACAACCAGTACCAGAATCAGTAAATAAAATTAGCTTAAAGTCAAAAAGGAATAGGAATAGCAAAGAATTCAAAAAGTGTAGCAGCCAATCAGCAAGCAGAGCTGATGGATCCAGCTAGTCAGCGTGGATACGCCAGAAGTGTCAGCAGCTTACCTTTGGTCTGGTGGTCTGCAGGCAGTACAGCGAGGAGGCAGCCGGTGGATGGAGGGGACCCACCGGGCTGCTTGCAGCAGCAGAGGCACCCTTGTCAGGGGTGAAGCTATCTGCCAGAAACTGACTTAGTACTTATAACAAATCACAATCATCTCTGTTGGCTTAATCAGATGAAGAATAAAAATCCCAGAATCACAAGGTGGTACCTGACACTACAACAATTCAAATTCAAAGCGATGCACAAACCCAGAAAAGAGAATGTCAATGCTGATTTTCTGCTAAGATGTGGATCAGGAATTGAGAACTCAGAAAGTTGAAGAAAATGTGTGCTTAACTGAAATGTTTGCTGACAAAGGTGTTATGAAAAAGGGATACTGCATATGCAAAGAACTGTAAATGTTCAAAGGTAATCTTGAAAGAGAAATAAAAGAATGTTTTGGAAACCTTTTTTTTTTTTTTTAAAGAAAGATTTCCTCTTAAAAAGGGATGTGTGTGTGTGTGTGTGTGTGACAGGGTTGTGCAAGACCCTGTCCAATTTGTTACGTAGAGAGAGATAAAAGCAAGGATCTATTTTGTCCTCTCCTTTTCTGCCACTTGTCTGTCTCTTGCCTGCCTGATTGTGCAATCACATTTTCTTTGTGGCACCTAAGAATTGGCCACTCCAATTGTCCCACAATTCCCCCATCATCTCCATTCCTTCACTTGCTGCTGTTATTCTTTCTTTTTCCACTGACTTCTTTATGTGAATCTTTATGTGAAAGTGGAATCCCTTGGTTTGGAAATGTATATAATCATATTGTTGAAATGACTGCAGAACACTGTTTGGTTTTATTAGAAAAGATAATGTGGAACACAGGGGTTGACCTTGAGATGCATTTTGACCCCCTCAAGCTTGTTTACAGAATTTTCAACAGGAAACCAGCTCTTGGATAAAATGTGTTATTTTGTTACACCTCTTGGGACTGGATGTGCTCTTCAGGCTGGCCTCAGGAAAGAAACTGACAAAGTTCTATTATATTTTGTGAAAGACTGAAAATGAAACTTACAGCATCAGAATGCAGTGTTTAAACTGCCAGGAAGCAACATTTTATTAAAACAGAGCAAGGTTTTGTTTAGAGATAGAGAGATTGAGATTCAAGTTGAAACACAGACTCAGATGAAGGATTTTTATGTTTGCTTGCATGCACAGCGCACAAGAAACATATTGAGATAGTAGAGCATTGTAGAGGTGTGGCAGTGTTGTGGCTAATGCAGCACACACTTAAATGGGCGCATCCCCCAGCCACCAATTAATGCTGAAGCTGCCAATGATGGCAGTTTCAGAGTGAGCATCGTACTTGAAAGAAATCTGCCACTGCAATCGGGGCAGTTTTGTCATTGCAGCGTCAGCTCCTGACCCCCCAACCAGGCACACAGCAGGACAACAAATTTAAATGTTAGCTCCCTCCCACTGTTGTTGCCCGCCCCACACCCTCCGTTCTCTGTCCCCTGCCAACATTGGAGTGCTCAATCCCCGTGTCGCCATGTATGCCCCCTCCCCCTGTTAATGTGGCACACCGGGAGCCCACCCCAGTGTGCCAAAAAATACTTTGATGTTTCCAACACCAGGATGCCCACTGCCAGTGTCAGATGCACCACCCCCCACCACGCCCCTATGTTCTCAGCCGACCTCAGAGTGCCCAGTCCCTGGGTCAGCACTGATTCCCTCCCAGTACTCTGGCACACTGGGAGCCCACCCCAGTGTGCCAAAATCCATTTTGTTAATATTTCACCTGTAAAAAAGAAAATAGTTCCCTGACCTTTTTTTTTTAAAACCTGAAAAAAAAAGAAAACGGTCCCTCATCATTCCCGCCGGCCTCCCTCCACCATCCTGCACCCTCCCCCTGCATTTCCCACCTTCCTGCACCCCCACTCACCCATACGTACTGGCAGAGGTTGGGAACAAAGATCTTCTGTGGACCAGGAACACGTCTGCACTCTTCAAAGAACAACCGGGAACTGAAGACATGACAGTAAGCCCTATAATGGTAGGCACTGGGGGGTTTCAACTTAGTTTGATATCTCAGCCAATTTTTTTTTACTGGTCCCAAATTTTCAACATGGGGTTCTTGGGACCCCACTTCATGAACACTGGCACTGTCATTTCGTTTCTCGGTCCTGAAAGGTGATTTTGCGGTTGCCACATAGAATCACCTTTTGGGACCAATTAATCACACAACAGTACCACTGTTCATGAGGTGGTGTCCCAAAAATTCCTTCTTGTAAATTTGGTGAAAAAACTCCAGACAATAACTGTGTTATGAGCATCTGTTGAGCAGTTTCTATGCACGCTCGTAACTTCATCAATTTTTTATATTTTCACTCCAAATTTCCAGCATTGCCATTTTTTCACCCCCCCCTTATGAACAGTACAGCTGTCATTTTTTTGCATCCTTCCCAAAATGTGTTTTTGTACCTGTGCCACAGAATTGCCCAGTCACTGTGCAAAATCAACTTTCAGGACAGAATAACAAAATCACATTGCCGCTGTTCTTGAGGGAGGTCCCAATAAGACCATGGTGAAAATATGGTAAACATTCCTAAAATGATCAGACACGAGCGTGGCGCTGCACACCTCCTCTATGCACACTGTGAATTTCGCCAGTTTTTCATATATTCACTCCAGATTTTTGACATTGCCATTTTTTCACACCTCCTCATGAACAGTACAGCTGTCATTTTTCACATCCTGGCTGAAATGTATTTTTTTGCACTTGTGGTGATGAAAGGCACACTCACTGTGTGAAACTATCTTTTGGGATTGAGTAACGAAATGATATTGCCACTGTTCATGAGGTGGGGCCCCAAAAAGCCCATGTTGAAAATCTGGCACAAAAATACCAACAAACACTCAGGGTATTAGGGTTTCCAACCATAATGCTCACCCTGAACAGACTAACAGGTGTCAGGGGTGTGACTTGGGGTCTTCGGCCGTAATGCTCACGCCATTCCACCACAACCCCCACCCTGCAGCCACTGACAGGCATCAAGGTGTGCCTTGGGGTCTTTGGCCCTAACGTTCACTCCATTCTCCTATACTGTATCCATCTCAGCTTATTTCTTTATGGAATGGGGTAAGTGTAAGGGCCAAAGACCTCAAGGCACACTGTGAAATCTGTTGGTGTCTGCAGGGTGGGGTGAGGTGGAATGGTGTGAGTGTTATGGCTGATGAGAAGTTAGAGGTGATAAAACTCAGGGGATCGTGCCCTAGGGCCTTCCAGACCATTTGCCCATTCTGCTAGGCACCCCAGAATGTGGTCTGATACTTGGAAGTTTGGATTGCACCCAACATCTCAGAAACATTCAGTCTCAACTACAAAAAAACTGTTGGGAGAGGTCCATGACTACTTGTCATGTTGGGACATGCTTCTCCTGATAGCCTTCCTACAGTCAGGAGTACTGACATGTGAGCAATGCAAGCAGTTTGGTCAGTTTCTCCTTTACAGGTTATCCTCTAGTCATTTCTGGGTCTCTTCAAATTGCCTTTTATGGCCCAGCATGGTACAGGCTGTAACTAAAGGAGGCCCTTGGTCTGTCTGGAAGATATTTCTCCCTGTGTCAACTGAGGAGATTCCTCAGGTGATCACGAAGCTACAGTACATGCCACCTTTTTTCCACTGGATCCTGGACTGACCTGGCTTTTGTTAAGACTATTGGGAATCCACTGGTCCAGTGATTACTGAGGTTGTACAGTGTTCCCTTGGGGGAAGGTGTGTTTCTGACTTCCATGGAAAGGGCTGTCATGAGACTCCTTGTTAAGAAACCTTCTCTGAACCCAGATATCTTGGAAAATTACAAGCCCATCTCTAACTTTCTCTTTTTGTGAAAGGTTATTGAGATGGTGGTGGTGTCACAGCTGAAGGTGAACCTGAAGGCTTTCTCTATCTATGAACCATTTCAGTCTGGATTCAGAGGGGGCCATAGCAGTGAGACTGTGCTTACTAGGGTGCAGAATGATCTTCTTCTGGCCAGAGATAGAGGGGAATGTTCCATCCTGGTTCTTGACCTCTCATCAGCATTTGACATCATAGCTCATGGGATTTTAACAGCTCGACTGGTAGGGCACAACGGGGTTATTCTTAGGTGGTTCGAGTCCTTCCTCTCCAGTAGGATGTAGCAGGTTGCATAGGGGAATTTTCTTTCTAGGCCAGCAGCCCTGACCTGGAGAGTCCCTCAGGGTTCAATTGTGTCTCACATTTTATTAGCGGTATACATACTGCCACTGGGAGAAGTGATATATAGGTACAGTTTGCAGATTCACTGTTATGCAGATGATACTCAGATGTACCTATTGTTTGCCTCTGTGAGCAAAATGCAATGGGAATGCTTAATGACTGCATATCCATGATCTATGACTGGATGGCCTCCAGCTGGCTCAGAATGAACCCAAACAAGACTGAAGTGCTACTGGTCGACTTGAGCGTCCGAAAGACAACTGGACCGAGTAGTGGGGTGTCTTGATTAAATCTTGGGCCCATTCAGCTTACAGCCAGAAATAGGATGAAGAATCTGGGTATCATTATGGACCCCAACTTGACTTTAGAGTATCAGGTGTCTGCTGTGATCCGTAATGGCTTCTTTCATCATAGGAACATCGCCCAGATGAAGGCCCTTCTTAGCCCTCAGGATATAAAGGCCATTTTGCATGCCTTCATGCTATCTAGACTGGACTACTGTAATGCTCTTTATCTTGGACTATACAGAGGTTTAATGTGCCACTTGCAACTGGTGCAGACCTCCGCAGCTCAACTGTCTCTGCTGGAGTGTCCCATGCCGAGCATATCTCTCCTGCCATGCAGATGTTACACTGGCTGCCTTTGAGGGGATGGATCTCCGTCAGGATAGGTTTGTTAACAAACAAAGCCCTATATGATCTGGGTGTTGGCTCCCTAAAAGAGCTCATGTTTCCACATGCTACTGACACCCCTCTCCACCCTTAAGAGTTGGGCCTCTTGAAGGTCTCCAGATCTCATTTAAAATTGTCTGGGGATTGTGCCTTCGAGGTAGCTGCTCCAGTTTTCTGGAACCAGTTGCCACGAGATCTTTGGGAGTCCTGTTCTGTTGATAGTTTTAAACAGTGGTTAAAACACTATCTTTTTATAGGTGTAACTCCCCCTACAAATGGGGGTTCCCAAAAAGTCTTCCTTGAGCTTGCCTAAATGCTCACTGCCAGGCTGGTGTCCTGTGTTTTAGCAGTTTAAATGTATTGCCAAAGAGTGCCTATATAGCCTCTGTGTACTCTCTCTTTAAGAGCTGCCTGAATTGCAGTCATAATTAATCTGGGAGGGGGCTGAGTGTTTCTATGCTCAAGTCCTGCCTGGGCTGACAGATAATTGCTCCATTCTGCCATCGCTACTTGTGCAGAGGGAGCTCTGTTAGAAGATGTACTTGTTTGCTGATCATTTATTAGAATAGTAATAATATTGCAGTTTGTCTAACCTGCCTTCTTTGCAGCATGGACATTTCTGTTTATCTCCACCATCTTGATCCTGGACTGCTGAAATGGTCCAATCTGTACCTTTGGGGACTCTAAAATGGAGCCTGTCCCCAGGGGCTTTGTGGGAGCAAAATTCTGTAGGAATTGTAGTTTTGGGCTTTCAGCACCTAAATGAACCTGGAGGGGGAGCCCTTGTTGAGACTGACAGAGGAATCAGCCAACCGAACCTTTTGGATCCTGGGGAAAGTCCCAGACTGCTTGCAGTTTCAGTCAGATCTGAATTGAGAAGTGAAGGAGTAACAGCTCAAGATAGTCGAGCAGTAATCCTGCATAAATTCGCGCGGGAGAACTGTGAAAGGGCTGAGTTTTGGCCTGCCTATCTGTCTGCTGTCTCTGAGAGGGAAACAGAAGTTTATTCAGACTGAATCCAAACTGTGAGGATGATTTAAGCCACAGAACTGTGATCAGGCTTTAACCTGAAGAAGACCGAAGATTTGCTGAATGCGATCTGCCTGTCAGGATTTCCAGCCACCTTTGAACTCTCGGTTTGTGCAGAGACTCTGTAATTGCGGCCGGATTGCAATCTGCCTGGTACAGTAGAATTTCTTACATGTAAATGTGCTGTGTGATGTTAGTGGGTCATGATTTGGTTCCCCACTGTGTGCTCAACTGTGTTCTGCTTGCTGGAGGCTGTATCCAGCTCCCACGGACTGAATCCGTATTCATCTCCATTGGGCATGGGCTTTGCCACACTGGCCCAGCCAGACTACCCGCTGCACAGAGAAAGCCATCGACAAGAGACCTGCCTGGGGATCAGCCCCCTGCTCATGCTTTGAACAGGAATGATGCCTCGGTGATTCGTGTGGGTCCTGCTTCTCCTCGCACTCCGGTTCAACAACCTGCTGTCTCAATTTCCTCCTGCCTGTGTCCTGTATTGGGTATTGTGAGTAAACATCAGGGTAGCTCCCTGCAACAACAGCTAAATCCAAAGTGTTATCATCTGATTGCTTTTTTGTCTTTTCTGTCACAAACTGAGCCCTCCGGCTCCGGATTACAAATAGTGTGTGTTGTGCATGTTGCTTTCTTCCATCACAGGGCCCCAACCAGCTGCGAGTCGGCCTACCCTGGGCAATGTTCCTGGTTAGCCCACTGTCTTCCTACCTGGGAACCCAGAGTGTGTGACTGTGTAGGGACTCTGAAGTGCATGCATAACTGTCTGACTGATATAGCCTTTAAGCAAACCAACCTGATTACGCCCCTTCCTTGTTGAAGTCCCCTGAATAAATCAGATCTAACTCTTTTTGCATTTAACCTGACTGTGGTTCCAGTTTGTGCCAAGAGTACTGTACTGTTGCTATTTGCTGTGCATAACCTTGTTTTACAGGGGGTCCCCAAGGTCAAGCTAGAGGAACCAGCCCTGGTGGGAAGTGCAAACAGTGTGAGTAATTGCATGGTGAAAAAGGGTCATTGTGAAAGTGATTATTGTATATTGTTCAGGCCACTAGAAGGGAAAGTGGGGGGTTACAGTGTCCCGGAGGGCTGTGCCCAGGTTAGCTTGACCACTAACAACCCTGACCTCTGGGTGGAGGCACCTGTTTCAGTACCCAGGCCCCTTAACCTGCTACTAGCCAAGCAGGCAGCGATAGTAGCCCTTGGGATAGCACCACCTAGGGGTTACATCTTGGAGGCTCACTGCTGGGATTTTGTGTCTTCTAGTGGCTGAAATTAAGAATTATTGTCAAACATAAATGGCTACCCCAACAGAAGTGGCTGTGCAGCAGTTGGTGGGGTGGTGTACAGGGTCAAGAGATTGACCCCTATAATGCTTTGCTAATACTGGATATACCTATGGGCATTAGTAAGGACACTGTTGAAGGGGCACTTTCTAATGTTGAATGTTTGAAAAAAGCTGTAGTGGTGGGTCGACAGGCTGATTTAACTGCCCAAACTCTCATGGCCTTGGTGGAGTGCAGCGACCCCCTAGACAGTTCAAAGGTGCCCCAGACTATCACTCCAGAAGGGTTCCCAGCCACCTGGAGGGTGATAACCAAAGATAGCAAGGATCTCTTAGAGGATGAGCCCCCACCGTTATCTGAGTCTTTTGAGGAGAAGTTTGCCAAGTTGTCATTGGAGGAGGGCAAAACTGTGGAGGAGTTAAAAAAATTATTCCTGCTCCTGGAAGTATCACCTCCCCACTGTCCACGCCCGCCCCAGCACCTGTTCTTTTACCAACTTCTGTACCTGCCTCAGAGCCAGAAAGTAGTCATGGCCCTTACCACAAGCTCAAGGTATTCTCTGGCCTCTAGTGAAGTGGACCAGGTAAGATTGGATCATATACTCTGCTCTGCCCGGCACTCCAGCTGGGTGTTGCTCAAATTGCAACTGCATCAAAGGAAATCTGGCCCCATGTGTTGATGAAGGAGGTACAGGAAGTTGAGGAGGAGGAAGGCTTTTTGGAGCCCTCTGCAATTGTAGCTGCTGCAACCCCTGTTTCAGGCACGGGTTTGGTCGCTGATGGCCTGGAATCACCGCAATCACATGTTGGAATCCGAGAACTAAATGTCAGCCCCGGGGGGCACAGCCAGAGAGGCACTGCAATGGATGCTCCACCATGGGATGAACTGCTGAGGGAGTTCAGAGAAACAAAAAACAGTCTCTTTATGAAGACCACTCTTGCGAGTACAGGCCCCGATCCTTATCTGACTGCATCTGCTATGGGGTGGGGGTGCACACCCAGGCATGTCCTGCTGACAGCAACTCAAAAATTGATGTCTTGACTATAGAAGTGAGAGAATTGATGCAATGTCTCCAAATGTTCGCCACACCGCAGACAGAGGTGGAACCAAGGTATTCTGTTGGTAGTACCCCCGCCTCAGCTCCCAATGTGATCTCTCGGCCACACCAGACTCCAGAATGCATATTTTGCCATAATTAGGGGAAGGATGGGCACATGAAGAGAGAATGCAGGTCCCCAAAAGACCTAGATAAAGTTGTATACAGACTTCAAGGGGAGCTTCGGAAAGTGAGACCATGGCAGAGGAGTGCCGGAAATGACTGCAGTGCAGGATTTAGAAATCCTAACCCGTTTCTTTGTGGCTAAATCATCTATCCAGGCCTCTGCTACTGCCTCTCCAGACTGGTCCAGAATAGTGGCCCTTTGATGGAGACTTCTGTGACTGTCAATGGTATCCATGCTTGGGCTGTGCTTGATAGCAGGTCGTAAGTGACCATTGTATTCCAGGACTAGTATGACACTTATCTGATGTGCCACTACAATCTCTGGAAGGTTTGCATGTGTGAGGCCTGAGCGACAAGTCTTATCCCTACCTAGGGTATGTCTGGTTCTGGTTGTCTTTTCCTGTGACTGTAACTGGTGTAAATGAACAAGTAGAGACACTAGTCCTAGTGTGCCTTCCTACAAGATTGTATGATGGGATTCCCTTGCTCATTGGAACCAACGTCCACATGTTTTGTAGACTAGTGCAGCTGCATCATGAAAAACAAGGGAAATGGACTGGGCAGGCACTGAGAATCCCAGCCCTGATAAACAGAGCCTTTGATCTGCAAAAACGAACTACTGAAGCTGACGGAGATGAGCCGGTGGGGGGATAGTTTGGAAGAAAAATCCTGATTCTCTGGTATTCCCTCCCAATACTCAGTATACCATTCAGGGAGAGGTTCACATTAGAAAGGAAGTGAAAAATAAAATATTAATGTCGGATGCACCAGGTGATGTAAAGCTGCCAGAGGGATTATTGGTTAATCCAGCATTTTGCCTGCCCGTGCCCATGCCTATGCATGATGAGTGATGGTCCAGATTCTGAATATGCCAGATCGGGATGTCCGGTTGAACAGAGGGTGCACCCTAGCTACAGTACACTGCACAGACACTGCTGTATTACCAGCAACAAGCACTCTAGTGAAAAGGAAAGAGTGACCCCAGACTTATTCGACTTTGATGATTCCTCGTTGCCTGCTGAATGGAAGGCTAGAATTAGCAAGAAACTCACCCAGAGAGTCCAAGTGTTTTCGTTTAAAGAATGGGATGTGGGGTGTGACCAGAGTGCAGAGTATCACATATGCCTGCATGATGACCGCCATTTCGAGAGATCCCACGCCATTTCCAGCGGACATAGATGATGTTAGGAGGCACCTGCAGGAAATGCTCGCTGCTGGCATTATATAAGAATCAAGGAGCCCATATGCCTCTCCCAATGTGGTTGTGCATAAGAAGAATGGGTTCATGTCATGAGGATGTGTGTTGATTATCAAACCCTGAACCAGCGGACCATCCTAGATCAGTACACCATGTCCTGTATACAAGATGCCCTGGATTGCCTGAATGGGAGCAAATGGTTCTCGGTATTGGATCTTCGTAGTGGATATTACCAGATTCCGATGGCCCTGGAGGACCATGAGAAAACAGCCTTCATCTGTCCTTTGGGGTTCTACAAATTCCTGAGAATGCCACAGGGGATTTTGAGTGCCCTAGCCACCTTTCAGTGACTGATGGAACGTGCAGTGGGAGATATGAACTTACTGGAATGTCTAGTGTACCTAGATGATGTCACTGTGTTAGGACGCACATTAGAAGAGCATGAGACCCAACTGTTTAAAGTGCTGGACTGATTGGAAGACTTTGGCCTCAAGCTGTCCATTGACAAGTGCCATTTTTTTCAAACCTCCATGAAGTATGTGGGGCACATAGTATCTGCAGAAGGAATAGAGACCGATCCCAGTAAGGTTGAGTCACTGACTACTTGGCCCCAGCCCCATAACTTGAAAGAACTAAAATGTTTTCTGGGGTTCTGTGGCTACTACCGCAGGTTCATAAAAGACTATTCAAAGGTTATTCGCCTGCTCCCGAATCTTACCCAGGATTACCACCCTACCAACCGTAAATACAAGAAAGGGGCCGTCAAAGAACCAGAGAAAGTGTACTTCCATACAGGTGAACCTTTTGGGCTCTGCTGGACACCCGAATGTGAAGCAGCCTTCCACAAAGTCATATACCAGCTCACCCATACCCCCATCCTCGCCTATGCTGACCCTACCAAGCCCTATGTGCTGCATACGGACTCTAGTTTGCAGGGCCTAGGAGCTGTGCTGTATCAAGACCATGAGGATGGTTTGAGATTGGTAGCTTTCACCAGCAGGAGTTTGACCCCATCGGAGCGAAACTATCCTGTGCACAAGCTGGAGTTCCTTGCCCTAAAATGGGCCATCATTGATCAGTTTCATGAGTACCTCTATGGGGCAAAGATATTGGTGAAGACCTACAATAACCCGTTGACCTATGTACAGACTTCAGCTAAGTTAGACGCCATTGGGTACCAGTGGCTCTCTGCCTTATCAACCTATGGTTATGCAGTCGAATACAGACCAGGACTGAACCATATTGATGCTGAAGGCCCGCTTCCAAGAGTGATTGGGTCAGGCTGTCTGAATCTGACATCTGAGCATTGTGCCAAAAGTTTGACAGAGATGAACAGATGTCTGTGGACACAATGGACTGTCTGGTAGATTGCTTGGCCCTCCTGATACCTGCATACCGGCTGTCTATTGCCATTTCTCTGCTCTAGATATTAGTACACTACCTCAACTTGACAATGACAGTATTCAGTGGGCTCAATCCCAAGATCCTATGATTCAACCTGCACTTGATGCCCTGTGTGCAGGGAAAGATGTGTCTAAGTTGCGATCCCCTGACTTGCGAACTGCCCTATTGTTTAAAGAAGGTCCCAGGTTGAAGTTACTCAATCAGCTGCTATACAGAGAGACAGTGGATCATAGTGGTCAAGTAGACAAGCAACAACTGGTCCTGCCCTAGGCATTTAAACTCTTGGTACTGAGGTCCCTCCACAATCACATGGGGCACCTCGGTATTAACAGGACTATCTACCTGGTATGATCTCGATTCTACTGGCCCAAGATGGGGGCCAATGTTGAGCACCATGTAAAGACCTGTAGTCGTTGCCTCCAAAGAAAAGCCCTGCCTCAGAGGGCTGCCCCCCTTGTCAATATCACTACCAGCACCCCCATGTAACTGGTCTGCATTGATTTTTTGTGTTTAGAACCTGATCAACGGAAAATTGGAAATGTGTTAGTGGTTACGGATCATTTCACATGGTATGCACAAGCTTTTCCAACTAAAGATCAAAAAGCCTCTACCGTGGCCAAGGTGCTAGTGGAAAAATTATTCGTCCACTATGGTGCCCCCCAGCGGATCCACTCTGACCAAGGCAGAGACTTTGAAAGTAGGATAATCAAAGAAATGCTCTCTCTGGTGGGGGGGGTGCTGAAGTCAAGAACCACCCCTTATCACCCGCAGGGAGACCCTTAACCAGGATATTTTAACTGTACCCTTCTAGACATGCTGGGCATCCTCCATCCAAAAAACAAGCATAAGTGGAACCAGCAGATTGGCACCTTGGTACAGGCATACAATTGCACCAAAAATGATGCTGCTGGGTTCTTCCCCTACCGCCTCATGTTCAGGAGGGAGGCCAACTGCCAGTTGATGTCTGCTTTGGGGTCTCTCCAGATGGGGTGCAAGCTGAAAACTACCTGCAGTATGTACAGAAACTGAAAGCTCAATTGAATCATGCATATCAACTGGCCCAGACAATGGCCACCAAGGGAAATCTCACCAACAAAGAGATGCACGATAAGAAAGTAAAGACTCAAGAGCTACAGCCTGGAGACTGTGTTTTTATGCAATTTGGGACTACATGGCAAGCATAAAATTGCTGATAGGTGGCACCATCTTCCTCATGTAGTAGTTGGAAAGTTGGTTGATCTACCAGTGTACAAGGTACACCCAGATAATAACTCCAAAACTGTCAAGACCATGCACCGTAACCACTTGCTGCCTATCTGCCAAGTTATTATTGAAGCTGATCCAGCAGACATTGCTTCCCCTGGGCCGGTGACTCGTGCTGTGCAAAAAAGAGACAGAGTCAACCTACCCCAGTAGTTACAGATTTAAGGTTTCCCCCACAGCAGGCCCAGAATGATAGTGACTGTCAGTCCACCTCTGATGAAAGTGACCATGGTAATGCCTATTATCCCTCCTATGAACTGAGTCAGTTGTTTCATGGAAATCCTATGCAGAATTGTGGGGATGAAGCTGGGCCTTCTGGACTGCCTAACCCCCCAGCTTCGCCTGTGGAGCCAATGCTCCTTGAAAGTGAAGTGCAAAGTATCACATCTGAGATTGCAGACTCTCTGTGTTTTATAGAACTGTGTGAATTGCCCAAAGAAGGGGCTGATAGTCTGAGTCTCCTTGGTGACACACCAGAACCTGAAGAACAATGTGAGAGCATTGACAGCCCCCCTTCAGTGCTGCAAAGCCTAACTGTGTCAGAGCCTCCTCAAAATGAGCAACCTCGGCCTTCATCAGAAGATAATAATGAGCAAAGTGTTGTAGGAACAGAGCGATTCCCATTCATGCAGAGGCACCTCACGCGAGTGACAAAAGCTCCAAAACCAGTGCTGAAAGTACAGAGACTGTGGCTGTTCCCCCCAGAAAGACTGGCCGAGCTGTCAAGCCCATATTGTGGCTCAGTTATGATTCCCCTGGGAGGCCTGTGGATTTGCCTCTCAATGTGGTCCATAAAGGTATTTACGTTTCCAAGAGCTCACTGCCCAAACTGAGCTTGATGGCCAACTCCAGGTTACTTGTTCTTCCCTCTCACCATGGTGCATTCAGACCCAAGTTAGCTGATAGGGAAGGGCCCCCTCTTACACTGTTTAATGTACAAGAAGTTATTACATTAATTAGTATAGTGATGTTCAAAGTATGTTAATCATAGTAAAATCAGTATTACCTGTATGAAACATGCATAAGTATTGTCAGTACGGATATCGTAATGTGAAGTATGCTGAAATGTATAATGATGTGACAGGTTTGTGTTAACTGATGTATTAGATAGTATTTGCATAGCATGCTAATGTCATATATGTCTTGTTTATATTGCATTTTCAATAATGTGATGGTACAGACTTGACGTGGACACCACGTTTTCTCCAGGCAGGGAACGGTGTAACCCCCCTACAAATAGGGGTTCCCATAAAGTGTTCCTTGAGCTTGCCTAAATGCTCACTGCCAGGCTGGTGTCCTGCATTTTAGCAGTTTAAATGTATTAGCAGAGATTGCCTGTATAGCCTTTGTGTACTGTCTCTTTAAGAGCTGCCTGGATTGCAGTCATAATTAATCTGGGAGGGGGCTGAGAATTTCTATGTTCAAGACCCACCTGGGCTGTCAGTTAATTACTCCATTCTGCCGTCGCTACTTGTGCAGAGGGAGCTCTATTAGAAGATGTACTTGTTTGCTGATCATTTATTAGAATAGTAATAATATTGCAGTTTGTCTAACCTGCCTTCTTTGCAGCATGGACATTTCTGTTTATCTCCACCATCTTGATCCTGGACTGCTGAAACGGGCCAATCGGTATCTTTGGGGCTCTAAAATGGAGCCTGTCCCCAGGAGCTTTGTGGGAGCAAAATTCTGTAGGAATTGTAGTTTTGGGCTTTTGGTACCTAAATGAACCTGGGGGGGAGCCCTTGTTGTGACTTGACAGAGGAATCAGCCAACCGAACCTTTTGGATCCTGGGGAAAGTCCCAGACTGCTTGCAGTTTCAGTCAGATCTGAGTTGGGAAGCGAAGGAGTAACAGCTTGAGATAGTTGAGCAATAATCCTGCATAGATTCTCACGGAAGAACTGTGAAAAGGCTGAATTTTGGCCTGCCTGTCTGCTGTCCCTGAGAGGGAAATTGAAGCTTATTCGGACTGAATCCGAATTGTGAGGATGTTTTAAGCCACAGAACTGTGATCAGGCTTTAACCTGAAGAATTCCGAAGATTTGCTGAATGTGATTGGCCTGTCAGGATTTCCAGCCACCTTTGAACTCCCGGTTTGTGCAGAGACTCTGTAATTGCGACCAGATAGCAATCTGCCTAGTACAGTAGAATTTCTTACATGCAAATGTGCTGTGTGCTGTTAGTGGGTCGTGATTTGGTTCCCCACTGTGTGCTGAACTGTGTTCTTCTTGCTTGAGGCTGTATCCTGCTCCCACGGACTGAATCTGTATTCATCTCCATTGGGCCTGGGCTTTGCCACATTGGCCCAGCCAGACTACCTGCTGCACAGAGAAAACCATCACCGAGAGCCCTGCCTGGGGATCAGCCCCTGCTCACGCTTTGAACAGGAATGCCACCTCGGTGATTCATGTGGGCCCTGCTTCTCCTGGCACTCCAGTTCAACAAAATGCTGTCTCGATTTCGTCCTGCCTATGTTCTATATTGGGTATCATGAGTAAACATCAGGGTAACTCCCTGCAACAACAGCTAAATCTAAAGTGTTGTCATCTGATTGCTTTGTGGTCTTTTCTGTAACGAACTGAGCCCTCCAGCTCCAGATTACAAATAGTGTGTGTTGTGCATGTTGCTTTCTTCCATCACAGGGCCTCAACCAGCTGTGAGTTGGCCTGCCCCGGGCAACGTTCTTGGCTAGCCCACCGTCTTCCTACCCGGGTACCCAGAGTGTGTGACTGTGTAGGGACTCTGAAGTGCATGCATAACTGTTTGATTGATATAGCCTTTAAGCAAATCAACCTGATTACACCCCTTCCTTGTTCAAGTCCCCTGAATAAATCAGATCTAACTCTTTTTGCATTTAACCTGACTGTGGTTCTAGTTTGTGTCAAGAGTACTGTACTGTTGCTATTTGCTGTGCATAAGCTTGTTTTACAGGGGGTCCCCAGGGTCGGGCTAGAGGAACCAGTCCTGGTGGTAAGTGCAAACAGTGTGGGTACTGGTGGTAAGTGCAAACAGTGTGGGTAACTGCATGGTGAATAAGGGTCATTGTGAAAGTGATTATTGTATATTGTTCAGGCCACTAGAAAGGAAAGAGGGGGGTTACAGTGTCCCGGAGTGCTGTGCCTAGGTTAGCTTGACCACTAACAACCCTGACCTCCGGGTGGAGGCACCCGTTTCAGTACCCAGGCCCCTTAACCTGCTACTATCCAAGCAAGCAGTGGTAGTAGCCCTTAGGATAGCGTCACCTAGGGGTTACATAAGGGCTTACACAACTGATTCCTAAATTGTTATCATGTTAATGGCATTATTTATTGAAAGTTATTTATTGTGCTGCTGTTACTATATGTATTTTGATATGTAAGGTGCCCAGAGCCTGTGGGATTGGGCACCTAAGAAATAAATATACTATTACTGGTGCTACCCCGAGACAGGGGTAGCCTAACCTTGCCAGGTATGTGCCAGTACTACCTTGTGGCACAGCCCATCCCTGTGTTCAGCTGGACCAAGCAGAGGAGAGATACTGGCTGGCTAGGAATGGAAGCGCAACAGCTCCTACCAGTCCTGCTCTTTGTCTTAGCACTTGTACACTAGACAGCCCATTTTAGGTCAGAAATATCCAACCCATGGACAAAACATACACTACGTATGCTCCTAAAAACAAAGACTCTCTCGCAATCCCCCTATGCCATAGACCTGCTCTCCAGCATCATAGGTGACCACAGATTTCACCCCACCATGCACAGACCCAGAGTTTCGCAGGTGGAACAAGCTGGGCCTGCAAGACACAGTACTTCATCAGGGAGAGGGGCTATGTTACCTTTGTGGAACTACAGCAGAAATTCGGCCTACTGGTGCAGGATCATTACAGATGCCTACAGGCATGCCACTATCTGACATCGCAGGGCCTGGTGTTACAGGTAGGCAGGGAGATGTCTCCCCTTGAGAATTTCCTGTACTGAGCAGCAATGCTCACTGGTTGGAGAGGCATGATATCCAGGGCTTATCAAACCCTTCTTGGTAACAATTCCCAGAATTTACTCAGCTCCAAACTCAGTGGGAACTGGAGGCTCAGACTGTAATGCCTGAAGACACCTAGAACATGGCCTAGGACAGGGATGGAAGGTAACAGCCTCTACAGGGTGGAGAGAGTTCCAGTGGAAGTGCCTGGTGCATTGTTTCCACACACCCACCATCACAACTCATTTCCACTTGGGAAACTCCAGTCTATGCTGGAGAAAATACAGAAGGATAGGGTCCCATTATATTCTGGGGCTGTCCAACCCTAAGGCCATTCTGGGATCAAATACAAGCTGTCATGATAACCCTCTGGGACACAGATATCCCCAACACATTCAAACACTTGTTCCTGGGACTGCCAGGGCCACAGTTAAGGGATAAGACACAACAGGGCCTACTCTGAGCACTGTGCACAGCAGCACTGAAAGGGGTGACAGTCTGCTGATTAACAGAGAAACCCAACCCACCCTTCAGTCATGGGTGGCCAGGGTTACTGAAATGAGCAGAATGGAAAAGATAACAGCCACGCTAAGACTGACCCTGGAGAGATACAATGCCACTTGGGGGTAGGTGGGAATCTAGGGATGTGCTCTCCCAGAAGGAACTAAGAGACAGGCTGCAGACTGGAGAGAGGACTAAAAGAGCAACAAGGTAGGAGACAAGGGCCATCCAGCCTGTAATGCCAGAGGCAGAAACACCTTTATCCCCCCCCCCCCAATAATATACATGTTGGAGCACATTCTATACGCACAGCACTTGGTACACATGGTTGTAGTTTCTGGTTTATATGTTTACTACAGATTCCTACTTTCCACTGCGAGAGCTGGACCATTTTCCAGTTCTGAAGTGATGGCAGCAACTAACCTCAGATTAAATGACCTGTCAGACTCATCACAAGAAGAGGACATTAGGGTCACATGCATTCCAGTTGCTTGTTTTTTTACTACACCAAACCAGGATGTACTCTGATCCCAAAGCACTTGTATGTTTGTTTGTATGCATGCACTTATTATCTTGAATAAAACTGAGTTTTAAAAAAAAGTCATGGCTAGCCCCTCCAGAGACTCTCTTCAGCTCCCCAGCCCACAGTACTCACAGGACAGATATATACAGAAACATCCGTAAAGTTCAGTTGTCCTTACCCGAGTCCATCTCTTCACACACTGAACTCTCTCTCATGTTGTTTCTTGGTTACAAATTCTGCGGCATCCTTTACATCAGAGTAGACATATATGTGGTCTCCATCAATCACAAATCTGATAGATTTTTTGGACTGGGTGACCAGAAAAATAGATCAGGGTGGGGTGGTGGATGTGGCATACTTAGACTTCAGCAAGGCCTTGTACACCATACTACATGGGAGGCTTATAAGGAAACTGGGTAGTTTGGGGGTGGAACCCAAGATGGTTAACTGGGTGCAGAATTGATTGATGGACAGGTGACAGATGGTAGTGATAAATGGTGCTCACTCTAATGAGGGGAGTGTGACCAGCGGGGTACCTCAGGACTCAGTGGATCAGCCCTTTTCAATGTTTTTATGAGAGATATTGCAAAACAGGTGGAAGAAAAGGTATGCCTCTTTTCAAATGACACCAAAATCTGCAATAGGGTAGGTACTCCAGAAGGGATGGAGAGAATGAGTAGGGTCCTGAGGATACTCAAGGAGTGGTGAAAGGTATGGTAGCTGGTTTTCAATGCAAAAATGTGCAAAATCATGCACCTAGGGCACAGAAACCCAGAGGCAGTGTACAGAATGGGGGAAGAGGTATTGACAGTCACTTAACAGGAAAGAAACCTTGTAGTAGTCATATCTGTTGACCTCAAGGTGGCGAGGTAATACAAGAAGGCAGCAGGCAGGGCCAACGGGATGCTGGGGTGCATAGGGATGGGTATCACCAGCAGAAGGAGAGAGGTGGTGTTACCACTTTACTGACTGTTGGTGAGACCCCACTTGGAGCACTATGGCCAGTTCTGGAGACCTCACCTGAGGAAGGGCATAGACAGGGTGAAGGCTGTCCAGAGGAGGACAACAAAAATGGTTCAGGGGTTGAATCAGAAGCCCTGTGAAGAGAGAGATTGAGGGATCTCAGTATGTATACCCTGGAAGAGAGGAAGGAAAGGGGCCATGATAGAGATATATAAGTACCTCACAAATGTGAATAAAGGTACAGGAGGGGAGTATTTTTCAGAAGAGAAGGTGCACGAGAACAAGGGGGTAAGTAATGAAGCTGGAAGGGGGGAAATTTTGCATGTTTGAGTGGGATGTAAGGAAGTACTTCTTCACTGAAAGAGTGGTGGATGCCTAGAATCATCTTCCAGTGGAGGTAGTGGGGACAAAAACAGGTCTAGGCTTCAAGCATGCATGGGACAGGCACAATGGAATCTTGTTAGGAAAGTGGGTGAGGGAGTAGCTGCAGATCAGGTAGGGTCTGCAGTGACAGTATAGGCAGGGGAAAAAAATGGGCAGACTGTGTGGGCCAAGTAGCCTTATCTATCAACAGACTGTATGTTTCTGTTTCTAAGCAGCTTGGCTGGTAAAAGCATTTGGTGGTGCACTTTTAATTTTCGGAGGTCCCTTCAAATATTATCAAACTGTTTCCGGTGCAGTCTTGTACTGTAAGCAAAATCTGGGTAAATTGCTATTTTGATATCTTCCCATATTGCACCTTACTGTTGGCAAGCTGCTTTGAATATTAATTCTTTCATGCTTACGCCGGCACACACCAAGAGAGTTCCCGGGCCCTGCACCCATGCTGCTCTCTGTGGGGTTATTCAGTATGCCTTTTCACACTTAAGAGGTTGTACAATATGTAACACTTGTCTTTACAAACTACTTAGGGCTATCACCCTTTGAACATGCAGGAAGTCCTATGAGGTGGAGATGACAGGCCCGGGACATATTCGTCATGGCTTCAAATTGCTGCCCTAGCATTGGTTCTCCTGCAAAGTTTGGCTGTGGTGTCATGGGCTTTCCCACCATCAGTGTCTACCTTCTCGGTGGTAGTCTGAACTGCATCCACTCTGTACACAAGGATAGAGACTTCACACAAAAGTCTGTCCAGCTTTTTGTCCAAGCCACTGACTGTGAAACACAATTGTGAGAGTGTGTAATTAATGGTAGCTAGGGTCACCTCTCCTCGTGATTGGATCTGATGCGGCAGTTGTTGTTCTGCAGCCTGCTTGCTCGTGGGGGCTTGAGAGCTGTTAGGCTTAAAAAAGTCTGTCTGAGGTGTGGATTCTTTTGGGTGACCCATGTTGCTGTTCACCAGGTATTGCCAATAAAAGTGGTAGTAAGTTTAATTATATATAGATTAAAGTATGGTGTGGTGTGTGTAATGAGAAGTTTACACTCACCCAAGGTGTTAGATGCTACATGAGGGGTTAGTGAAAAGCATCTAAAACTGAGAGTGGGTGTAAACTTCAAGTTTAAACACACCACCCCATATTTTATTTTATATAATTGCTGGGTTTGCCTTTTTTTGCCACAGCAATTATATAAAAAAAAGTCATTCCTATGCGACCATGGGTTAGGTTTCAGCGTGCGGTCCATGGTCACCTTTATTTGTTTATTTAAACGTTCTGTTTTTTTTATTTATTTGTTTCAGCTGGCAGCTGAAAGTTATGTTTTTTTCCTCTCTCTTGGTAGTTTTGTTTTTTAAAAATCCCTTACCGCCAAGTCTGAGTGGCACTTCAGAGTCCAAGCGGCCAGCAGTCGGAACGAAGAGCTGCGGCTGGCGCATACACAGAGCGAGAGAAACCAGGTGCATGTTTGCCATTATAAATACTCCTTTATAACAGCAAATTACACCACGGGTTCCCTATGGGTAAAAGGTGAACCAGTTATTATAAAACTTTAAACTGAAGCAGTATTTTGAGTAAAATATTTAGCCTTTCTCAGGAGCTGAAGCAAACACGTCTGCTCTAGCTGGCTGCCTAGCTACGCCCCCTTGAACACAGTTTTGAGTCAAACACAGTCAACTTACTTGTCTCAATATCCCAGGGGACCATGCTTGCTGAGTTCTAACCTCCCACATCCCATAATGAACCGCTGAGCTATACCATAGTGCTTTAGGGTTTTTTGTGCATGCACAATTAGATGGAAAACATGGAAACAAGGAAGTAGCCTGATTTTTTTTTTGTCAACATAATTTTATTAAGACACAGGAGGAGGGCAGAACAGTGCATACACATTACACAGAACATCATGAACTGAGATATATTACAGAGTGAGCAGGGCATCCATCAATGTTTTACATAACCAGTAGAAATGTCTTGACAAGGAATTAATAAATGAATGAATAGAACATCAAGGGAAATGGCATAAATCATCATTCTGAAGACTGCGGCCAGTGCAGAAAAGTAAATACGCATCCATGAGGACCAACAGATCAGGCCGAAGCCGGCAGGGGACAGAATCATTAAGATGGAAATGTGTTAGCCTCGATGGCAGCCACAAGAGGGCCCCAAAGTTCCGAGAAGACCCTTTGCCATCCCAGAGCCGAATATTGTGCCCTCTCGATTGACATGCAGGCCCTTCAAGTTGTTTTCCCATTGCTGAATAGTAGGAGAAGAGGAGGCCATCCAGTTCTGTGCAATCGTCTTTCTGGCAGTTACCAATGCTAAAGACCAAAGGGCTCCCGGGCCCCCCCCCCCGGGTGGTCAGGATCTGCACCCAATAAAAGTTCTTCAGGACTGACCAGCGAAGAAAAGCCCAGCACCCGGGTCATGATTACATGGACTTCATGCCAAAAGGGAGCAACCTTAGGGCATAGTAGGGCAAGATGGATGAAGTCCCCTGGATCCCCACTACATTTGGGATAGATATTAGATTTTGAGGGGTCCATCTGATGCAATTTAATTGAAGTGAAATAAGCCTGGTGTAAAAAATTAAACTGCATTTGCCATAGCTTATTACTCCTGGAACAGTCTGCCAAATGCTTACAGGCCCGGTTCCACAAGTGGACATCAATTACACACCCCAGATCCACTCCCCATTTTAAAATTATTTTCTGAAGTGCTTCCCATTCCCCACCCATAAGAAAGTGGTAAAAAGTGGACATCAACTTGGCACCTGGTTGTGGGTAGAAAAGGCCCTCCTCAAATAGTGTAAGTGGGGCCCAGCCATCCCCCAAGCACAGTGTTGTGCCAAATATATTTCTCAGTCTAAGAAAAATAATGAAATCTCCTCTGGGGACTTTCCATTTTGTGCGGAAGTAATTGAAACTCACTAAATGAACCCCCTCATACAACTGACTCACCCATCTCAGGCCCCTGCATTGCCAGTCATTCAGCCTTAGCACCATAGCTACCATGGGGGAGCCTTTTAGTTTTATCATCTCTAATATAAGGGTCTGCCTGGTAGGGGCCGGTTGCTTACCACTAAGATTATGTACAGTGTGCCATGCCCTAAGAGTAGCTTTACATAAAAGGATTGGGATGCTCAGGCTCCGCTCCCATCCATAGCACCTCAGTGAATAGCCCCCCCCTTGGTGCTCCGATCACAGCTGGCTTCCTCCATCTCCAGCCACCCCAGCTCTTCACCCTCCAACCCCAGGGGAATAGCTGCAATCTGAGCCACCAGGTAGTATGACTGAAAATTTGGAAGACCCAAACCACCCCACTTCTGAGGCAGCTGAAGGATTACCCTGCTGACTGCAGCTGATTTACCCCACCAGAGAAATCTATGTATAATTGCATCAATCTTTTTAAAGTGATTCTTCGGAACTCTGACCGGGAGAGACTGATACAAGTATAGGAGTCTAGGCAAGACCATCATGCTTATTACTTCCACTCTCCCCATTCAAGACAGTGGCAGGGCTGTCCACCTATCACAGTTGTCTGACACCTTCCTAAGTCGGGGTCTAAAATTCACACCATAAAGGGCACCAACCTTACTAGAAATATGTATGCCCAGGTACTTAACTTTAGGGACCAGCAGCAGGCCATTTAAGTGATGTATTAAAGACTGCCTATTCAAGGTACCAATTGGAAGGACCTCACTTTTAGACCAATTAACCTTGTGGCCTGACAGGGATCCATACTCCTTTAAAACTTCATGTACCCTGGGAAGGTCCTTAGCTGGGCATTGGAGATACAAGAGGAGGTCATCAGCATACATCGCGAGTTTGTGTTCCCGCCCAACCACCTTAAACCCCCTGAAATCTGCACTCCCCCGAATAACCCCAGCTAATGGTTCCATGAGACAAGATATACAACAAGGGGGAAAGGGAGCAGCCCTGCCTCGTGCCCTGGCTCAAAGTAAACCTCAGAGACAGGTGATCATTTACCATTACCTGAGCCGAAGGATCCGTGTAAAGAGTTTTTATCCAAGAGATGAACTGAGGGCCAAACCCTAGTCTCTCCAGGGTGGCAAAAAAATACCCCCACTCCACCTGGTCGAAGGCTTTCTCTGCATTTAGTGCCAGGACAGTCACCCCATGTTTGTTACTAGTTTTCCCCCAATGATGAATGACATTCAGGGTTCTCCTAATGTTATGTTTTCCCTGCCTTCCCTTCACAAACCCAGTTTGATCCGGGTGTACTAGATTGGGGAGCAAAGGGTCCAGCCTAGAGGCCAAAGCTTTAGCCAACACTTTATAATCTGCTGTTAAAAGAGATTATAGGCCTGTAAGAGGCACACCAGACTGGATCCATGCCAGGCTTTCGGAGAACTGTTACTGTATAACAGGAAGTAACCTGATTTACTGCATCTGTGTAAGGAAAAAAGTGATATTACAGCCCAAGTACAGCAGTTCTTGAGTTTTTGTCTCTGTTACAACAAATTTGTAAATTCGCTTAGTGCAATATACCATATACCACCAAATTAACAGATCTGCTAGTCGATTGGAGGAGGTGACCCATTTGCAGCTTGAATACCAGTCACAGGAATGTGTCCCAGATGAGTTAAATAAATACAGATGGAATACAAACATTTACCAGAAAGTATCTAAATACATGTTCAAAAATTAGAGTGAAGCCTACAGCAAAGCAGTAGAGAGAGAAAATTAAGCCGCTGAAAGTTAATTACCACAAAACAAAACATGGCAATAAGAGGTGTAGGGGTGGTAAGGTTGTTTGAACAGTTCAGATAGGTGCTTGGTACTAAGTCAACATCTGATCCTCCATTTCTTTTGGAAAGTTCAGCAGTGGAACCAGAGGACACTGAAGAATTTTATGCAATCTTTGAATGTGAGCTTCTAGAATCAGGTACATGTGATTAATGCTACATAATAATAATAATTAATAGTAACTATCAGGGAAACATAGTGTTGTATACTGCTTGCATTCTAGTGAAATTGTAAAACATCCAGGCACCATTAAGCTACTGGCATTTATTAATTTTCTTGTGTGGGGGGCATGAACAACAAGCTGCATTGTATTGGCTTATTGTGATTGGTGTGTGGTACCATACATACATGTGGACAACTTACTTTAAATCGAATTAATTACATATGCACTCACTGCATGGTATTAGACTTTGTATTTACAATGGTAAGCAAAAACTCCGTGGACCTTGTGTTTACAGCTGGGATAATGGCCAACAGCCCCTGGACTGATCCAGTGGTATGGTCTGACCACTTTGTCATATCTTTTGGGTTGATAGCCCCTCAGTATCTTTCCACCCCTTCAGATGATCCACAATAGAGCCTTGGGTAGAATCAGTCCTGAAGTTTTTTTGGGAATCTGTGGATGTCTCTGGTGTTACTGCTGCTTCCACTAGAAGCATCAGTGAGGTAGTGGAGGTTTTGCATGAGGAAAATCCTGTCTTCTGCTGATGGTCTTATGCCAGTCTGCTGCCACCCCTTGCCCAAGAGGAGGAGTGCACCATGGTTTAATAATGTTCTCCATTCTCTTAGAGTGAGGGGTCAGCGATTAGAGCACAAGTGGGGGAAATCTGGTCTGGATTCCGATAGTCTTGTCCTGGCTGCTCATTATTGAGAATACCTGTAGGCGATGATTGCCACTAGAATAATTTTCTTCTTGTGCATCAATCCAGCTGAGAGAAACAGACCCACCACCCTCTACAGAGTTGTTGATGGTGTCCTCCATCCTGAATCCCTCACCCAAGATTTAGGGGAGATTACCAGGAGAGGTACAGTATGATAGGTTTGTGAATTTCTTTTCAGCCAAGATTGCAGATATTCAAGCCCATGTTTCCTCCATGGTGACTTTATACAACTGCAGTGGTCAAGACTGGGGGTCCGTGGAAACTCAGGTCATCTGAGATGAGTTTTGCCCTACCAATTTGATGGAGATTCATTGGGTGCTCTCTGAGCTGCACCCCAGCCAGTGCACGCTGGATCCTGTTCCTGCCTCTCTAATTAAGACTGCAGAGGAAGTGATTGGTCCAGCCCTCGCTAAAAGTGCCAATGCCTTTCTGAGGGAGGATGTGTTTTCTACTGTCTTGACACAGGCAATACTTCTACCAATCCTAAAGAAGATTTCTTAGCATCTGGATGAGCTAATGAGTTTTAGAACTACCTCTAACTTAACCCTTTTCAGCAAATTATTAAGAAAGTGGTGGTGGCATAACTTAGGGGCATCTGGAGTAATTCTTCATCTATGAGCCATTCTAATCTGGTTTCCATTCTAGGCAGAGCACTGAGATGGCCATTGTAAGGATTTTAACTGATCTGCTCCTTGCATGGGGAGAGGCCTTGTGAGGGAAGAGGTGTCTTTCCTGCTCCTTTTGAATTTGTCATCTGCAGTTGATACTGTTGAACATGAAGAGCTGTTGGAGTATATAAGGAGGTTCATTGGGGTGGCAGGGACAGTTTTTAACTGGTTCTGCTCCTTCCTTAGTGATCACCATCAGTCAGTGATTCTAGGGAAATTTAATCTTATTCCTCTGTCACTGACTGTGGCATTCCTCAGGGTTCCAGCTTGTCTCCTTTTTTGTTCACAGTGTTTATGCTTCTGCTTGGAGAGGTGATTCAGAAGTATAGCATTGGATTTCATTGCTATGCCGATGATACTCAGCTATATTTTTTGTTTAAAACCTGACAAGGTTCCTTGGTGAGTGTGCTTGAAAATGCTCCATTGGAGATCAGTGGGTGGATGGCTCATAGTGGTCTGAAGCTTAATCCCAGAAAGGCCGAGTTGTTGCTGGTGGGATCGGATCATCTGAGGTCTTCCATTTCAGAAAGCCTGCATCTTCCCAGTTTTGAGGGAAATAAACTCCAGGCCAGGCAGGTAGTTTGCAATCTAGGGGTCACTCTTGACCAAAAGTTGACAGCTGTACCTCAGATGTCAGCTGGGGTCAGAAGTGGCTTCTATTATTTAAAGAATATAGCAGGATTGTGTCCTTACCTTATCCGAGATGATATGCTAATACTTTGCATGCTTTCATCATCTTGTGCCTTGATTACTGCAATGCACTCTACTAAGGCCTTCCAACTGGTCAGATCCTCTTTCCCCAGCTAGTGCAGACTAGGGTAGCCAGACTTGTTTCATCAGTAAAGAGGAGTGATCAAATTACTCCAGCGCTGCACTCTCTGCGCTGGCTTTCTGTAAGATGGTGGATCAACTTTTAGATTCTTTTACTTACTTTTACATTTCTCAACAGACTGGGACAGCAGTGTATTAGTGAACTTCTTGCAATCTGCCCTGATGTCTGGGAGTTATGTTCCACTGGTACTGGTTTGTTGATTGTTCCACAGTCCAGACTAAAATCAGCTTGTGATAAAGCATTCTCTGTAGTGGCCCCTTTACTACTAAATGGTTTACCCATAGATATTCATGATGTTGCCATGTCTGTCACCATCTTTAAAAGTAAACTTAAGACCTGTCTGTCTGCTCAAGCTTTTGTATGAGACTAAAATAGTCACACTTTTCACACTGGTCCATATTGTAATTCTTATTTTATTGTTTTACTTATTACCATTATATTTGAATTGTTATATTATGGTTATATAAAGCATCTTGGTTTTCAGAAAAGCATTTTAAATAAATGATCTATCTATGTATCTATCTATCTCTCTATCTAATCTACTTCTAGCTAGCTAGCTAGCCATCTAACATACTCCTATACTGGAAGCAACATCTGTAACATCTGAAGAAAACTCTACAGCATCTACTGACATGTCTACATTTAAAAATGGATGATGCAATAAACAAAATACCAACAAGGACCCTTTGTTCAATTTAGGAAAGAAAAAAACTGAGTCAACTGCAAGAGCTCATGTAATCTGTTTTTGAATCTACATACAAGTTAATCAATTAGCACAACCAGATGATGGAGATGGAACGTGAAAGAGTAAGAGGAGAGAAGGGGAAAGATTAAGGAGAGAGGAATCAGAGAAGAATGCTCTTTTCTTTCAAAATGTACTAAACATTTTTGACAATCAGGGTACACAAAACCCTTGCCAGCCAGTACCAAGCTGTTCCACAATGGCCATGCCTCTGTCTTCTTAATTTCACCAGCCACAATTAGTGCATGACCAGATGAGCCTACCATTAAGCTCACAACAGCGTTACCAGTAGTGCGAATCCACTTCCTCAACACAGTGGAAGCCAGTTGACCAATCGTCTTACTCCCAGGGCAACCCGCAATGCATTCTTTTACTCCAGAATTACTGAGCGATGAATTTACTTGTGCTTCTCTTTAGTGGAATGCTAAAAAAAAAAGTATCTGCACTATGTGTTGCCATCCAAAAAGCGTATTTAATTATTTAGTTTTTGATTACTGGGTAAGTGCACTAGACAATAATATGTCTATTTTCAGTTGTGACCCGGGAGAGTACAGTCATGAGCAATGCCATGCAGAATACAATGAGAAAGGTACAGGAAATGCATAAAAACTTGATACAATAATAAATATGTAAACAAGCATATGCAATTCAAATTGCAAAATAGGGTGGAAAAGGATAAAGTGCAGCACAATAAGCAGCCAGTTTGCTTTCCAGCAGAACAAAATATGCACATATTGGAACAGTACACTGGAGGCAGTTCAAAGACAGATAATTACACAAAACAACAAATAAGGCAATACCTAACTACAATAAGAGAATATGCAGTAACAATGACTGACATCAAGCATCAAAAAGAAGTAGAGTTATCGGAATCCTTCAGATAGCCGTATAGTCCTCTTGGCGTGGGAAGAGGGAGTGCCAGAGGGCAACGGGATGGGAATTCCAATAGTTAGGGACAAAGAGGGAGAAGGCCTGATCCCCCATATTGGTGGAACACCTTGTAACAGCAAATAGAGACCGGTCACTAGACCAAAAAGGGTAAGGCATGCCATGGAGTTATAACAGAGTGGCTAAGGAAGAGAAAACATTTGTCCTGAGAATTTTGTCTATAAGGGCACCGATGGCAAAAGAACAACAAACATATGAAGACAGAAAATTTAAACCAGCATGTAGCTGGCCATGATATGTAAGTTGGTTAGTGGCCAAGGCAAAATGGCAGAAGCTAATGTAGGAAATGTCCCATTTAATCACATTACCATGGGAGGAATTGGAGTAGGTGAGAAATCCATAGGAAAGACTGGGAAGAAGGCTCCCTTGAGCAGTAGCGAGCTGGGCAGAGGGGTGAGGTATATTTGGTTCTGTAGGCCAGGCCTAATTTAAGGTTGACTGCTTTACAAATATTAATAATATGCTGAGAGTAATATAGGGACATGTCAAGGGTTAGGCCAAGGTATTTAAATGAATGCCATTGATGTGGGCAGAGCTTGGTGGATGGCATTGATGTGGGAAGAGCTTGGCATGGATGTCATCAATGTGGGCAGAGCATGGCATGGATGGCATCAATGTGGGCACAGCTTGGCATGGATGACATTGATGTAGGCACAGCTTGGCATGGATAGCATCGATGTAGGCAGGGCTTGGCATAGATGGCATGGATGTGGGCAGAGCTTGGCATGGATGGTATCTGCTTTGGGGGAGGGTCTTGTGAACTGCTTGGCTTTTGGTGTTGTCCCTTCACACTGAGCATGTGACATCATTCCCCACTGACCCACTACTGCCGGATAAACAATTTGTAGCTTTAATGAATGAACAAGACCCTTCTGACCAGCACTTGAGACACTCCTGAAACTGTATCCTGCATTGTACAGAACTGATGCTGATGCTGTGTCTGTCACCATCTCTACTACTAACACTCTGTGAGTGTGTGAATACATAGCTGGTGTCACAAATGCACTCAGCAGGTCAGGCCCTCTGCTCCCACAGTGCCAACCTCAGAGTGCAACAGAGTGAACAGGTAACAGACAGGGTAACCCTCCTGTCTGCTGTTGGGTCCGAATCACCTTTAGTCTCAAGTTCTGGGGGGATTCAAACTGTGAACCTTATGCTAGCGTATCCAATGTACAGGCTCAGATATGTACCCTCCTCTGGGATTGCGGTACAATCTTTCACCAGGGGCACCAAGCCAGGCTTCCAAAATGAACCTTTAAAACTCTATAAAAGACCTTAAGTATATTCTTACTTTTCCCAGTTTAGTAACACAATCAAGCTGTTGAACAATTTTGTCAGTCTTAACCCTCTACACGTCACATGCAAAAAGAATGGGCAGACACCCAGGCAGTCTTTCAGATAATAGGTACTTTACTAAAAGATGATAAAAATATGAAAAATGTAAACACAGAATAATATACCAAAGAGCTCACAATCACATAAAAGAACAAGGGAAGATTACAAAACAAAAACTCCTACCACAATACAGTCAAGATGGATTTCTGCACACTTGGACCTGAAACATGTTTCATGTGGTTACCTGAACAAAAAAGGGATAGTTCTCACATAAATGTCAAATATTACCTAGCTTGATGGACATTAGGTTATTAACAGCAGGTGTCTGCTACAGTAAAACTTCCACAATGTCCTACAATGGTTCTAATCTAACTAACTCCAGGTCAACACACACACACCAAAAAATGGTGTCCATGACTTTTGGCACCAGCCAGAAACTGGCCAGACTCTCATCTGTCCCAGTCTTCTCCACCTTGGACAGCTCTCCTCTAGAAGTGGTTCCTTCCTTCCTTCAAGAACCTCAGTGTATGGCTTGACAGCAAACTTGACTTCACTGCCCACACCGATGCCATCCATGCCAAGCTCTGCCCACACTGATGCCACCCATGCTAAGCTCTGCCCACATCCATGCCATCCATGCCAAGCTCTGCCCACATCCATGCCAAGATCCGTCCCACTTCAATGCCATCCATGCCAAGCGCCACCCACCTCCATGCCCAGATCCATGCATCCATGCCAACCTCTGCTCACATCAATGCCATCCATACCAAGCTCTTCGCACATCCATGCCATCCACCAAGCTCTGCCCACATCGATTCCATCCATGCCATGCTCTGCCCACATCGATGCCATCCAAGCCAAGCTCTGCCCACATCGATGGCATCCATGCCAAGCTTGGCCCACATCCATGCCATCCACCAAGCTCTGCCCACATCCATGCCATCCATGCCATGCTCTGCTCACATCCATGCCAAGCTCTGCCCACATCCATGCCATCCATGCCATGCTCTGCCTACATTGATGCCATCCATGCCAAGCTCTGCCCACATCGATGCCATCCAAGCCAAGCTCTGCCCACATCAATGCCATCCATGCCACGCTCTGCACACATCAATGCCATCCATGCCAAGCTCTGCCCACATCAATGCCATGCTCTGCCTACATCAATGCCATCCATGCCAAGCTCTACCCACATCAATGCCATCCATGCCATGCTCTGACTTAAACTTGGTACCTTGTACCTCAATAAAGACTGTCTGTCGCTGCAGGTCTGCTGAGAGCTTGTCACCAAAATGGTGGTCCTGGTCTTTGACTTTGCGGATGTGTTCTATGGCTCCACCGCTTCCACCTCTCTGGCCAGGCTGGTCATCCTCTGTAACTCCTTTTGTCATTTTGCTACCAGCTCCCCTCCAGAACCTATCATTGCTTACTTTACTCATCCTTAGCCATTCTTCATCTACCCTCACATTGCCAGATTCACTGTGCCTCCTTCATATCTCAATAGTGGTTTGGGTCCCCTTCCTCCTACCTCTGATACTCTTTTCCCTCGTCCCCTCTATCTCCTGCTCCCTCTACTCCAGGGATGCTCGCATGTTTGCTATACCACGTTCCTTTTTTTTATTTCATTTTTATTATAAAAGACATCTTTGATACAGCATTTGGTATTACCCAACAAGGATTACAGATTTTAAATTGAATAAAGCAGTATAACTTACATTAACCATTTCTTAAACAGAGTTCTTACAGCAATCACACTTAGGCATAGTCTTCGCAGTCCCTTAGTATGTCAAGCAGGTGAGAGGCCCAGGGACCCCAGGAATGGGAGGATGAAGGGATGGGGGCAGAGCCACCAACTGGGGCCCCTTGTTTCACCCAGGGGGTGAATTACCAGAGGAAATTCCAATCAGATGAAAAACACCTGAAAGAGAAAACTCCCCCCACTAAGGGACAAATGCAGGATCTACCTGGGGAAAAAAATAATATCCACTGCTGCCATCTCCTCAGAAAACATTCATGCTTGTTATGTAGCTTGGCTGTCAAGGATTCTAGTCTATAAAATCCCACTCACTATTTTATGCCAGTCTGATACTGTGGGAGGTTCTTTTAACATCTATCTGCATGTGATTGCTTTTTTGGCTGCTAATAGAAAAAGTGGAAGTAAGGTGTTCGTCCATCTTGAATGATGGGGAGGGAAAATAGACATCAACATCATCTCTGCCGTTAACGCTATGGAGACATTCAAACATTTCCCCAATTCCACTTGCAAAGTTAGCCGAAAGGCCATCAGGATGGGGCAGTACCAGAATATATGCCCCTGATCAGCCATGTTATAGTTACAAGCTCTCCAGCAGTACCCACAGGAAGCAGGCATAAATTCTGCGAGCACCGCAGGAGAGTGGAAAAATATGGAGCGAGACTTCCACAAAATCCTCACCAAATGTTTGAGGCAGTGATTTTGGTAGCTTTCAAGGTTGCCATTTCCCACTGTGCAAGAGGGATTTTCATTTCTAGATCCTTATTCTAGGCTTCCAAAACTGATTTGGAAGAATCTCCCAGATTGTCTCATATTATCCTATAAAGATGGCCTATAAGTTTCCCCCAAGGATTACCTACCAAAATGCCCCTAAGGAGGGCCCAGAAAGTAGGTATTGGTGAGAGGCAGCAAGCAGGAAAGTCCCATTGCCTTAAGATATAGTTTCTCACCTGGGTATAATCCTATTGCAGTTCAGTAAATCTGAGGAAGAGTAGATTGCTAGCTTGCTGCTTCCATTGAAAAATTACCAAAATTAGCAAAACGCTTATGCAGGAGCAAACGGTTGGGTGATGTGCTCCTGCTGAGAAAATCCATGAATAGGGTTTGCTTCAGTGCTGTTACCTACCTCTGTTGCGGCTCAGCAAACTGAGGAAGGGTAGACCGCTAGCTTGCTGCTCCTTTTGGAAAAATAGCCAAATGCTTACTCAGGAGTGAGCGGTCAGGTGAAGACACGAACAAGGGATAGCAAACAGCTGAATTTTACTGAGAATCCAGCTCCTGTTGAGAAAGTCCACACTTAGAGTCTGCTTTAGTGCTGTTGCATGTCATCTCCAGCAGGAAAAGAATGCATGTGCCATATAAGTTCCCACCAGGTACAGTGTTGTTTTAACAGAAGGCATTGAAGCACAGTGTGGAGTTCAGGAAATCTACTCAGGTGTTAAATACAGTGTTAATTGGTGCACTGGCAGCCGCTACATGCGGAGTTACAGGTCGGCCTTAACAGGAATAATTAACATTGAAAACAGCGTTTGGTGTTTGGAAAGGGAAATTTGTCCGGTAGAAGCGGACGTCCGTTAACAACCACGTCCGTACAGTTGGTGCATACTGTATTGGTCTCTGTCAGGAAGAGAGTATTTGTACTGAAGATCTGCGAAGGATGAGATACCCAAATTATTTACTACTTGGTAGACATAGCCAAGGCCTAGCCTTCGCCAGTTCCTGAAGGTTATATCCAGCTGGGCTGGGTAGAATTTTTGGTCTCCTGTTATAACGGTAAAGAAAAGGCTGGTGTGTTTGAATTGTTTCTTTTTTCAAAATTGTGCTATATTTTGAGAATCTGGGCGGTGTAAGGAGAAAAGTCTTGTGGGGGGTAGATAGCTCCGGTGTGGAGAAAGTAATTTTTTTATGTCAAAAAAGTAATTTATTAGGAACTCTGTATCTTTCCAGATCAGAGAGTTAGCAGGGGAAAGCCAAAGGAAGAATATTTTTAAGAATGCTGCCAATGCATACATCTTCAGGTCAGGGAGGTTCAAACCCCCCCGATTGTGAGGGAGAGACATTAAAGAGTAACGGACCCTGGGTCTCTGCCCTTCCCAGATGAAGGAAGATATCATCCTGTTCCAGGATTTGAAATAGAAAGCAGATGGGAAAATTGGGATATTCTGGAACAAGTAAAGTAACCTAGGAAGAATATGTAAGCAATAAGACACGATGGGGTGTGCATTAGACAGTTCTAATGCATGGCTAGGGGGACGTAGTGAGGCACGAAGCCACAGGCTGAGTGCGTCCAGCCCCCTAGCCGTGCATTAGAACTGTCTGATGCACATCCCCGGAGTGGCTTATTGTGCTTATAAAATGGGCCTGTGTATTCTAAATGGGGGTTCTAGTTTTAGCTGTGCATTAGACACATCTAATGCACTGCTA
The DNA here is from genome assembly GCA_016271365.2 of Neoceratodus forsteri. Taxonomy (NCBI): domain Eukaryota; kingdom Metazoa; phylum Chordata; order Ceratodontiformes; family Ceratodontidae; genus Neoceratodus; species Neoceratodus forsteri. The sequence goes on from CM057456.1 coordinate 205,794,810, forward strand.
ACAACCAATCAGATTGCTTGAAATCCTGTGCCCATTTTATAATCATTCATATGGTTTCCATTCTTTGAGAAAAGGTTAATTTTAGGTTACCCCACCTAGCTAGGTCTTCCTGAACTAGGAGAGAGATGGGCTTATAATTAATAAGCTCTAGGTGTTCTAGGTTTTGTGGGATGTATATTCCCAGATATTTAAATTTTGTACAGCGCCACTTTAAAGGAAAGGAAGCCTTCATGCTCTACGAGAGAATAAACTTAGGCATTAGTACTTCAGTCTTAGTAATGTTCAACTGCTATACCACATTCCTGTACCTCTGCTGGCCAATCAACCTTCTCCTATCATCTTCCCTTACTTCGGAACCAGCTCCCCTCTTCCCTCCCCTTCCCTTCTCTGCCTCCGCTGGCTCCCCCAGGTATCAGCTGAGACTCCTCCCCCCGCTCCTGTTTTCCCTCCCCCTAACAGTTCCCCATACATCTGCCTGTTATGCTCAATTTGTTGTCTCTGCCTTGCTTGTTCATTGTGTACTTACTTCAGTTTCACAGTGTTCTCTGATTTGCACTTTACTGTAACTGTGAACTGCATCTGTGCTGTGCATTTTAAATCCTCTGTTCCCCTCCCCCGGGTCACACCTGGATATGAGCCTCAGCTCAGTGTGCCTTTCCTGGTCACCAATTTTCAAATAAATAATAAATAAACAATGCTTTGATTTACAGAAATGCAATTCAGACCCACCTGCTGTACATGTCCCCACTGCTTGACTAAACAATGGTTGTTTTCTTATCAAGGACAACATTGATGTGAATGAAGTCTAACACGTACCGCTGAATAAGGGTCACAGCGGTACAAATATCATTTCTTGGGTGAGGAACATTGAAAGCGCTGTTGGCTGTACAAAATTTACTCTGTTTTTGATTAAATTACCTACAGTGGGAAAAGCTGAATGTTGTGGTTAAACACACAATACAGCAGCAGTGCACGTCAGAGGTACATCATTTGACCTGTACTTTTTATGTTGGCTTGCGCATGCGTAAGCAACATCTTGTGGTAGTAGCACTTTCAGAGGTGTGTCAGTGTTGTGGCCAATGCATGGGATGCTTTAGTGGGTGCGTCCCTTAGCTGCCAATCAGCTGCCAATCATTGAGCATGCTGGCGATGACAGCAGTTTCAAAGACAGCCATGGAGTTGAAAGATATCTGCCGCTCCAATGAGGTGCAGTTTCCTCATTGCAGCAGTAGATGACAAGACTCTAGCCATGTGCATTATAGTACACAGTAATGCGCATGGCTGGAGTTACCAGTGGAGTTTCAGTGTGCCTTTTCTGGTGAAACATTTCAATAAGTGAAATAGCTGTGGTGTGGCTTTCTACAATGACAACTCCTGCCGCCAGACACACACTCCCCAGAAAGCTGACATCAGGATGCCCAATCCCCGTGTTGGCATGTCCCCCCCATTATGTGGCACACTGGGAGCCCACCCCAGTGTGCTGAAACATGGCAGCTCCTGCCGCCTGCCACACACTCCCGCAAAGCCGACATCGGGGGTGCCCAATCCCCGTGTCAGCATGTAACCCCCCATTAATGTGGCACCCCAGTGTGCCGAAATAATTGTTTCCGATGCTGGGATGCCCACTCCCAGTGTCCGATGCATTGCCCCCCCAACCCATCTATGTTATTTGCCAACAACAGGGTGCCCAATCCCTGTGTCAGCAATGGCATGCACCCCCATTGTGGCACACTGGAGCCCACCCCAGTGTGCCTAAATGTTTTTTATTGTTTCTGTAAAATAGAAAAACAGTCCCCTGTAGTCTTTTTATTTTATTTAACCTGTAAAAGAGAAAATGGTCCCTCATGGACTCCCCGTCCCCCTCCCCCAACCTGCACCATCCCTCTGAGCACTCACCTCTCTGCACCCCCCTCACTCCATACTGACCTCCAGAGGTTGGGAGCAGCAATCTTTTGCGGCGCGGGACACGTCTGCACTGTTCATAGGCCAACTGCAAACTGAAGAAATGACGGTAAGCTTTATAATGGGGGATTTCAACTTAGGTTGATATCTCAGCCATTTTTTTGAATTTTGGCCCCAAATTTTCAACATGTGGTTCTTGGGATCCCACCTCATGAACATGTCACTATAATTTCATTACTCGGTCCCAAAAGGTGATTTTGCAGTCGCTGCACGGAATCATCTTTTGGGACTGATTAACGAAACAACAGTGCCACTGTTCATGAGGGGAGGACCCAAAAAGCCCATGTTGCAAATTGGTGAAAAAATTCCAAATAATGACTGCATTATGAGCGTGCATTGTGCAGTTTCTACGCACGCTCGTAACTTTGCCAATTTTTCATATTTTCACTCCAGATTTTCAACATTGCCATTATTTCACACCTCCTCATGAACAGTACAGCTGTCACTTATCACGTCCTGCCTGAAATGTGTTTTTACACCTGTGGCGCAGAATGGCGTGGTCGCTGTGGGAAATCAATGTTTGGGACAGATTAACCGAATCACCATGCCACTGTTCATGAGGAGAGGTCCAGAAATGTCCATGTTGAAAATTTGGTGAAAAAATTAAAAAAACTGACTTACAGATATGCATTGTGCAGTTTCTACGCACGCTCATAACATTGCCAATTTTTCATATTTTCATTTCAGATTTTCAAGCATTGCCATATTTTCACACCACCTCATGAACAGTACAGCTGTCATTTTTCACATCCTGCCCAAAATGTGTTTTTGCACCTGTGGCGACAAATGGCACAGTCACTGTACAAAATAACCTTTCGGGTAATGAACTGATAGTGCCACTGTTCATGAGGTAGAGTCATAAAAAGCCCATGCTGAAAATCTGGAATGCAAATATTAACAAACGCCCGGGGCGTTAGGGTTTCCAACTGTAACACCCCACCCTGTAGAGACTGACAAGCATCGGGGGTGTGACTTGGGATCGTCGGCTATAATGCTCACGCTGTTCCACCCCCACCCCCACCCTGCAGCCAGTGACAGGCATCGAGGTGTGCTTTGGAGTCTTCGGCCCCAAAGTTTACCCCATTCTCCTATACTGCACCCATCTCTGCATATTTCCTTATGGAATGGGGTAAGCATAAAGGTCTGAAGACCCCAAGGCACAACACAACACAACACCTGTCAGTGTCTGCAGGGTAGGGTGAGGTGAAATGGCATAAGCGTTATGGCCGATGACCCAAAGGCACACGCACATCCCCAATGTCTGTCAGTCTCTGCAGGGTGAGGGTGAGGTTGGCATCAGTTCAATACTACACTGCCATTCCTATTATGCATCTCTCTAACTCCTGCACTACCAATGCCAGCAAGCCAACATTCAGCATTGACAAATGCTTGTTTATTAAATTTTTACAGTGCCCATATCTCCTGTCTTTTATCATATCCAATTCTACCACTTTCAGAGTTGACTGTAGCTCTTTATTTTAATTGAAATAATAAAAGGAGCACTATTACCATTTAATAAGTAAAAATAATTGCTAAAGCAGACTCAAAATGGTAAATGAAGGGTATCATAGACAACAGGTGGCAAGGAGCAATCTAACATGAAGGAAAAGTATAGGTCACAATTTCCACCCTAACAGGCACAGCTGTTTTAATCTCATAGCCAGTGTATGCGGTTAACAAGCTGTAATAATGTTGACAAAGATGACTTAAGTAAATGCACTGCAGTTTTGTCAACATATTTAAATGTTTAAGAATTCCTGATAAATTAAATATGAGTACAACTCACATAGGCAGAAAATACATACGAAGTCTGCATTATACATTACTAGGTGAACAAAGGTGACGTTTTCATTCATGTATTGGACTACCAAGAATTCAACCCCCCAACCCACTTACAGGAAAATGTAGTTACGTTATTGGCCTTACAGCTCCTATAATAACTCGTGCCTCTTTGGAGAAACAGTTATCCAGCTGATAACTAGACAGACTTTTGAAATGCCTGAAACTAAAAAGCAGCACCATCCTCAGTTACTACTAGAAGTATCATAAATGTGAACTGTACATGTGGTAACCCAAAAACCTTTCAGGAACTATGAAGGCCTTTCAAATAACACTCATATTAGAAACAAATACAACTTGATCACTGGTCACTTAACACTTCAAAAGTAACAGTGCACTGAGTATTGAAGTAGTAGTAGTAAAAGCATATATTTTTAAGCAGGATAAAACACTTAGGCCCTGGAACAGACCTATTTACAAGGCTGTCCTGCTATTGTCTGACTGTTGTTGTCCTCATACTGCCTTCAAAGAGCAGGTGTTGAGTCTTACCAGTTCTCCCCACCTCCAACATAGCTTGCCCTCCGGTTTAGTGAGGTATCCCAAAATCGGAATTTTTTTCTGGGGATATTTTAAAATAAAACACTCATAAACCAGCTCCGTGAAGCTGGTATCTGAAACGCTAAGTTTCCCTGGCTCGGAGCCACGCCCTCACGCCTGCACATTTTGTGATGTCAGTACCAGAACTGTGTGGGGGCATGCTCCACGGGCTATAATGGGGGACATTTTTGAAAAAGGTTTTTATACTTTTTAATGCTGAATTTGAGCAGGGAAAACCACCGCTCAACTAACAAGGACTCATCCATTTTCCTGTTCTCACCCAGACTCCTGCTGCAGTGTGGACACCAGTGCATGCCATGTGGAATCACACATACACTATGTCAAACTGGCAGCTTCCTCCTTGCCTTCACGTCCTCCAACCTTCCCTGCCAGCAAGCCACAACCTGCTAGCGGTCGATGACGGAGCAGAGATAGAGTGATGAACCCTCCCCTCCCCAGGACAGGAGAGCAGCCCTATGGATGGTCCATCCTCTCTCCTCCAGCTGACCACCATGCAGACTCCAAACTGGAGCTGTTTGAAGATACGGCAATACAAATTACTATATTGCCATATCTTCAAACAGCATGGAGTCTGCATGTGCCTGTGATATACCGAGACCAAGTATCAACTGGCAGGGTGCCTGTCAGCCGGTACATGGCCTCATTATATCACAGAAGCACTTAGGTTCCAAACTGGAGCTGATTGTAGCTGTGGTAGTATTGTAAGCCTATGGAGGCACCCGGCTGCTCCCCGCAGGACACGTCATCACTGGGACAGCCGCGGGTGCTTGTGGGTGTGCCGGGGAGGGCTCTGAGCTTTAAAATGCTGGCAGGGAGGGCACAGAATCAACCAGATATAATTTAAAATTAAAAATGGCACAGTAAGTAATAAAACAAAATATATTTATTAAGCTGCTAATCGGGCCCTGCTTCACACGGAGGTGGGGCCCATCTGGAGGTGGATGTTTCCCTTTAAATGTCCCTTGAAACTGTTTTGTGTTTTGCATCTTTGCATAAATGTGAATAACAGTGTAACTATATATGAGTAACAACTGTTAATGTAGTTTTACTGCATCTTTTTGAATTTTTATTATCAGCTAGGCCTCTGTATGTAGTTTAGATAAGGTGGAGAAGAGGTGTAGCTTTGAAAATACAGTCCTGGATTCTCAGAAAGGTTGGGTGTGAACAGCAACAGTTATTTTGTTCTACTTAGACATCAAAAGCTGAGCCCTTCTCAGCTAAAAGGTTTCTGCTTTGGGGAACTTCAAAGGACTGTATTCCTTTCATAACCAAAAAGACATGTTGTGAGTGTAATCAGGGCCAGGTCCAAACAAGATGGCATCCCACAAAAAAAGCAGCCAGGAGGATAATAGGACTGAAATTGCAATCCACAAACCAGGGTCTGGATTACAAATCCAGTCTGGACCTGTTCTCAAGAGGGATGGTTCCCCAGGGAACAAAGAAATGGTTGAACCTGTGATGTCAGAGAGACATGCATGAAGATGTGGCATGGTGGGCTGGCCAGCCAAAGGCATTTGCAGTCTGTGTTTGGCTCCGAGAAGTCAGTTATGATTCGAGATTTCAAATGAACAACATCAAGGGTTCGAGTCTGCCATAACTCACTAACTGAGGTAAGCTTCTACTTTACGTAGGATTTAGATAGACGCATGTTAGGTTCTTTTGTGTGTACGCTATCATTTTTAAATAGTTATTTTTATCTCTGTAGAAATATCGTATTCCTCATAGTCTTATTGTGTATTATCCTGTAACATATGTAAATATCTTGGAGTATTAAATATTATTTTTATATACGTCATGCTTTCTGTGGCTAAGTCATTTCAGGCATACATAACTAGGGTATTTTGGGAAGGCTGTGATCCATCCATGAAGAGGCAGGCTACAGTTACCCTATTTAAAACAAAAGTGTTCTCAGCTGTAACAGAAGGGGTGGGTCATTTCTCCTTTTATAAGGAGTACTGTACTGTGTGTGAGCAGTGGCTCTGGTGGGATTCAGACCTCTAGATACCCTGAAACAATTTCCAAGAAGTCTGCCATGTGTTGGTAACTCTGTCTCCCCCCCACTCCCCAATGCCGACAAAGTTCCTAGGCTGGGACTTGTGTAACTTATCTACCAGCACTAATGTTTGCAACATCACAGTGCCTGTTGTGCTGCACTAGCAGGACATGGTAAAATCTTGCTGTCTGAAATATATGGAGATGGGTGTCTGTACGTGGCTGAGTTTAGTTTGAATGAGGTTGCAGTGAGTGGCGGCAGCATACCAGGGTAACCTTTTCGGGTGTATTAGGGGTTGTGAAGCTGGTAACTGTCACAGACTGACTTCTAGGAGAGAACAAGTCTGTGACACCCTGTATAAAGAAACTCTGCATAAAATAAAACATACAAATGAGTTCTGAGCACTTGGTATGTTAAATGTAAATGTCTGTTGCTATTTTTCAAGGTAGTGTTATGAGTGTAGTTATGGATTTACTTCTGATATTCTAATTTAGTACACAGTATGCAGTGGTGGGTGAAGCAATTGCACGCAAGGGCAAAGCCATAGATTTTTAGCATGTCTTTAAAGGTTTCCCTCTTATGGGTAATTATATTTCCCTACCAGGGGCTGCCCAGCGGCCCAACAGTTGCAGGTCATACTACCAAACAGGTGACTCAATTTCAGGAATGAACTTGAAAAGATAATTCATTCCAAGTCTTTGCTAGACTATTCTGAAGAATTATATCCCCCATCCGATTTGTAATTCGGATCATAGGCAATTTCCTAGATGTTTTCCTTAACCTATCTGAGTATATCAAGTTTTAATTCAAACATGTTAGATGACTTAATGGATGTAATTTTTTGTTCTTAGGATAAATTAAACAATGACATATCACAGACCATAAGTACTTTCTACGTGCTATTGGGTGTAACCAATCAAGGTCTTGGAAAACCAAGCATCAGTGAGCCCAGTATTTATTCTGTAATATGTAATTCCCCATTCTATAACAAGTCTGATCTAATTTGTTCAGAAATTTCTGGTAGGAATGCATATATAATGGAAATCCATAATCGAGTACAGGCAACAACAATTTTTTTACTAGTCTAGTTTTAATTTCTCTAGTCAGGCATCCTGACATCCTTCTTAAGGCTCCCAATCTTTGATTCACCTTTTTTATCTGTAATAAAATGTGTTCAGAAAAGGAAAAATGGTCATCAACAAGAACCCCGAGATAAGCAGTGTCAGTGGCTCAGTAGGTAGCACACTCGCCTCTGAGGCCGGGAGATCAGAGGGCTGTGGGTTCAGTTCCCACATCTGGCACTTGGGTTAATATCCCAGTACTGACACTGTAGTGCAGCATGAGAGGGATGCTGCACTTGAGGTGCCGCTTCTTCGGATGAGACGTTAAACCGAGTCCACCTGCCTGCATTGGTGGTAGTTCAGGTGGATGTTAAAGATCCCATGGCACTTATCGAAAAGAGTAGGGGAATTTCCCTGGTGTCCTGGCCAAATTTCCCTCATTCACCCAAAAAAATACCACCAACAGCTTAATCTGGTTCAAGGTCAGTTGCATTCATCTGTATCCCCCTCCCCCGGGTCGTGCCTGAAAATAGGCAGGATTTGTCTAGTGCACTTGCCCGATCAACAAAAACTAAATAAAATAAATAAATTTATAAGTAGATATCATCTGAACCTTGGTCCAATCTAGAAACTTAATCTGTAAAATCCTTTTTTACATGTGATCCCACAGAAAAGATCATACTCTGCATTTTTCCAGTACTCATTAAAAGACCTGAGTCTCTCATCCAAATCTCAATATTAAAGAAATATGTTTGGAGCCACTGTCTCAGGTCTCTGGGATCATCTGCAGATGCAACCAGTACAATATCATCTGCATAAAGTCTGACATCAGTACTAGTTATTTGAGTTACAAGGATATTTATATAGATGTTAAATAACACAGGGCCCAAAATAGAGCCCCTGAGGTACACCTCGATATAGATCCAGGAGACCTGAGACAGCAGCACCACAGACCACTCTTTGCCTAAGATTAGATAAATAAGATCTAAACCACTGCAGAGACTTCTGTTGCATCCCAATATCCAGCAATCTATGCAAAAGAGTTTCATGGTGTACCAAGTCGAAGGCTTTACTTAGGTAGTGTGGACTGCCTTGATGTGGCAGAAAGGGAGAAAGTTCTGCCTGTGGAGCCCCTGCCACAGAGAGGAAGCCAAGGGGGTAACTGGTGTGTTACTGGGGCCTGGGGAGGTCAGAGGATGCAGGACTGAATGCTATATCCCTGGCATTAGGGTATATCCCTGAATGAGGAGCATGGCCATGGAAAACACCACTGTGGAAAAAAAGCTCTATGAGAGACACGTTCCCTACCATCCTGGAGATTTACTGGCCACAGAAAATGCTATTTTGACTGTTGTGCATTAGCGTTAATTGGGGCTACTAATGTCATGGATTTTTTTCACCTCAGTCTTTGCAAGGAAGTTTTCTGTTGACGTTAGAAAATTACATGTCTGTATTCACAGTACTGTTTGTTCTTTCTGAATACCCTAGTTGCACGTCGTTGGAGAAAACTAGTCAGGCTACTGCCATGTGCTGACTTCCACTATCAACAGGTACAGTCACGGAATGGCTGTGGTCAATAAAAGTAGATGAGTTCCCTTACCCTTTCCCCAGGACGCAGCTGGCATCGAGCGGTAGTCTGCTCAGTATGCCTTCCTGGTAAAACTCTTAAATAAATAAATAAGAGTTGTTGTAAACAAAATAAGTAGGAGAAGCAGGAGTGACATACCAGCCCCCAGACTCCAGACAGTACAAGTTGCTATTACAAATGTAACAGACCATTAGACTGTCAGTACCATGGGGCCCTCAGCTGTGTGAGTTGGGTTGGACAGGGGTTTATCCTGTTAGCAGATAGCTGGGAACATAAAACCCTTTCTGACTCTAGCGTTGACCATCACAATGGAAAGGGAGAAACCATAAATATGGAAAACTACAAAGGGAGAAACAATAAGATCAAGGGAGGCATGACAAACAAAGTGACACAGCAAGAGTGGTCAGCACTATGCCTCAATGCACACAGGCTGGCTAACAGGATGACTGACCTAACTGCCACAATAGCTGAGGCAGGACTAGACTGGGTGGCCGTGACTGAAACATGGTTCACAAATAATCATGGTTGGGAGGTGACTATCCCGGGGTACAACTTGTTTGGGAGAGATAGGACTGGGAAAAATGCTACAGAAATGCAGCAGGCACTAGGAGAAACAGAGGACCTATGGATTATAATAGGGGCTGTAAGCCAGAAACCCATTCGAGTAGGAATAATCTACAGACCCCCAAATCAGGAGGAAGACAGGGATAATGAAATCCTGGAAACCATCCTCCAGATGTCAGGCAAAGGGGACATGGTGCTGGTGGGGGATTTAAATCCGTTGGACATAGATTGGAATACCCACACAACAGCATCACAGAAGAGCAGGGAATTCCTAGTCACACTACAGGAAGCAGGCCTAAGTCAACTAGTGACATCACCCAGAAGGGGTAGTGCGGTTCTAGATCTGATATTCACAAATAGTGATAGGGTTACTGGTGTTGAAGTAGGGAACCACCTGGCAACAGTGATCATAACAGTGATCATAACACGGTATGGTTCAGGGTTAAAGGACTGTGGAATCCACACACTCCAATCTGAAGGTCCTTGACTTTAGGAGGGCAGACTTCACAAACATGAAGGCCTGCCTAAGAGACAACCTTAGTAACTCGACAGAAGGGAGTGTTGAGGAATATTGGACAGGGCTGAAGGATACAATAGCCATGGTCACATCACAGTGTGTCCGTCAGGTTAGTAAGAACAAAAGGAGGAAAAACCCACTATTGTTTTCCAAGGAGGTGGCAACCATGGTGATAGAAAAGTGCATATCCTTTAGAAAGTACAAGGAGTCAGGGAACGAGGTGGACAAAACAGAATATAAACAGAAAGTAAAAGAGACAGGGAAAATGATAAGAAATGCAAAGGCTCAAACAGGTTGAGATAACTCAGGATGTAAAAAAGGGTAACAAAACCTTCTACAGGTACATAACGTGAAAAAAGGAAAACCAAAGGGGGCATTGTTAGAATCACAAAAAAAGACGGACAAACCACAGAGCAAGACGGGGACAAGGCAGAGGCACTCAATGAGTACTTCTGCTCAGTCTTCACACAGGAAGCAGATGGTAATAGACCAACAATAGGCATAAAGAAGTGTCTGACTGAAGGAATAGACACAGGTCCCTTCACAGAGGAAAGGGTCCTGGAGGAAATAGACAAGTTAAAGGTAGATAAAGCTATGGATCCAGATGAGATACACCCAAGAATACTGAAAGAACTAGGGAGAGAACTGGCAGCCCCCTTAGCAGTGCTCTTCAACAAATCATTAAGGAGTGGGGAGGTGCCAGAGGATCGGAAGAGTGCAACAGTAGTACCACTCCACAAGAGTGGAAGCAAGGAACAGCCAGGTAATTACCATCCAGTTAGTCTAACGTCAATCATGGGAAAACTGATGGGAGTCCCTGCTGAAGGAAAGAATCATAGCTTTTTTGGAGCAAACTGGTCAGCTCAACAAAAATCAACACGGTTTCACATCAGGGAGGTCCTGCCAGACAAACCTGGTTGATTTTTTCAATTTCAACAGTGGATCAGGGTGGGGAAGTGGATGTGGTTTACCTGGACTTCAGCAAAGCTTTTGACTCCATTCCGCACAGGAGACTAGTCAAAAAAACTGGAGAACATGGGAAATGGGCCCGAGGTTGCAGACTGGGTCAGAAAATGGTTACATGGGAGGACTCAGAGAGTATTAGTAAATGGCACTCTGTTTGTGGAGGGGAGGGTGACTAGCGGGATCCCACAGGGCTCAGTTCTGGGGCCGATCCTCTTCAACATATTCATCAGCAACATTGCAGATGAACTGGAGGGAAAGGTATGCCTGTTTGCAGATGACACCAAAATCAGCAACAGGGTAGACACAACAGAGGACAGCAAAGCATGGAAGCTGATCTCTGAAAACTGGAGGAGTGGCCCAAGACCTGGCAATTGAAATTCAATGCCAAAAAATGCAAGGTCATGCACCTGGGAAAGTGTAACCCAGGGAAACTGTACTCAATGGGAGGGGAGCGGCTGGTGGCTACCAGGCAAGAGAGAGACCTAGGGGTTATCATATCAGATGACCTCAAGGTCAGTAGACAATGTGAAAAGGCAGCACTAAAGGCTACTGGTATCCTGGGATGCATAGGGAGGGGCATCACGAGCAGAAGGCATGAAGCAATCTTGCCCCTGTATCGGTCCCTGATTAGGCCTCACGTGGAGTACTGTGTCCAATTCTGGAGGCCACACCTCAGGAAGGACATAGATAGGCTGGAGACGGTACAGAGAAGAGCAATAAAGATGGTGCAGGGCTTGCATCAGAAACCATACGAGGCAAGACTGGATGACCTCAAATTATACTCCCTAGAACAATGCAAGGATTGTGGGGACATGATAGAAACATTCAAATACCTTAAAGGCAACAACAGGGTGCACGTGCAAAACCTCTTTCAGGCAAAGGACTACAGCAGGGCTAGAGGGCACAACCTTCGACTTAAGGGAGGAAAGTTCAGAAGCAACATGAGGAAATTCTTCACAGAGCGTGCTGTGGAACCATGAAATAGCCTGCTGGAGGGGATGGTGGGAGCCAAGACAGTGGGGGAATTGAAGTGGGCATGGGTCAGACACTGTGGGATACACAAGCAGGCAGCTAAGTAGGGGGGTAGGAAGCCAAGGGCAGACTTCATGGATTGTACGGTCCCCATCTGCTGACAGCTTCTGTGTTTCTTTGTTTCTATGTTACCTAGACACTGAGCACTGCCCTAGCACAAAGGAGATCTGCATTTGGGAAAGTCCCATGGGGTCCCAACCCCACAATTAAGGGATGCTCCCACTTATTCAGTGTATTTCCAACTTGTCCCTTCCTTGGGACTTGGGAAACCCATTTATTTAATACCTAGTATTACCAAAAAAAAAAAATCAGAAGTTTGTTCATGCATAGTCTCAAACTTTTGTAAATGAGTTGTCAGGGTCTGGCTTGAAATGGACCAAGCAAAGAGACTTGCTTGAGAGACACACACACAGCAACATTACTGCAGTACATGGTGACCAGTTTGAATCAGCTTAAGTATGGAGCATTTTGACTCGTATTTACACTCCATCTTCCAAGCTTTTCATGTACAGAATGTCAGCCAAACAGCAGCAGCTTCAGTATCTGTAACCATCACACATAAACATGGCCTAAGTTTTCTACTTGTATTGGGGGCAGCTGCAAACTTGAGCAGACTTGATAGACCAGATGGCCTTCTTCTGCTGGCAATTTCTGAATGTTCATATGTTTGTATGTTCATATTTCACATCCTCATAAGACACTTTATCAAGGGATGTAATCTACAATTAGAATAAAAGTACTTTTAATTTTTGCCATGATCCCTACACCCAGTGCACACAAGTATGAATAGTGTGGATATATAGCATGGCATTTAACATTTAAATGTCAACTTTTATATGTTTAGCAATCATAGTATATCACTCAACAAAATTTGAAGATTCTGTAGGAGCCACGCTCCCCAGAACACCACTTCTGGCAATCTGCCAAAACACAGCTTCTTGCTCCTTCATGTAACCCATGCTGGGAGGATTACACCCACTACAGATGATCCACACGATTTGTACTTCTGTGTGTTGGGTGTAGGGTTTATGGTAAAGTTGATTTTTTTATTTAAAGTTTATTGAATTTTTTACAATAAAAAAATCTTACAAATCATACAATGTGCAGAATCGTTATTACAGAACACTAAGCTATGTTACAAAATGGAAGAGACATTTTAACTCAAACAGGTATCCATTTATAGAAAAATTACTTTTCCCCTGTACATCATTGCACAAGTGAGACGTATGCAGTGAAGGTATTACCCAGATGTTATCTATTAGCTTTCGATTTGGTTAATCATGCCATGCTGCTCCGGAGACTGAGGGATTCTGGCTTGACAGATAGGCTTTGTGAATGGCGTTTACAGTTACTTAACTAGACATCCTGCAAAAGCAAATCTAGGAGGGACTGATTCATTGACATGTACGCTTCACCAGGGAGTTTCACTAGGGTCCATTTTGGGCCCCCTGTTGTTCTCCCTATTTATTGATTCAATTTCTAAAGTTCCTACTACCTCTAGAGTATTGCTTTATGTGGATGACATAATTTTATTTACTATTTCTGCATTAAATAAAAGGCTTTTGCAACATTGTTTAATATTAAACACCAAAAAAACACAAAGTATTTTATTTGGTTCCACATCTAAACTACATAATGCTAAACCATTACTAGTTCAGGATTTAGCTGAATCTTTGATACAACAAGTTTTGGAGACTATCTTGAGTGTTATTAGACCCTAACCTCACATTTTCATCTCATATTAGAAAGACAGTAGTCTGTGAACCTGAAACTTGATGCTTTGTACCGAATTAAAGACTGCCTAATCAGAGAAGCTAGAGAAACTATATCTAAAACTGTGTTATTGTCTACACTGTATTACAATTCTTTTTTGTTTATAAATTAGCGAAAAAGGACCTGGACCTAGTTAATAGAACTTTTAATTCAATGTGTAGATTTGTCCTGGCAAAGCCATTTAAAATGCACCATCGTACTTTATATGATGCCCTTGATTGGCTGCCTCCCAGGCTGACTTAACATCACAACCTGGGTTGCATGATTAATAGTGCACTTACTTATCCAAGGTTGTAAATCTCCTTTGTCTGTCTGTCTTACTAAAAATTAAGGATGAACCTAGACTGCTTCGCTCCTCCACTGTATTACGCCTGTCTTTGCCTAAGTTTCCTACTTGAATGGGAGAGAGGGCTTTCTCTGTACAGTGTTCAAATTTTTGGAATTCCTTGCTTTTTAATTGTGTAAATGCCCCTACTATTGTAACATTCAAGAAAGTCTTATTTAGTCACTTGCAATCGCTTGCCTTATGTAATTGTTTTAAAATATGTATATTTATACTTGTATTCGCTTTTTCATCAATGTATATTTGTATCATTGTGTATATCACCTTAGCTTCCAGTTTGTTTGAAGCTCCGGGTCATTACTGAAAACAGGCCTTGGCCCAGTGTGTTTACCCAGTAAATAAAGTGAATTGAATTGAATTAGACTAGTGGGTAAAACTCCCAAGACCAAGAGGTTTTTTAGGTACAATGTTAAAAGTCTGTACAGACCTTGCAATGCTCAAAAAGTTAGACCTGAACCTACATTGCTGCATAAATCAAAATGTAAAGTAAAATAATTGTGCTAAAAACACAGTACAGTATAATTTTATGGTAAAATCCTGATCAATTGGCATAATATACAAGACCCATCTTTGCCATAAAGGAAAAGATGAATTTTGTTTGAAAAGTAAAAATGCTTTTTTTCCAACTGTAGACCACATCCTGTGATAAAGTTTCTTAGGAGGAAGAAAATGTTGAGAGTTTATGTAGTAGTTGGCACAGATACTGAAGCTGTTGTTAAGCTGACATACAATGAAAGCTTGAAATATTTTAAGGAGTAACATTTCTATGGATGTCATGCTCGAACAAGTTGTATAGAAAACTTTGGAATCTAAGTAAATCGGCAGTAGCTAAAGCTGTCTGGTTTCAATATGCTTCTGTCTCTCCACATTTTTTCCCTAGTCTCCGAGAAAGCAAACCCCCCTCTTTCACACTCCATTCCCACAACCAACTGTCGAATTGGTAGATTTTCACTTACTTTGCCTCACACCCCCTCCGTCTTCCCACTGGAAGGACCTCCATTATGGTCACCCTAGTCAATCTCCTCAGCCTGTTTCATAACTCCCAGAAGCTGGGCTTCTTTAACTCTACTAAACTCCCTGCCAGTTCATTCATCTCCCTCCAGGTGGACAATTACGTCTGGACTCACGCCCTCTTCTCCACCTAAATTCTGTACCTTGAGAATTATCCTGTCATCTGTCAACCCTGGGAGACAGCAGGCCACCCTCCTCTCTGGGTCTATGGCACAGATCACTTCTTCAGTACTGTGCACTATGGAATCTCCTACAATTGGGACCCTTTTTTGCTCACCTTTGATTTTTGCTTCCACCATGGGTAGCTGTCACTGATTTAGCAGCCTAAGGGTGCCTGAATATGACAGGGTCTCTCCCTGTGCTGGGGTGTCGCATGGATCACCTCACTTAGTGGGGTAAAGCAATTCTAAGTTGCAGTTTCGGGGCTCCCACAATCTCCAGTTGGTGCCTCCTGATGACCCCTTTCCTGCCCACTACTTTCTAACTTTCATTACTGTCCCTTAGGTCTGGTGAAGAGCAGGAGCAGCAGTAGGTACCACAGGCCTCACTCCATCAGATTCCAAATCCATTTTAGGATTTAGAATTTTCAGAACTGAAGATTAAAAATCCTAAATCATATGAATGGTTAAATCTGACTCAGAATCAGATTCTAAAATCCATGTTGGATTCCAAAATCCAGTTTAGATTGCATACAAGAAGTTCAAACCTGCACTCCTTGTCTGCTAGGATGTTTAGGATTTTGGATTCTGATTCGGAACTGGATCTTCAAAAGTCCTAAAAAAATCTTACTTGAACAGATTTCAGCAAATCTGAGCATCCCTACTGTATGACACTTTAAACATGTATACCATAACATCTATATACATAATTTATGTTGGTCCAACAAAAGACATCACACTGTCCATAGCAATCCGTCTGTCTACAATTCTGACAAACCAGTTGGCAATGGGTACCTTTACAGTGCTTGAGATTCTTAAATAAATGTAATAAATGCAAGGTCGCTAAACTCCTTTAAGGAAAACTTAGACAAATGCTTGAAGGATGTGGACTGAAAAGTAGGGGGCACTCATGATGGGCAAGCTGGCCAACTTCCATCTCTTATGCCCTCATGGCTCGTAACATACACAGGGCTGGATGCAGGATGACATGGCTTAGCCCTGATATTTGGGTCGAACAGTATTTGGATACAGGTACGTGGCACTGTATGCTAGTGCACAGTGATAATCTTGGTGAGAATTAAAGCTGTTTGCCAGCTCATAAATATTCATGAGCCCATTTACAGTCTTGCATGTTCTTAATTGATGGAACGCACAGTGTGGTGGGAACCAAGTACCAGGGCTGGGGTCACTGTGAATACCTCCAGTAGCAAGATGGATAGTAGACCCTCTCTGGACTGGTGACAAAACATAGCTTACGACAGCTGATGCCGGTGGTGGTCCAACCCATACCACATGCATTGTTGATGATAGGCACGCTGCACAGTGGTTTGGAGGTTTAAGGGTATATCAGGTTTAAGGGTATATCACAGGGCTTTAGGGTGACAGCAGACATCTAAGAAGGAAAAAAATTCCTTCTTAATTTCTGTCCCCAGTTCCAGTGGCCTATCCTATCCTGCATGCTGCATTCCCAAATACAGAGAATGTGATATCAATCAATCAATCAATCAATCAATCACTTTATTTAATGAGACCAGCGGTCCCTCTGATGTTGACGCCCTGTATTGTGTGCTGCTCCCTGTTGGTGTTTATTTCCCAGTGCAGGGCACTAAGGTCATTCTAGTACTGCGCGGTGTTTGCCAACTGGCTATGTTCCGTCATCACTGTGAAATGGAAGGTGGTACGTACCCTGAATTCAGCCCATAGTAACATATATACATGAAAGTAACATGGTAATTTAAGGTTGGGAAGGGACATTATGTCCATCAAGTCTCACTCCCCCCACTTCATAAGTAGGGACCAACAAATATGCTTTGTAATCATATGCTAATTTGTAAAGATGCCCCACTTACCCAGGGTACCCTCTGATACTCCTGGTAAGCAGAATTTTTCCAGGCCTACTATAAAGGATTGCACTGTTTTCATGTACACTGTCTCCCTTACTAGGCTGTTCTATACATACACCACCCTCTGGGAAAATAAGTACCTTCTAATATTACCCTTGAATTTACCACCTTTGAGCTTCCATATGTGTCCCCATGTTCTGCTGGAACACAGAAGATCACACATTTCCATCACTTTGAGCCTGTTAATATCTTGAGTATGCAGAAGACAGATCATGCCTCCCCTTTAGCCTCCTTTTCTCCAGGGTGAACCTGTTAAAGCTCTCCAATATCTTCTCACAGCTTTTATGCTACATACCCCTGATTATTTTGCTGGCCCTGGGTTGCACCCTTTCTAATACCTCTGTGACAAGAACTGCACTTCAGCTAAGGGCCTTATCAAGGCTTTGTAAAGTAGAAGGATTACATTCTCTGCATTGCTGGTCATCCCCTTTTAATGCAACCCAACATTGTTCTAGCCTTCTTGACAGCAGCCGCGTACCATTTGTCATGCTTTAGCCCCCTGTTTATTGTGACCCCAGATCATTTTAATCCTCCATTGCTGCAGGAAGAGCCCCACACATTGTGTAGATCCTACCTCTGTTTCTCATCCCCAAGTGTACTTGGTTCCATTGGATCTAAGACCCTTCTGACCAGGCACCCAACTCGTTCAGGCACTCTTGAAGTTTGTCCCCATCCTCAAGGGCATCCTCCACCCAGGGCCATCTTAGTGTTAGCAGCAAGCTTTAGTAATCTGCTGAGTATCCCAGCTTCCAGATCATTGAAGCAAATGTGAACAAGATTTGGCTGGTGCCAACAAGGCAGTTTTTTTCCCCCCCTGGTTATGTTTATTAATCTTTGTGGCTTTTTTGTTATTTCTTTTTGTAAAGCATACACATATCTTAATATAGCAGGAATTATGTCATGTTTACAGTTTTATTTATTTAAAGCAGCAGTGCAGGATAGCAGCGAAAATTCTGACCTATACTTTGTATTCTGTTTTAGCTTGCTCCTTATCTCCTGACTTGTATAGTACCTTCCTTTCCAAACTTTGAGTCTCCTTTAGCACTTTTCTTTACATTTGAAATAATAAAAGGCATGCTTCTTTCAATATGGCTCAAACCAGCTTTTCATCAATATTCTCCGCTGTTTTTTGTACACCTCTGTCCCTTAAGGTCAGGGGGCAGTATCTGCTGCATACTAGTTCATTATTGTCTCAAATAAAGGGATACTGAACAATGGGTATACAAAAACAAAGTGGAGAACACTGATGAAAATTTGGTCCGAGTCATATTAAAAGGAGCTCTTTTATTATTTCAAATGTAAAAAAGTGTTAAAACAGACTCAAAATGTGGGGAAAAAGGATATCATACAAGGCAGGAGATAGGTGTCAATCTATAATAAAATTATTTGCAAAAACTGCATTAGTGCAACATTTAGGGTTCAGGCTAAAGTGACAAAAGTAGGGAAATATCACTTTAGGGTTTCCAACACTAAAACCCCAACCCCACCCCTAAAGCAAATCAGGAGCAGACTCTTCCTAGGAATTGTCAGCCCTAAAGCTCACCCCATTCTATACACTCCAGAAACATATTCACCTAATGGAGTGAGCTTTAGGGTTGACAACCCCAAGGGAGAGTCTGCACTTGATCTGCTTTAGGGGTGGGGTTGCAGTTTCAGGGTTGGAAACCCCGAAGCCACATTTCCCTATTTTTGTTGCTTTAGCCCAAACCCTAAATGTTGCATTAAGGGCATGTTTTGGGCCCTGTGCTTCCATGCATCTGTACTTTTTGAAACAGTGTAATCGTATCCTTATTTATGTGACAGAGAATGCTCCCATCCCTCCATAGATGCAACACCAACCAAATTGTCAACATAGCCTTTTTATTACCTCACCTAATGAATCTGGTACCAAAAATTGTGACATCTCCGCTGAAACGTCATTCCGTGCCACAACATCATTCCGCACCACAGGTGCAAAAAGACCTTTTGGCCAAGATCTGAAAAACAACAGCTGTCACATTCATGAGGTGGTGAAAAGAAATGGGTATGTTGAAAATTTGTGGTCAAAATACTGAAAATTATAAAAGTTATGAGCGAGCATAGCAAAATGTCAACAGACATGCACAACTTTGCCATTTTTACATATTTTGAACTCAAATTTTCAACATTCCCTTCTTATGACCCCACCTCATGAACAAGCATGTTGAACATTTTGAAATCTGGCCCAAAAGGTGATTTTGCCAACTGACCACTAAACTGCCTTTCAGTCAGGATTTTCAAAATACCACCAACACTGTTCATGAGGAGGGGGTCTCAAAAAGGGTATGTGAAAAAACTGGTGTCAAAATCTTTAAAAATTACAAAGTTATGCAATAAGGTTGAGAACCCAATTAAAATACATTGAACTGTACTTACGTTAGTTTCATATTGTAGTCAGCGGTTCCAGTGGCAAGACATGTCTTCGATTGGAGAGTGGATCTTCACCCTGGAAGCTGTTCAGGTGAGTGAGTGTGTGTGTGTGGGGGGTGCGGGTGGTGGGTGCACAATAGGAGGTCGAGGTGGGGGGGTTAGATTGGCGAGGGACCATTTTCCTTTTTACAGGTATTAAAAAAAAGCAAAAGACATCAACGGATGGTTTTCTTTATTACAGGTTAAAAAAAAATATGGGTATGGTGATTGGAGGGAGGGGTGCCACTAGACACCAGGGAAAAGTTAACAAATTGTGTGGAGTGTGATTGGAGGATGGGGGTGCCACTAGACAACAAGGAAGAATTAAATAATGATGGGAACGGCAATCAGAGGGTGGGAGGGACGGGTGCCACTAGACATAAGGGAAGAAATAAATAATTATGGGGATGATGATCAGAGGATTGGGGGGGTGCCACTAAACACCAGGGAACAAGTAAATAATGACAGGGATGGTGATTGGAGGGTGGGGGAATGCCGCTAGACACCAGGGAGCAATGAAATAACTATGGACACAGCTATCGGAGGGTGAGAGTAGGGGTGCCACTAGACACCAGGGAAGAAATAAATAATTATCAGGACAGTGATCAGAGGGTGTGGGGTGCCACAAGACGCCAGAGAACAACTAAATAATGATAGGGATGGCGATCAGAGGGTGGGGGTTGCCACTAGACACCAGGGAAAATTCTAATAATAACGAGGATGGCAGGTACCAATAGACACCAAAGAATACATTTTGCTGTCACAGAAAATAATCTTTTTTTGTCACTCATGATATGAAAAAGATTCTTTTTTCGTATCATGCGGTACTAAAAAAGATTTATCAACTGTAAAAAAAAATGTTCTAGGGCATTTATTCAACAGCTAAGAGCAGAATCCAGCTAAGAGTATCCCGAAAAGCAAACTACATGTGTTGATTTCTTCCCAGAATGTCATTTTTGTGGGTTTCCAAATTTTAAGTTTTAGGAAAAAGGGAAAACAAGATGGTGGCCAAACGTAAAAGGATTTTCCACTCACAAAAAGGATAATGTCAAAACAAAAAAATAATCTATAATAAAATAAAAAGTATAGGTCAAAATTTTCACTGACATCATGCACTGCTGCTGTAAAGACTACATCCATCCTCACCTTTACAGTTTTACATTATACACTACTGTGTTGGGGTCCTGCTTTCACACTTTTTTACTATGTGTTTACCCAGGACAGACCAGAGGAGATGCAACATCTCATTTTCAATGGGGTCCTGTTTCAACACATTTTCACACTGTATTTACCCAAGACAGGACTGCTCAAATGTGATATCTCATGTGCAGTGGGTCCTGCTTTTACCCATTTGTGTAATATATCTACCCAGGATAGCCCAGCTGAGAGGTAATACCTTGTTTTCGATGGGGCCCTGCTTTTACCCATTTTTATAATGTATTTACCCAGCATAGCCCAGGTGGGAGGAAATTTCTCATTTTCAGTGGCGTCCAGTTTTTACATTGTATTTTTCCCCAGGATGGAGCAACACAGATGCACATTTCCATGGGGTTACCCTGTATTGGGGTCCTGCTCTGATCAAGAGAGGTGGGAATTTTTAAACCCCATCCAAAAGGTTATTTGAGGAGCACCTCCAAAAACATGTTTTGAAGGGGTTTGAAAAATGTCACCTGTCATGTTAGTGAGGAGGGTAACACAAGGGCTGTGTTGAAAATTTTGGGCTAAAAATCTGGACGAATGACAAGGATGTAGCAGAAAAAGTAAGAGCCAAAAAACTAGCATTTAGAAAGTACAAAAAGACACAGAAGGAAGAGGATAGGGAAAACTACCAGGAGAACAAAGGGATGCAGGGAAGGCAATTAGATGCACAAAGGCACAAGCATAGGAGAATATCGCCCAATCAGTAAAAGAAGGGGATACAACTTTCTTTAGATATATAAGCAAGAAGAGGATGACCAAAGAGGGAATAGTAAGGATAAAAGGGGAAGAAAAGGTTTGCGAGGAGGAGGACCAAAATAAGGCAGACATATTAAACAAATACTTTTGTTCAGTATTTACAGAAGAAGGGGTAGGTGACGGGGCAAAGATAAGGGACAAGGGCATAAATGGTAGGGAAGTGGACACCAGTCATTTTGCAGAGGAGAGAGTCCTCAAGGTACTAGCACAATTAAATGTAAACAAGGCAATGGGACCTGATGGTACCCCAGGATACTGAGGGAGCTCAAAGAGGTGCAGGCTGCACCTCTTATAATTTTGTTCAACTTATCATTAGAAACAGGATAGGGTCTGAGGGACTGGAGGAGGGCAAAATGTGGTCCCACTTCACAAAGTGGGAACAGGGCGGAGGAGGCATGAAATTACAGACCTGTCGGTTTAACTTCAGTAGTGGGCAAAGTAATGGAAACACTACTGAAGGAAAGGATATTGGAATACTTTGTAACCAGTGGATTACAGGATCCAAGGCAACATGGTTTCACAGGGGGAAGGTCTTGCCAGACAAACCTGATTGAGTTCTTTGACTGGGTGACCAGGTTAGTGGATCAGGGGAAGAGTAGTAGATGTGGCCTTCCTAGATTTCAGTAAGACTTTCGAGACTGTTCCACATAGAAGACTGGTGAACAAGCTAGCCTATCTGGGAGTGGGTCAAAAAGTTATACATTGGGTAAGAATTTGGTTAAGCAACAGCAGTCAGAGGGTGGTGGTAAATGGTGTCTACTTCAGAGGAGGCAAGGTGACCAGTGGGATGCCTCAGGGCTCAGTACTAAGCCTGGTCCTCTTCAATGCCTTTTTTAGCAACATTGCAGAAAGGCTAGAAGGGAAAGTATGGCCTGTTCACAGATGACACAGAAATCTGCAGCAAAGTATACACACCAGGGGATGGAAAAAATTGGGGATGATTTGAAAAAGAAGAATGGTCAAGGGTTTGGCAGCTGGGTTTCAATGCAAAAAAGTGCAAAATCATGCACTTGGGGCACAGAAACCTGGGGGCCACGTAGCAATTGGGAGGGAAAGTACTGGCAACCACCAAACAGGAAATTTCTGATGACCTGAAGGTGGCCAACAGTGTGATAAGGCAGTGGGGAAGGCCAGCTGGATGCTCGGGTGCACAGGGAGGGGTGTCACCAGTAGGAAGAAGGAGGTAATATTACCCCTGTACTGATCACTGGTAAGACCCCACCTCGAGTACTGTGTCCAGTTCTGGAGGCCCCACCTCCAGAAGGACATTGATAAGGTGGAGGCGGTGCAGAAGAGGGCTACCAAAATGGTGCAGGGACTGTATCAAAAGCCCTATAAGGAGACACTCAAGGAACTAAATATGCACTCTCTACATGAAAGGAGGGAAAGGGATTATATGATAGAAACACTTAAATACCTAACAAGTATTAATAAGGAACAGGAAGGTAGCATTTTCCATAGAAGAAGAAGCTCAAGGACAAGCGATCATGCTATGAAGTTGGAGGGGGGAGTCTCAGAGGAAATGTGAGGAAATACTTTTTCACAGAGAGGGTGGTGAATGCCTGGAACAGCCTTCCAGCAGAGGTGGTGGGTGTCAAAATGGTGACAGAATTCAAGCAAGAATGACACTAAGATCGGCAACAGGGTAGACACTCTGGGAGTGGTGTAAAAAATGAGGAGGGACCTAGGTAAGCTAGAGGAATAGTCAAGAGTGTGGTAGCTAAGATTTGATATAAAAAAGTGCAAAATCATGCATTTGGGGCACAGGAACCAGGGGAGGCTTACATGATGGGGGGAGAGATATTGATGGCCACCAAACAGTAAGGAGATCTGGGGTAATCATATCAGATAACCTAAAGGGGGCCAAACAGTGTGCCAAGGCTGTGGGGAGAACCAGTGGGGTACCGGGGTGCATAGGGAGAGGTATCACCAGCAGAAGAAAGGAGGTGGTGATGCCTCTGTACAAATCACTAGTAAGACCTCATCTGGACTACAGTGTCCAGTTCTGGAGGGGGTATCTCATTAAGGACATAGAAAGGGTAGAGGCAGTTCAGAGAAGGGCAACACAAATGGTGCAGGTCCTACACCAATAGTCATATGAGGCGAGACTGGATGACCTCAATATGTATACCTTGGAGGAGAGGAGAGGAGAGAGAGGAGGGATATGATAGGGACCTTCAAATATCTCAAAGGCATAAATAAGGTACAGGAGGGTAGCATCTTTCAGAAAAAGAGATGTACTAGAACAAGGGGTCATGACATGAGGCAGGAAGGGGGAAGACTAAGGGGTAACGTGGGAAAGTAGTTCTTCACAGAAAGGGTGGTGGATGCATGGAACAGCCTCCCAGTGGAGGTGGTGGGGGTAAATTTGTTAGGGGAATTCAAAAATGCATCATACAGGCATAGGGGATCCCTAGTGATAGGAAAGAGAACAACGCCGGAGATAAAGTAGGGTCTGTGGTTTTTGCAACAAGTAGGGAAGATGGGTAGACTGAGTTGGCCTAGAGGTCCTTGTCTGCTGTCAGTTTCTATGTTTCTAAGTGTAGCCCTGGCACTGTCCTAAAAAGGGCTACTACCCCTGCCTTGGTGGCCACTAACCAGGTTAAGGGGCCTGGGTTCGCATTAAGCTATTACCGGGGGTCCTTTCCCAAGAAAAATAAAATGTCGGTACCTCCACCCAGAGTACAATTTAAGTGGGCATGATTTCTACCAGTACAACCCCCTGAGATGCTGTACCAACCCACCTCCCCATACATTCACCCCAACACATGGACTTACTGGGCCAGCCCACTGGCGCAGCAGTAGCGCTACAGCTTGTGATGCTGGAGACCCA
The DNA here is from genome assembly GCA_016271365.2 of Neoceratodus forsteri. Lineage (NCBI taxonomy): Eukaryota > Metazoa > Chordata > Ceratodontiformes > Ceratodontidae > Neoceratodus > Neoceratodus forsteri. The sequence continues at coordinate 205,819,295 of CM057456.1, forward strand.
AGTTTGGGAATGGGCTCAGGTTGTCGGAAGGCCAGCAGGGGGGAAGAGGCTTGAGTGTCCATAGGAATGCTCATCTCCTCCAGGGGGTATGGGGACCTACCACTCGGAGCATGACCGATCTCTAGCGGCGGCTGGAGGTTCAGCATGCCCGAGCAGCAGGAAAAGGGTGGAGTGTGATGGACGCCGGCATAAGCCATGGCATCAGTGCACATCATGTCTCCAGGATGGGTGTACATCGAAAAACATACCCTTGGTCTGGTGTGACACTGACAAGAGGACCAGGTAAGGACCTTGCCACTGGCATAAGTGTCTCGAAGAGCGGACCCCGAAGAGATTCCAGAGGTACGGAACCAGGGGGTAGCTAAGGGACCCGGCTACCTGCTCCCACTCCGTCCCCACCTGAGGTAAACCACGGCTCCATGAGTGGTCCCTCGGAGCTCACAGTGCTGGTGGAGGGGTCAGGTGGCAATGCCGTAGACTAGGGTAGGAGATAAAAAGAAACATCAAAAACAAGCAAAAGAAAACAAAACACATGGACTTACCAGAAACAAAATCCCCCAAATTCAACACTTGCCATTTTTAACTTCAGATAATAATATGCTCACTAAATCAGGCTCTCGATTCAAGACTTTTCCAAAACAGTAACACCATATTTATTTATATGGGGAGGGTTAGGAAGGAGAGAATGGATTAGAGGATAGGCAAAACATTTTTCAATTGTATTTTAAAGAATAGCATTTTCAAACAATCATTTCCCCATTTGAGTTTAACCCATGTTTTGATACTTGCAGCTCCAACTTTTTATCTAGCTAACTGCTGCAGGTTTTTTACCTTTTCACAGAACCCCAACTTGTACCAGTTCAGATAACCCCAATTCTGTCCCTGGGTATCCAACTCTCTAGTTGCAGGCCTGTGGTGCAGCTGGTCAGCTGGCGTTGCTGCACTCGATGGAAATGTATTTATTTATTAAATGTTGATAACCGGGCAGGCCCACTGAGCCCCGAAGGTCCCTTTTTCAGGGGCAACCTGGGATACAGTACAGTAACAGATAATCAGGTACAACAGGTTACAGAGAGAGTACAGATGATAACAAGGTTACAATAAAAGCAGTAATTCAGAATCAATTAGGCATACGAGCAGTGATTGTGTGAGGCAAGGCAAAGCCTTTTAGTCTATTAGAGTGACAAAGGGAGAGGGTAGGTATTGTTTGTTGGACAGGGGGAGACTATCCAATGCCGTGACAGTGACAAGTGCTGGTCTCGATCATGGGGGGCTTGATCCTAGTGTGAAAGTTTAGAAGAGAGGGGCCTTTCTGTACTGAGGGTGAAAGATTATTCCACAGGTAGAGGGCTGTAAGGAGAAGGATTTGCCACCAGCATTTGTCCTGACCCTGGGGATTTCAAGTAAAGTCCGACCTGAGGTCCTGAGCATCTGAGAGTTGTGCTTGAGAGTGATAGTCCCTTTTAGGCTGGGTGGAGCGGCCGGACTCAGTAATTTGTACACAAGGCAGAGCAGGGGGTACTGAAGTTGAGAAGCGAAAGAAGGCCACTGCAGCAGGGCAAGTGTATCACAGGGGTGGCTTCTTGGGTGATTCTGGGTCGCAAACCACGCAACCTTGTTATACAGTACTTGTAGCCAGTTGAACTCTTGCTTAGGCATTCCTTGTAATACTGGGGCAGTGTAAGTAAGTGTTGAGAGCAGGACACTGGAGGCAATTACTAGCCTAGCCTCTGGGATAAGCTGGTCTTTTAGTCGGTACAAGGTGCCAAGTTTACCGTGGATGGTCCTGGTTACTTGGTCTACGTGGGACTTGAAGGTGAGACCTTGGTCAATTTTTAGTCCTAGGTATTTTATAGTGTCCACCACATGTATATTATTTCCAGCAAGTTTAGCTGTAGGAATTTGGTCCTGTCATGTCCAAGGGATCTGGGACCAAACAGCATGGCTTTTGTTTTGCCTGCATTGAGGACCATTCTATTAGATGTTAGCCAGGCCTCAAGTGTCATTAGATCAGCTTGGAGGAGAGGACCTAGTTCCGGAAGATTTTCCATGGAGCGGAAGATGACAGTGTCATCGGCATATTGAACTACTGAGCTGTCCCCTCAGTGGAGGTTGAGGTCATTAATGAAGAGAGAGAACAAGAGGGGACCAAGAATTGAGACCTGAGGTACTCCCTCCTTGATTGGTAGAGGGTCCGACAGTTCTCCCTTCCAGATGATCCTCTGAGAGCGGCCTGATAGGTAGCTCTTAAACCACTTGAGGGCAAGGGGATCAAGACCTATTTTTCAAGCTTTGTTAGTAGGAGGTTGAGGTCCACGAGGTCGAAAGCCTTGAACAGATCAATAAAGATTGTGCCTGTCGGCTTACCTGTGTCCATTGCACTGAGTACGTCCACTGTAAGGTTGGTGAGGGCTGTGTCAGTGCCATGGTTAGTCCGGAAACCATGCTGAGAGGGGGCTACGAGCTGGTGGGACTCCAGGTAGTCCCTCAGTTGCCCATAAACTAGCCTTTCTTGCAATTTTGCAAGGGTGCAGAGCAGGGAGATGGGCCTGTAGTTTCTTATACATTCCCTCTTACCACCCTTGTGGATGGGAACCACATTAGCCTGCTTCCACTGGTAAGGAACAGTTCCTTCCAGTAGGGATCGATTGATGAACCAGGTCAAAGGTCTGGCAAGAGACTGGGCTCCTTCCTTTAGTAGCCTTGGACTAATACCATCGGGGCCTCCTGAGCCTTTGATTCTAAGAGCCTTAAGAAGAGTAAGGACCTATTTAGCCTTGACAAGTCTCAGGTGAAATTGGGGTTTATGAAGGCAGAGGGGTTCGTCCGTGTTCTGTACCGGTGTAGAAGGAGGTAGTCCAATCTTGTATTCATCAAGTTTGGTAAAGTGGAGGTTGATTTCTGAGGCAATTAGCTGGCAATCGCTCACTAGCTGTCGTTTACCTCTATAGGGCCCGGTGCCTCCTTGGATTTGCCCCTAAGCAGTTTGTTGAAATAACATCACTTTTAACTTTCTCCTGGTTTTTTTAGCATTAATGTTACTTTCCACGCCAATGGGCATAACCTGAGAGCAAAACTATATGCATCCCCAGGTGCAGGACAATTCCTGCATTTACTCACAGTTCTGTGAATCAGTCTCTGGTGGCACTGTGACTGAAGCTCTGGGGTTGATGGAAGAGCAGAAGATTGGAATCAGTGACTTGACAGACGTAAAACAGGGGGCAAGGATGCTGCAGCTTGGATCTTCTGCTTGATTGAAGGTCTTGCAGCTTGTCCCCTTCAGCCTGTTTAGGCCCATTGCAGAGCTCCCTCGCAAGGCCCACCAAACTACAGGGGACCCAGACCTGGGAGTGGCTCCACATCCTGGCTCCCTCACAGGCCATGGGTGCCCTAGCTACCCCAGCATGCACTGGTGGCCCCCTGTAGCTGGCAGACCCCACTGGGTGGGGGTTGGAAAGTTCCCCAACTGGCTCTGAATTAGGCTGGAAATCTCTGGATCTCGCTCTTCCCTTATTAGAACACTGGCTCCAAGGTGCAACCAGAGCAGTTTCTTTAACTTTCCTGCTTCCCAGACCTTGAAGCAGCAAAGTCTGAGCTCCAACTTCACAAAAACAATTTCTTTCCTCAGCTGGATTTCAACAGCAGCTGTAGGTCCCTGAAACCTAGGGCACCTGCCTGTCTCTTTGCTTTCATAGTCTCTCTGATTCACAAACAGCAGCCACTCTTACCCTGGCTCACACACAGTTCCAGCAAATCTCTCTCTCAGATACAGGGCTTCTCTCAGTCCCTCTGATGCGAAACAAAATTCTCTTTTCTCACCATGCAGGTGCAGATGGATGCAGAAGAGGCTCTCCACCCTCTTCAACACAAAACCAGTCCATTTTCCATAATCCATTTTCCAATTCCAAAACCATTTCTTAAACCTTTTGTCCGTCTCATTTCTCTTTAGATGATGTGTCTTTACTAGGGTCTGACATAATCTTTTTCCTTGCACAAATCTCTCACCAAATCTCTCATACTTGGTGTCTCACTGATGTGGTGCAGACGAGACAGAAGAGGCTCTCTCTTCATCCTCTTTGACACAAAAGCAGTCCATTTTCCATAATCTGTTTTCCAATTCCAGTCAACCTTTTCTCTGAACACTTTCACCCCTGTGGTGTAGCTTCTTAACACAGCAACCTGCAGCAGGACCCTGCAGCTCTCTCCCTCGCAGAGCCACAAAAACAGTCTCCAGTCATACACTCTCTTCCAACATGGGGAAAGGCATGGCCAGGCCCTGGGGGACAAATTACTGGCAGCCCCCAGGAAGGCCCTTTCCCAGCCCTGTAGCCCCATCTTCTGCTTAGGGGCTGGAGCCCCCCCTCTCTGGAGGGGCTCCCACCGGACTGCCCAGAAACCAAAAGTCCTTCTCTTTTGGGAGCTCCCTGGCAGCTCTCTATTGGCTAGAGTCACTGTCTTTCTCAAAAATTAATATGTATGAGGCTCCCTCGACACCTGAAAAAGGAGCCTAAACTTTCCCCAGCTTTTCCTCCCAAAAGTCCTTTCAAGCAGTCCGGGTCCTCCTGGCAAAATCTGGTATTCCTATTAGTTGTGCTGTTGTCACATTGCAGCAAATATGGCTGCTGCCAAACAGTTCTACTGAAGTCCTCACAGTGTCCCAAATTTAAAAAAGTCCCTGTAGCCAGAGTAAACACTTTCATTTACACATGGCCCCATCATTTTGTACCCTTTGCTCTTTTAAACACTGGCAGAATCTTATACTTCCATTCAGCCCTTTGCCAGTCACTGCTGCCAAAAAAAGAGTGTCCCCAGACAGCACATACATAGTCCCAATGTAGTCCATGTAGTGTCCCCCCTTGAAAATGTCCTGCGGCCGATGTGACTCTTTTCTATTTTTCTATTGCCCCACCATTTAGTAGAAGCCCCCTTTTCCCTTTCAAACAGTGCCCTCTTTAAACAATTTTATTTCACTGCCTACCTGTTGCTTGCACTGTTCTCACTGCCCCCAGGCACTAGAAAGGCTTGCGTTGTACTATTCATGCTCTGCCTCTGCTCTGCCTCATTAATATTCATGAAGCTGGACCCAGATACTGCAGCATGATTGGCACGCCAAAAAACAGTTTTTGTTGCTTGCCTCAGGCATTCTTTGCCTCCTCTGGGTCTCTGGCCCCCCTTTTACATAATACTGGGACCGGGACCACTGGAGAGGTGTTTTAAACAGCTGTAGAATGGCCAAACCCGAAATGCGCTTCTGCACACGTGTGGAGTGCTGGCCCTGCACCGGAGTGCACAAACAGGGTGGCGGCTCCAAGAGCAAGCTCCTCTGGCCCCGATTCTGGCAAAAAACAATGCAGGGGCCAGACAGGACTCCAAGGACACTAAAGGACTTGGGCCAGGACCAGAAGAATCATGGGGGGAAACAGGAGGAACCTGGAGAACGGGGCAGCCCCAAGGGGGCAAACAGGTAAGCCCCCAAACAGGGGAGCTACATAAGCATGCATGGGACAGATACAAGGGGACCTTGGTAGTAAGGCAAGCGGAGGGCACAAGAGACTGAGTAGGGTCTACGGTGGCACAGTAGGCAGGGAAAACTGGGCAGACCAGGTGGGCCAAGAGGTCCTTATCTGCTGACAACTTCTGTGTTTCTATGTAACTGCAAAAAAATTCAATGTGTGTTCATAACTTAGTTTTTTCAGCATGGGGTCATTATGTCACAGCCGAAAAAAGCAAAACAACAATGCTGTACTCAAAACAGCGTGTGGCAAAATAAGGTCGGGAGACAACGCCAGCACAGCGAACACCATTGGCAACAATGCCAAAATCTTTGTTTATGCACCAACTCCAAGGAGGGTGTGGACCTAGGGGAAAAGGAAAAATTGGGAGCGGGGAACTTATTATTTATTTTTCTTTTTTAAGACAAAACAGTTTGGGAGATGAAGAATCAAACCCTGACCCCCAGGTTTTCACTGCACCAGGTGCTTGTGCCTTAGCCACTCCACCATAGGAGCAACTTGACCACATACACCACTTCTGGCATTTTCACTCCTTCCTCCAGGTCCTAGTGTGCGACAGGAGTAGCGGTATTTTCCTACCGCTATTATACCCCTGTCGCTGTACTTCATGCCATGCTTTAGACCGCGTGGTTATTCATGCACTGTTTCTGTAGTGTTATATTAACCCAGTACCATTTTTTTCACATTCTGACTCCAAATTTCCAACATAGTCTTTTTAAGACTCCACCTTATGATCAAGACTTGAGGAATTTTTGAAATCTCATCCGAATGGAATTTTGCTGAGTGACTGCTAAAACATATTTCAGAGACGATTTGAAAAATGATACAACAACAATGGGAATGGGACAACAAAAGGGTTACGAGGATTTGAAAAATGATACAACAATGGGAATGGGACAACAAAAGGGTTATGTTGCAAATTTGGGGTCCAAATCTGCAAAAATCAAAAAGTTATGAGTAAACATTAAAAAAATTCAAAATTTCTTCATAACATTATTGTTTTTTGACATTTTGACCCCAAATGTTTGACATTTTGACCCCAAATTTTCAACATAGTCTTTTTACAACCCCACCTTATGGTCAAGTCAGGTGGAATTTTTTGAATCCCATGCAAAACGTGATTTTACTGAGTAACAGCAAAAACGTGATTTGGAGGGAATTGGAAAAATGGCACCTGTCACGTTCAAAAGGTAGGGTAATCCAAGTTCTATCTTCATAATTTGGGGCCAAAAATCTGCAAAAAATCATAAAGTTAAGAGTAAACACTGAAAAATGTTAATGCTTTTTCATAACATCATCGTTTTTTGACATTTTGACCCCATATTTTCAACATAGTGTTTTTATGACCCCCACCTTATGGTCAAGACAGGTGAAATTTTTTAAATCTAGTCCAAAATGTGATTTCACAGAGAATGGGGGGATTTGAAAAATGTATTTATTTATTTATTTGTCATCTCGGAGTTACACCTTTGAGCTAAAAACTCTTTTACAAAGGTTCCATGTCAGGTAAGGTTCAAACAATTGGTATGTACAGAATAAAAAACATAAGATATAGACACAGTTAAGTACAACCCATAACCTACTGTTGTTGGTGAAATTCTAGGGTTACAGAGAGGGAAAAGCTATGCCAAAAGAAACTGTACTACATGCAAGAAGCAAGTGCATTAGTTCGTACGATGAAGTACAGACAGTATTTATGACAGTTCAACAACCCAGTGTGCCAGATCACAAGGGGTTGTGCCATAGCAGGGATGCCACATCTCTTTTGTATTTTCAAAGCCCCTCCATGGACGCTGAGGGGTCCCCACTTAGACCGGCCAGGAGGTGGTCCAAGTGGATTGCGCCCGTGGGGTGCCATAGAACAGGGGGCAATAGGGGCACAGTATAGGCATTGGGGGTATTGTGACCAGCTGGGCAGTAGCAGCAGTGATGTGGCACCCGGCTGGGGGGACATGGCAGTGTTGGGAACTGCATGTTTGCATTGCAAATACAGCCTATACTGTATACTGAGCCCCTGGTAGCCTAGTGTGGTGTCCCACCCTCTCCACCCCGACTGGCAGTGGACACCCAACCCACTCCCCTGTCCCCGACATGCATCCATGACGCAAACAGCCCTCCTCACACCACCATGACCAGTCACAGACTGACTATGGTGCATGCTGTACACTATATAGTATGCCGTGTACAGCACACAGCCCTCACAAATGCATTCTGTGGCTGGCCATGGTGCTGTGAGGAGGGCTGTGCCAGTTACAAATGTGTGTTGGGGATGGTGGGGGGAACGGGGTTGGTGCCCACTGCTCACCAGGGTGGGGAGGGCAGGGGGCCACCAGAAAACCAAGTACTGTGTGAGCAGCTGGGTGTGGGCATGGTGGGAGCGCAGGGGGATGGGGCAGGGAACACAGACTGGGATTGGAGTTTTTTTCACAAGTGTTAATGGGGATCAGGGCTACTTGTGCATTTGGGGGACACTATAGTACCACCACATTGTATCTATTCTGAGGAGTGGCAGGGGTGGCAATAGCCTGCCACAGCAGGTATTCCATCCTAGATAATTGTCAAATCATTATAGAAGCACTGTGATTGGTTAGGCATGATTGGTATACTTTTTATACATAGATACATAGACAGTGTCGGCAGATAAGGGCCTGTAGCCCACCCAGTCATAGTGGTGGTATGTCATGAATTTGAATTGTCTGATGAAGCTCAATGACAGTTAAGTGAAACATAACTGTTTGCGCTTTACTCCGTAAGGTTTGAGCCCTCATGGTCGCACCTATGCTGGAATAAAAAAACTTGAAACTACAATTCGTTTTGACCTCGTCTCTGTATGGTGGGTGCTTAATTTTTTGTTCTAATAGTTATCAGCCTACAGTATGTTGAGTGCTGTGAGTGTTGAAATTTTGGAAATTGCCTAAATGTTAACTTGAATTTGTATGATAAGCATTGCAATGTTTGATGTCCACCAATCTATGTTCGCTGTACTATTTTCTGTTGAATACTGTGCTAACTTACGAAATGTCAACCTGTAATTGTATTGTAACTTTATGGAATGTTTTTACCTGTGATTAATTCCGGGTCACCCCTGAAAAAGGGACTGTCATGGTCTCAGTGGGTTTACCCAGTTACCAAAATTTAAATAAATAAATAAATGAATAAATCATACATTGGATACATATATTCATTGGGTAAATGAGCTATATACATTGGGTTATATTAGATAACATGCAGATTTATGAGACAAGGTGGTGGATTCAGCTGGGATGGTAAAATGAATTCACTAATACAGTAAGTGATTACAAATTGCTGCACAGTATTCAGGAGAAATTCCAGAGAATGATAGGAGGAGGCAGGCAGGGAGAAGTTGGGATCAAGCCTAGTCAGTTCCCTGTTGTCGAGGTGTGGATGCAGGGGTTGGTTGCAATTAGTGAAAAGGACATTGGAGACTACAGAAAGGGGGGGAGGAGTTGAGGAAGAGTAGAACTGGGATGAGAGTGGAGTGGAGGTGAAATGATTGTGGAGCAAAGCAGAGGAGAGTGAGGGCTATAGGAGGGTTGTGGAGCTGTGCAGGGAGAGTGGAGACGAGGAAAATAGGAGTTGGTAGGGCAGGATCACTGGTGGGGTGGAGATTAATGTGCATATGGCAGATGAAGGAGGAGATAAAGTGCAGAGGGAGGTCAGAGCAGGTCATCAGTCAGAAGGTTATGCTATATGTGGCAGGAACACGTCATTTGACTAGCAAGGTGGGTGTGAAGCTTGGCTTTAAACAGGCCGATTCTAGTTTTGGCATGAAGGTCACTAGGTAGGAAGTTGAGCAGGTGCAAATTTCACCTCCCTGGGCCATGAGGTGGGGTAAAAAATAGCCATGCTAAAAATTTGGGGCAAAAATAATAAAAAATAGCAAAGTTATGAGTAAAAGTTGAAAAAGAATTGAAACACCGTTAACATAACTTGTCTTGTTTTCAGTCAGCTCATGATTCACGTTGGAAGCAGCAGCACATTTGTGAGGTAGGGCTGAACCCACCAGATAGATAAGTGAGGGATTTGGGGTGTGTGTGTTGGTGGGTGTTGAGAGAGGGGTCAGGGTGGGAGGCTGATAGAGTGGGGAGATACAGATCTCATCGATGTTTGGGTTATTTTACAGGTTTCAAAAAGGAAAAAAGACTACACCAAGGGGCGATTTCCTTTATTTCAGGTACCAACACTGGGGAATGGGCACCCCAGTGTCAGTGTTGCATCTTGTTTGGGGGGAAGGGGACAGCACCAGTTATCTTTTCAAACAAGGGTCAAATGGGAAGGGACACTGTTGTTCAACAGTGCTAGGAGTGGGCACCCCGATGTCTCGTCCTGCTTGGCCACCACCAGTGATCTTATAAAATGTAGAACAGGCAGGAGGGAAGATAGGAGGCTACTGTTGTTTGGCAGCACTGGGGGTGGGTAATCCAATAGTGCATCCTATTTGGGGGGCAGGAGGTGAACGACAGGCTCACAGAGGGAAGGAGGGGGGGAACAGATTCATGAGTACCAACGCAACATGCGTTCATGAGCCAGCTGCTGCTGATTCATCAGGCTCCTGTGCACACATGACAGCAGCGCCCAATCATGGATTTGCAAAATATAAAGAACAGCATCAACAAACAATAGCAAGTACCGTCACTCACTCATTGAAAGCCATGAAAGCAATCAGGCACCAACTCCTAATGCATTGCCATGGCAAAGCTCCTCCTTACTTCCAAACTTTGTTCCCAATAGGAACTGCTAAAAACAGTGGCCCCAGTGTCAGTCCCTGAGGGTCACTGCTGAGCACCCCTGTTAACTTGGAGTAGTGCCTGTGAATCACAACCCTCTGTGTCCTGCATCTAAACCAGCTAGGAATTTACCTTGTATATGTCTTTTATATACTGCACTGGTGTACTTTGACCAAATGCTTATTAAGAGCCATAGTGTCAAAGGCCTTGCTGAAGGCTTAAAAGACTGTCTACAGCCCTGCCCCACCCACCTCCTGGGCCATTCCCTCACAGAAGGCGATCAGGTTGGTGTGGCATGATCTAGCCCTCATAAAGCCATGCTGTGGGGGGGTGAGAGACTTAGCCTCAATCAAGTCTAGGAAAACATAAAGTGAACTTACAAGCTCAAATGGGCAGACTGGGTGGGCCATAGGCCCTTATCTGCCTACACTGTCTATGTATCTATGTGCCTATGTATCTATGTAAGTGCAGTATATACAAGACATACATAAAGTGAATTCCTAGCTGGTTTAGATGCAGGATGCAGAGGGAGAAATACAGACCAATCTCCATCCTCTGTACCCTAAGCAAACTGCTGGAAAAGGTGGTCTACCCGCAGGTCCTCACTTACTTGGAGGAACATAACCTACTGACAACACAACAACATGGCTTCAGAAAGAAGCATGGCACAGAGACAGCATTGGTAAGTTTCACCTCGGATGTCTATGCTGCCCTAAATCAAAGGCAACTTCTTGGTGCGGTCTTCATTGACCTCACCAAGGCCTTTGACCTAATGGACCACCATCCCCTCTTAGGACACTTGAAGACTCTGAGTCTAGATGTTCTAGCTCTGGATTGGTTCTCTGACCACCTTAATGGCAGGACACAAATCATCTGCTGGGATGGCACCAGATCCAACGAGCGCCCAGTAAGGGACTGAGTCCCTCAGGGCTCCATCTTGGGCCCCCTATTATTTTCAATCTTTGTGAACACCCTACCACTACACTGCAGTGGGGCCATGGTCACCGTATATGCGGGCAATGCAGTGTTATACAGAACCCCCAATAATGCAGCGTCCCTAAACCAATTGCTGAGCCAGGATCTCTCTTCCCTCGAGGACTGGTTTCAGGCTAATAAACTAGCTCTGAATGGGAAAAAAAACAAGGCCATGCTCTTTGGCCCGAAGAACCTTGGCACTAGCAGGTCCCACCTCTTGTCCCTCTCACTCTTCAATGGGTCTGTGGTTGAAGTGGTAGAATGTGTAAAGTACCTTGGAATGTACATAGACCAGGATATGTTGTTCACAAATACATGGACCACCTAACCAAAACGGTAAACCAGAAACTGGGTCCCCTGTATAGACTTAGCCCCTTCTAACCAAGGAGTCTAAACTAGTGATTAGCAAAGGGACTATCCTTCACACACTGCTCTATGGCTTGACTCTTCTTCGGGCATTAAGGTCTACAGAAATGCAGTGACTGAGAACTCTTTACCATAGAGTCAGTCACTATGCTGCTGGAGCACACCAAATAGAGCACCATTGCAAAGTGCTGAGCAACATCAACTGGCTAACCCTGGAAGGGAGATTGGCACATCCCTCACTTTGCCTGGCTTTTAAGTTACAGCAGCTGGATACCCCCCCCAAAGTTTGGCGAGCCTGGTGTCCCTAAAACTGAATGGCAGAGAGCTCAGATCATCAGATCCCAAGCTCCTGGAAGTTCCCAGAGCAAGATCACCCCAGGGTCAGAGATCCACTAGGATTGCCCTCCCCAATCTCTGGAACACTCTCCCGAGAGACCTCCAGGCTTGCAAATCACTGGGTGGGTTCAAGAAGGGGCTAAAGACCTACCTGAGTGGACTGTCAAACTGCTCCTCCTACCACTAAACCCCCTACTGGAACTTTCATGGGAGATGCCTAGTCACCCCTGATCTAGTGCAGGCCCAGCATGTCTATCAGATCTAGTGTAGGCCCAACATGTCTATCATGCCGCAGAACTGCTCTGGCATCCACAAGCTAGTCCAATGTATTAGTTTCTATGTTCTTAGATATGTAAGATGTGTTGTAAATGTTAATGTAAATGTATGTACCTAACTTATGTCCATTACTGTATATTGTCAATGGTGTATAGTTTGTAAATGGATCTCTTGGTACTTCTCTTGCTCCCTTCTAGGTACTTGTAACTAATTCTGGGACGCCCCTGAAAAAGGGACTGTCATGGTCTCAGTGGGCCTACCCGGTTACCAAAATTTAAATAAATAAAAAATAAATAAAGTTATCCATTATACTGTCCTTGACGACATATTCCAGGACCTTGCCCACCACTGATGTCAGGCTTATGACCTATAGTTGTCCAGGTCTGATCTTGCCCTTTTTTTTATTGCTTATGAGATTTTTGGACCCCAGTCACTACCTTTCACCCTGCTTCAGGCTCTGTCCAGATCCCCAGTGCCATTCTCCACTCCACCTATTGTCATACCAGCAGGGATGCACATATGGTGAGACCCAAAAGTACTGGCACCATCATAAATAGCGACTGATGCACATTAGATTTTCTAGTTTTCTCCCCCTGTCCCTGCCCATTGCTTGCCCCAACTCTGGTAGTGTCCCTACAGACCTTGCACGTATATAGCATGCTGCTGCACAGTAGTAAGCGCCCTGTCTGACTGCAGGGATCGCTATGACAGTGGAGCCTGGCACCTGCCCCTCCCTGTCTGACTGCAGGGAGCGCTGATGAGCAGCAGTGCCTTGCCAACCACCTTCGGGTGCCTGGATGGCTCCCGGATCTGCTCCCAAACTTAGGTCAGTAGCATAGGAGTACACTGTACTACCCGCTGGGCCATTGAGCGGCCCTTGACCTTGCCCCTTCTTGAAGATGGGCACCACATTGATTATTGTGGTCAAAATGTTTTGCCTGGCATAAAAACAGTACGCAAACAGTACAAAATAAAATGGAAAAATAAGTATTTACAGGTGCTATGTTCCAAACTTCCTCAGGTACAAGATACCTAAAAGACAAAAACAAAAGATGAGAAAAAAAGCTGAAAAAAGAAAAGGTGTGAATGTGTGGAAGGGGCAGTGATGCACTGGAGCCAGCTTACACCAGCTCACTTGACCTGGTAGTTAACTGTGTTAAGCTGGTTTATCAGCTTGCGCAAGCCGGTAGTTCCAGCACTATTAGATCTGACATTTTGTGACGCGTCTTAAAATTACAAGTCTCCTCCTCCTATTGGTCTCTGCCCAGCCACCCACAGACCTCTGCATGCCCCACAATTTCTTTCCTTGTCTTGGTCAAACTCCATCCTATGTACAGCAGCACAACAGTAAACTATCCCCATCATGGTGACATGTTGGACTTGCTATATGTGAGCATGTGTGTGTGGACTTGGAGTCAGCAGAAGTTGCAGCCTGGTGCCAAAAGCACCATTTTGATAGCGTTGCTGTTGTGAGTCATGCGTGGCAGCCAGTCAGTAAGTGACCAGTGTGTGGCAGTGTAGTACCACTGCCTGTGTGTTATGGACTGGCCATTGTAGGTGAGTGCCACACCACGGTATTTAGTGCTACAGTGCTATTCAGGTCAGGAGTCGGGACATGTCGGATGCATGCCCTTTATCAAGCTGGTCAACTTGGTCATTAGGAAGGGGAGAGAGGAGGTCCCGTCTGGAAAAGCAGAGGAGGCTGAGAGTTGTTGGGGGAGTGTGAAGTGGAGCAATGCTGAAGGGAGACAGGTACAGTAAAATGACATACCACTTGTGTGATATGGAATTGAGTTTTCCACACAGAGCCAAAAACAAGCTGCTCCTATGCTGTGATAGGAGCTAACCCCTAACTGATATGTGAGCACAAAGAAGTCTGCATCATCACCAGCACATGCAGTACAACACAAAACTTCAAGGCTAAGAGTAGTTTCACAGTATTATTTAACTGAATTAAATACAGAATATTCCAACACAGCGTTGTGAAACTAGTTGTGGTCTGTGTTGCACAGGGTGGCTCTTCTCTTTTTACATGGAATGTACTTTATTTTATTCAGTTAAATAAATACTGTGGAATTACTCTTAGGGTTGAGTTTTGTGTTTTAACATGCGTGCTGGTGCAGGTTTCTTAAAGGCAGATTATGTGTGCTAAAATAAATACACAAGCTACTATGGCATGGCTGCAAACAAAAAGGCTTCGACACGTAGTAGTTCTCCTGTTACATACAGACTTGGTGCATTGGATAAATCAAGGGGCTAATTATAAAAAAACACAGACAATCCAAGGTTTTGAGGTGAGCAGGAACTTGGCTCCCTTAAACAGTGTATAATAAGCTGAGTAAAGTCAGTTGAATTTTAGGGCTATTCATTTTCCCGTCTTTCTGCAGTGCTCTGGTGATGCAGCTGTGTAGGGCACTGGCTAGGGTTTGTGGAAGTAGTTAGAGGATGCTGAGGCTGACAATCAGCCTTGGTGACACTCAATTGCTAGGGCGGCGGCAATAATACAGTGACAAACAGGGTGTGGTGTGAGTGGGGTGCATGGGAAGAGGAGTTGGTGCTGAGTTCAGGGAGGGGCCAAAACGGGGGAGGGGGCCAAGGTGAGGGGGTGATGCAGGGAGAGCAAGGGCTGGGGGGTTGATGAAAATCTGGCAGCACATCACTGGGGTGGGGTGGGGGAAGAGGAATTGCAGGCCAGACAATACGAGTATATTGCTCTTCTCCCATTAGATGGGGTCAACATTACAGTACTACTGCACTCAAATGCTGCCTGGCCAGGCTGGACCTCCTCTTTCAATCTTTCTGTTGTTTTGCACTAAGCAGCCCTCACCGTACTCACCACTGTTCCATTTACAATGACACATCAGTCCTCTTTCTCAACAGAAGGCAACTTTGTACCTCACTTATCTTGAAATGTTGTTCCTCCTGCCTCCCATGCTACCTCTCCTCTTTCTCCTTCCCTCCTTTCCTCTCCCTCCAATCCACAGACACCTGCTCTTTCTTCCTGCCCTGCTGCAAGACCTTATCTGGGCAGAATGCCTTCTTCCACTGCCTTCCTCTTTTCTGGAACAATCTTCCCCTCTCCTATCCACTCCTTTTCTTTCTCGGCTCCCCCCTTAAATTCCTGCTTCATACTTTTATTATTCACTCTTGATTCTGTACCTAACCCTCCTCCTTGTGATGGCAATCCCCCTTCCCCAGTTTGCACCCCCCCGTCCACTTACCCCCAATTTTGGCCAGTCATCCTTTGGGACACTTACTATTTACACATATCCTTCCATATAAAATATGCACTATTTCTTTTCAGCACTGTTCTTAGTAATTTGCAAATGAAATCTGATCAAATGTATATGTTTGTAAATTTGTCTGAAACTAGATAACATGTTACCAGTTAGTTGTTCATTCTCAGAACACTGAGGGCTGGACTTTCAGAACCCTTCAGCGCCCTTGCATTACAATTCTGATGCATGTTAGGCAACCTAAGAGGTGATCTAACATGCATCTGGAATCAACACAAATTGCACACTGAAAATGACATGTGTCACAAAACAGTAAGGACAGAGATGGGGCTAAAAGGGGTAAGGCCATCAAAAAATGGAGGGTGATGAGTACCCGATGCCCGTAGTCTGTGTAACAAGCTCCCTGAACTAGTGGCCTTGATGGAAGAGGGATGCCTGGATATTGTGGCAGTCACTGAAACATGGTATACAGAGAACCATGACTGGGATGTCAACATACCAGGATATACGATGTACAGGAGGGACAGGGAGGGTAAAAGAGGAGGAGGAGTAGCTCTCTATGTAAGGGAAGGGATTAAAGCAACAGAACTAAAGAGTAAATATGAAGTAGATGAGTCACTATGGGTCACCCTGGAGACAGGAAATGGCACCACAATCCGTATGGAAGTTGTGTACAGACCCCCATCTCAGGGGGAAGAAATGGACAAGGAAATGAAAGAAGGCATCCTTAGAATGGCAGAAAAAGGGGAGATATTGTTGATGGAGGACCTGAATATGCCAGATGTTAACTGGAGCACCTTTGCTGCAGGCACATCAAGGAGCAGGGTCATTCTTGATGCCCTACAAGGGGCATGCCTCAGACAGCTAGTGTTTGAACCCACTCGGGAGGGAGCAATCCTAGACCTGGTACTCTCAAATGTGGAAGGAGAAAGGATCTCGGATTTAGAAGTGGGTAGTAGCCATCTGGAAACAAGCAACCACCAAACAGTGTGGTTCACAATAAACACAGCAATAGAGTCAAGCCATACAAAAGCAAGAGTACTGGACTTTAGGAGGGCTGACTTTAGGAGAATGAGAGAGTGCCTTAGGAAAGCACTAGCAAATGGGCAAAAAGGAGGGGTGGAGGAACAATGGGGAATAATCAAAACAGCCATCACAGAGGCAACAAGCCTTTGTGTCAAGCAAATCAATAAAACAAAATGAAGGAAGCGGCCCGTGGTGCAGCGGTTGGTTCGCATGCGCCGAGTTCGGGAGCGGACTAGGTCGCTGGAGTGCTGGGGGAGAAGGACGGAGCGTCCTATGGACTGCTCTCCTTCTCCGGGGGGTGGGAGGGGAAGTGTCCGGAGCTTTGCTGACCCCTGGTGGAGGCCAGGAGTCGCATCATTGCCAGCACTCGGCAATGCATTGGAGGCGGGGCAGACGCCGGCGTCATTGCATGACCCCGCCTCCCCAGAAAAATGGAAAAAGGGGAAAGCTGCCTGCCGCCGTGAATGAAACTCGCTGCGGCTTAGATATGCTCCCCAGGCCAGCCCTCCGACCTATTCCGAACCCTGCGGCATGCATGGGGGAGTGCCGCAGCCCCGCCGTGGGGGTGCCAGAGGGTATCGAGGTTCGTGGCCGATTTAGCAGTAGAAGCAGGGCATACGACCGGGCTGGATACTGAACATCAGGCGGCAGGCAGCTCGGTGGAAAAAGAATAAATAGAAAAAAAAAATGAAGGAAAAAATCACTATGGTTCTCAAAAGAGGTGGCAGGGAAGGTTAAGGAGAAAAGGATAGCATTCAGGAAATATAATGAAGCACAGGAGGAACACGACAGAGAACTTTATCAGTTAAAGCAGAAGGAGGCAAGGAAAGCAGTCAGAATAGCAAAGGCCCAAACCGAGGAAAAGATAGCCAATTCTGTTACGAAGGGGGATAAAACCTTTTATAGGTACATTGGGGAGTGAAGGAAGACCAAGGGAGGGATACGGAGACTTAATAAAGTGGAGGGAGTGTGGGCAGAAGGTGATAGTGAAAAAGCAGGGATTCCAAACAAATATTTCTGCTCAGTATTCACAACATAGGAGGATGGAGAGGCACCTAAACCACACAAAAGAAACACTCTGGATAGGGGGGTCAATACTAATCCATTCACAGAAGAAAGGGTTTTGAAAAAACTCTTGAAACTGAGGGTGGACAAAGCAATGGAGCCTGATGGGATTCACCCCAGAATTCTAAAAGAACTAAGGGTAGAACTAGTGACACCACTGACTACCCTCTTTAACAAATCATGGGAGGATGGGGTGGTACCTGAGGACTGGAGGAGGGCCGATGTGATTCCACTTCACAAAAGTGGGAGCAGGGCAGAAGCAGAAAACTACAGACCGGTTAGTTCGATCTCAGTGATAGGGAAAATGATGGAATCACTTCTGAAGGAAAGAATTGTTGAGTACCTAGAGGCCAGTGGGGCACAGGACCCAAGGCAACATGGATTCACAGTGGGAAGGTCATGTCCGACGAATCTAATAGATTTTTTTGACTGGATAACCAAAGTAGTACACCAGGGAGGGGCTGTGGATATGGCCTTCCTAGATTTTAGCAAGGCATTTGACACAGTCCCACACAAAAGATTAATATACAAGTTAGCCAGCCTTGGAGTGGGTCCCAAGGTGGTAGCCTGGATAAAAAATTGGCTGGACAACAAGACGCAAAGAGTAGTAATAAACGGAGTCCACGGTGAAGAAAGGAGGGTAACTAGCAGGGTACCGCAGGGTTCAGTACTGGGACTGGTCCTTTTTAATATCTTTATAAGTGACATTGCAGAGGAACTGGAAGGAAAAGTATGTCTCTTTGCAGACGACACAAAGAGCTGCAACAGGGTTGATACACAAGATGGAGTGGAAAGGATGAGAAGGGACTTGGCAAGGTTAGAGGAATAGTCAAATGTATGGCAGCTCAGATTCGATGCAAAGAAGTGCAAGGTAATGCAACTGGGAAACAAAAACCCAGGGGAAGAGTACACAATGGGGGGTGAGATACTGACAACAACAAAAATCGAAAGGGACCTGGGGGTAATTATATCAGATGACCTAAAGGTGGGCATGCAATGTGAGAAGGATGTAAGGAGGGCTGGGGGGATACTGGGATGCATAGGGAGAGGCATCAACAGTAGAAAACAGGAAGTTGTTATCCCTCTGTACATACAGTTGGTGAGTCCCCATCTGGAGTACTGCATGCAGTCTGGAGACCCAATCTCTGCAAAGACATAGACAGAGTGGAGGCTGTTCAGAGGAGGGCAACCAAAATGGTGCAGGATCTACACCAGAAGACGTATGAAGAAAGACTAAAGCAGCTTAATATGTATACCCTTGAAACTCAGCAGGTGGGGGAACCGACCAGGGAGGCACAGATACTGGATGTGGTCCTGGTAGACAGTGACCAGATTGGGGACCTGGAGGTAAGGGACCTGTTGGTGGGGAGTGACCATGCCACGGTCTGGTTCTGTCTGGACCTAGGAGGGGTAGAAGGCTGCACAAAGACGGAGTTAATTGACTTCAGGGGGGCAGATTTCAAGGAAATGGGAAGGATCCTTAAGGAACATTTGGATGGGATTGGGCCAGACATGGACGCTGACAGTAGGTGGGAAATCATCAGGAGGGGGGTTGCAGGATGCTACCAGCACCTGTGCAAGAGTAAGACGAAAATGCAGTAGGGCCCAAAAACCCTGCTTGTGGACCAGGGAGGTTCAGGAGGTGGTGAGGGGAAAGAAGGTGGCCTATAGGCACTTCAAGTGCTCAAGGAGTGAAAGGGATTGAGGAGAGTATGAGCTGATGGCCAGAAGGGCCACTAGGGTGGTGAGAGCGGCTAAGGCAAGGAAGGAGCAGAACCTGGCCAGGGGAAATTAGGAGAGGGAACAAGGGGTTCTTTAGATAATTTGGGGAAAAACGAAGGGTGAAGGTTCAGATTAGCAGGATGAAAACAGGGGAGGGTTGGGTACAAGACCCGGGGGAGGAGGCTGAGGTACTAAATGAGTACTTTGCCTCAGTTTTCCCCAAGGAAAATGGGGGGGGCTGCATCATACATGGGAGGAGATGGTGAAACTGAGGAGGGGGGACTCTTACCGATCGGCGGGTCTGGGGAGAGGGGGGTCATGACTGGCAGGAGGGGGGAAGGCAAAGCAGGTGGACGAGGTAGCAGAGGTGGAAATCATGGCAGAGAGAGTGAGGGAAACTCTCAGGTCCCTTAAAATGGAGAAAGCACCAGGGCCAGATAAATTACATCCCAGAGTGCTGAAGGAACTGGTGGATGTCCTGGTGAAACCCCTGGTGAAGCTTTTTAGCATCTCTCTGAGGACAGAGTGGCTGCCCCAGGACTGGAAGGTGATGCATATAGTGCCTATCCACAAGACGGGATCAAGGGAGGAGGCAGAGAACTACAGACCCATCAGCCTGACATCGGTGGTGGGCAAGGTGATGGAGAGTATTGTCAAGGAGAGGCTGGGGGGACCTGGAAAAGACGGGGTGCCTGGACGATAGACAGCATTGATTCATCCCAGGGAAATCATGTCAGACAAATCTTGCAGAGTTCTATGACTGGGTGATGAGTGCCTTGGACCTGGGTAGACCAGTGGACATCCTCTTTCTTGACTTCAGCAAGGCATTTGACTCTGTTCCTCAGGGAGGCCTTTTGGAAAACCTGGGAGAAATGGGGGTTGGGAACCAGATGATCAGATGGATAGGCAATTGGCTCCAGGACCGGACCCAGAGGGTCATGGTTGGCGGGTTTGTCTCATTCCCAAGGAGGGTCATTAGTGGGGTCCCTCAGGGATTGGTCCCTGGGCCCCTCCTGTTCAATGCATATGTCTCTGACATAAGGAAGGGTATCAGGAGTGAGATGAGTCTCTTTGAGGATGACTCAAAACTGGGGGTGGTGGTGGATGGGGAGGAGGAGAGGGTGGCCATACAGGGGGACCTGGAGGCTCTGGAAAGGTGGTCTAGAAAGTGGAAGCTGAGGTTCAATGCAGGGAAATGCAAGGTACTGCACCTGGGAGCCAGAAACCCGGGCCAAGTGTACACTCTGGGAGGGGGGGGAATGCTGCAAGTCTCAATGGCTGAGAGGGACCTGGGGGTGGTGGTGGTGGATGTCAAGAAGAACAACTCGGAGACTTGTAGGAGGACAGCAGCCAAGGCCAACAGGATGCTGGGATGCATCGCAAGGGGGATCACCTCCAGAAGGAGGGAAATGATACTCCCTCTGTATAACTGCTTGGTGAGGCCGCACCTCAAGTACTGCATGCAGTTTTGGAGGCCACACTTAAAGAGGGACATTGAACTCCTGGAGAGGGTCCAGAGGAGGGCAACCAAAATGATCTGGGGCTTGTGTGACAGGGCTTATGGGGAGAGGTTCGAAGAGCAAAATATGTACACATTGGAAGAGAGAAGGGACCGGGGGGACATGAAAGAGGTCTTCAGGTACATGAAGGGGGTAAATAGGGGAGGAGCAGTCAGGGTGCTCCAAGGAGGGTGCAACTAGAGGGCATGGGTGGAAGCTGGAGGGGGGGAGATTCAGGGGAGAAAGGAGGAGGTGCTACTTCACTGAGAGGGTGGTAGAGCCATGGAATGCGCTGTCCAGGGGGCTGGTGGAGGCAGAGATGGTGGAGGGGTTCAAGATGGGGTGGGACAGGTACAGGGGAAAGGTTCTGGAAGCAAAGTCCAGTGCAGCGAGAATATTTGGGACTGGGAAGTGAGAAGCCAGAGAGGGCGAAGGGGTCAGCAAGGTCAGCTCCAAGGATGGGGGCTGACCAAACGAGCAGGCACGAAAGACCATTAGGCCTATTCTGCTGGCATTTTAGTATGTTAGTATGAAGAGAGGGAGAGGGGGGACATGATAGAAACTTTCAAGTACCTCAAGGGAATTAACAAAGTCCAAGAGGGTAGCATCATTCAGAAAAAAGAGATGTGCAAGTACCAGGGGCACAATTTGAAGATAGAGGGGAGATGGCTCAGAGGTAATGTTAGAAAATATTTTTTCATGAAGAGGGTTGTGGATGCATGGAACAGCCTTCCTGAGGAGGATGTGGAGTCAAGAACAGTGAGAGAATTCAAGAATGCAAGGGACAGACATAAATCAATTCTAATGGGGGGTAGGAGGTATGACGTGGACAGCCAGTTCTGAGTACTGTATCATTTTTTTTTATATAAAAATATATTACAGATTGTCTCTGCTGAGAAATCTAGTACTTGAAATGACCTCACTCACCCCCTCCCAGGTTTCAGCTGAAAGATGAAACCCATGAGAAAATGCTGAAACCGCATGTGAGACCACACACACACACACACACACACACACACACACACAGGGTTTTAGATACCAGATGTTACGTGGAAGGCCTGAAGCTAATTACAGGGTGGAAGAAGCTTGAGTTGTGCATATCCATTTTTATGACGTGTCCAGAGGAAGAAAAGCAGGTTGTGATGTATTAGTGCAAAATCATAAAGATGCTTTCATGTCCTGGAAGGGGAAGCTTATCATGAGATCAAAGAAATGTCATTTGAAGGACATGAGTCATGCTGAGGATTGCAGAATTTAATTCTTGAAAAAGACATCCTGTTTTTTTTATTAGATATATTTTTTTATATATTCTGACAGAGGAGGAGCTATGTGACCTCACACAAAAAAGGGTTGGCAAATACAGTTTGCTTTAATGAATATTCTGTTTTACCTCACTGAGACACTTTTACCTAGACTCTGACAAGAAAACATCTGTGAGCACTTTTAAACAGGTATTTAGAAAGTTAGACAAATCTAAATATTGTTGTAGGAATTTGCACTGCTTAAATCTTATTCTTTTAAAAGATTTGTATGTCTTGTGATATGACAGTTCTGTATTTTGTGTTTTACATATTTTTATCTACTTTAGTAAAATTCTTTTTAGAGCATATTTGGTCAGTCTTTGATTTCTTTTCATTTGTAAGAAAAGTATATATGGTTATAGCAGACACTAGGCATAAGCTGAAGGGTGATACCAAACTGGAAAGAGAAGCATTTTAAATCTGAGGTCTTTATTAAAGTTTTTAAGGGTTCATCTCTGTATACCTGGTTAGGTGACCATAGGCAAAGATATCTGCCCCCCCCCGAAGACAGAAATATCTGAGCCTGTGCATTGGGTATGCTAGCAAGAGGTTCACAGTTTGAGTCCCTCCAAGACTTGAGACCAAAGGTTGATCCAAACTCACAAAACAGACAAGAGGGTTACCTTGTTCTGTTAAACTGTTCACAAGACTGCGCTCAGAGGTTGGCACTTTGGGAGTAGAGGGCCTGACCTGCTGAGTGGGTTTGTGACAGATTGTTTGGCAGCGGTGGCATAATTTTGGTATCACAAGCTTGTATTGTTCTGTGTCAGCTTGAAACCGTAAGCTCTCTTGCAAAGAAAGAAAAAGGCAGAGTTTTATTTTAAAAAGGAAACAGAACTATATCACTTGGCATACAGTCCAGTTCCTACCCGTTTTATTTTTTTTCTAAAGTGCAAGTCAGAGTAGCCATATTGAGGGAAGTAGAAGAAGATGGCTTCCGACTACAGCAGGCACACTGTAGATTACTTGAAGCAGTTGTGCAGGGACAGAGGAGTCCTGTTCGAGGTGACAGCCAAAAAGCAGAACCTCATAGAGGCCCTGATGGTAGCAGATACCCAGAGCAGCAAGTCACAGACCATGACTGAAAGGGACCAGACCTTGAGTGTGGCAGGACTAGTGGCCAGTTCAGAGTCTAGATCCAATGAGGAGGACAGCAGGGCCACTGTCAGTGAAGGGCCACAGCAGCAGGGAAAGGTCACCAGTATCCTGAATCCGGAAGTACTCAGGCTGCATATTGAGTTGCACAGGATGGAGCTGGAGTTCCAGGAGAAGAGGGAGCGAGAGAACCAAGAGGCAGACCATGAGGAGTGTGAGCGCCATTGAGCTGCAGAGGAGAAGAGAGAGGAGCACCAGTGGCAACATGAACTGGAGAAGCTACAACTCCAACCAGCGGCACCAGAGCAGGTAAGTGGCTTAGGTTTAACTGGGACTGCAGGACTGGGTTACAAATTGAACTCCAAATTAATAGCTGAGTTTAAAGAGGGGGAGGATATGGATGCCTTTTTAAATTCTTTTGAAAAAGCTTGTATTCAGGCTAAAATTCCTAAAGAGTCCTGGAGCTTCCACCTATCCCTGCTACTTTCTGGGAAAGCTCGGGATGCATTGGGTCAAATGGACAATGAGAGCAGTAATAATTACAGCAAACTAAAAGCTGCACTGTTAATAAAGTTTGAATTAACTGCTGAATCATACAGAGCTAAATTCTGTAAGCTCAGGAGAAGCCCTGATATGAGCTATGAGAAGCTAGCCACAAAACAACATCAGTTTTTGAAACGTTGGTGGGAAGGAATTGAGACAAACTCTCTTGATAAAATTGAAAATGTGATTTTATTAGAACAGTTTTATTGGGCTTGCCCAGCAGAGCTAAAAACCTGGCTAGAGGACCGAGATCCAAAAACAGTACAAGAGGCTGCTGAGCTCTCGGACCGCTATGCCAAGAGCAGACCTGCTCTGACAGCAAAGGGGGCAGGTGTGGCAGCACAGAAAGGGAAAAGTGTGCCTTCAGGGCAGCTAAAACCCTCACTGCCTCCACCGAAACCAGTTAGCCCCAGGTTTCAGAGAAAAGATTTCTCTGAGAGAAGAACTGAATGTTGGTTGTGTAAGGAAACTGGGCATATTGCCAGACAGTGTCCCAAAAAGGTGAGCCAGAATACACAACTGGGTGCTAGAAAAGAAGTGGGTTGTTTGTGTGTCCCTGGAAGCATGCCAGTGAACATGAGGGAACACATGCACCCAGTCATGGTGAATGGTGTACAGACGCAGGGGTTAAGGGACACAGAGGCATCCCTGACATTGGTAAGGAGGGATCTGGTACAGCCTGGTCAACTCATACTCAATAAATACGTCACTATACAGGACTTTGCTGGTGGGGAGAAAACATTGCCCCTCACTAGTGTTCTCTTAGACTGGGGTGAAACAGGGGGAACTGTGCAACAGGTGGCTGTAGCCAAAACATTAGCTGTGGATGTGATTCTGGGTAATAATCTCCAGCAGGGGATGGTATGTGCAGTTACCCATAGCCAAGCAGCAAGGGAAAATTGTAGTTCCCTGAACCCCACAGAAACCACTGTGGAAACCACTGAGAGGCTAGTTCTCCAGCCTGTGTCTCCTGATGGGGAGACTAATGAAAAGGGGGTAGAAATTTCCCCAGTAGCAAGTAACCACACAGCTACAGAGGGTTTCTCTGAAGAGGGAAGGGTGATCCATTGTCAGAGGGTTGGGATTGACAGTGATCCTGAGTGCCCTGACGCTAGTGCTAGGGACCCTAGTTTAGTGACTGAAGGGGACCTGTCCCATGCCTTGGGAATGTGTGAGGGGTTTGCAGCTGCTCAGAGGGGTGACCCTAGTTTAGAGAAGCTGAGGGCTTGGGCAGACTCTGACAGAGCACAGGGAGGTGATGGCCAACATAAGGTTTATTGGGAAAATGGACTTATGTATACTCAGGCAGTGCAGGCAGATGCTAGGCAGGCAGCTTGTCATTCCCCAGGGGTATCCTGAGCAGTTGCTCAAAATTGCACGTGATATTCCCTTGTCTGGTCATCTGGGAATTGCATGCACAATGCAGTGGTTAGCCCAAAATTTCTACTTGCCTAACTTCACCCAGCAGGTGAAGGAGTATTGCAGGTCTTGTCACCGGTGCCAAGAAATAGGGAAGGCAGGCAAGAAAACCCAAGCTGACTGATTCTATTGCCCATAGTGCAGGAGCTATTCCAGAGGGTGGGAATGGATATTGTGGGGCCTTTAAATACCCCCAGCTCCTCAGGAAAGAGATTCATCCTGACTGTGGTGGATTATGCCACCCAGTACCCAGAGGCAGTCGCCCTATCCTCACTGAGGACAGACAAAGTGGCAGATGCCTTACTTGGGATTTTCTCTCGTGTTGGGTTTCCGCAGGAGGTTATCACCAATCGAGGTGGTTCCTTCATGTCGGACCTGATTAAAAGTTTATGGGAGAAGTGTGGGGTGGTGCAGAGATGCACGACGCCATATCACCCACAAGCCAATGGACTTGTGAAACAGTTCAATGGTACCATAAAGTCAATGCTCCAGGCATTTGCTGAACAACATGGGAGAGACTGGGAGAAATACATTCTCCACCTGTTGTTTGCATACAGGGAGGTGCCCCAAGAGTCGACAGGATTTTCCCCCTTCGAACTCTTATATGGACGCCGGGTACGTGGGCCCCTAGACTTGATCTGGGAGGACTGGGAAGGCAAGCATGCCACCCAGAGAACTCCCATTTTGGATTACGTCCTTAGGTTTAGGGAAATGCTGAAGGAGCTTATGGAGACAGCCCAGAGCAACCTGGCAGCTGCCCAACAGAAACAAAAAGTGTGGTACGACTGCAGAGCCAGAGCTCACTCGTACATGGTGGGTCAGGAAGTCATGGTCCTTATTCTGGTCCGGAAAGACAAGCTGCAAGCTGAGTGGGAAGGACCGTACAAAGTGGTTAGGAAGGTAAATGACGCAAACTTCATTGTGGAGTTACCTGACGGAAGAGAGACAGAGAGGATGCACCATGTCAACATGATGAAGCCATATGCAAATAGGGCTGATATGGTGTTTGCAGTGTGTAATCATGGGGAGGGGACGGACGAAGTAGACCACCTTCTGGATTTGCTGGAGGAAAGTGAGCGGGAGTCCTCTGTGGAGGCAGTAAAATTGTCTCTCCAGCTGGCGCGGGACCAGATCCAGAAAGTAAGGGAGATTTTAGCAGACTTTGCCCCGTTGTTTAGTGCCAAGCCTGGACTAGCCCCCTTAGCGACACACAATGTGAAGACAGAGACACAGACGCCCATACAGCGGAGAGCATATCGGGTATCAGAGGCTGTCCAAAAGGACATTAGGAGGGAAGTGGAGGAGAAGCTGGATTTAGGGGTAATCCAGAGATCCCACAGCCCCTGGGCCTCACCCGTAGTCCTTGTGCCTAAGCCAGATGGCTCTACTCATTTTTGTGTGGACTATCGTGGACTGAATGCAGTCACAAAGTCAGACACCCACCCGATGCCCCGGACAGACAAACTCCTAGACAAGTTGAGAGGGGTGACCTACCTTACGACCATTGTCCTGACAAAGGGGTATTGGCAGGTAGAGTTAACAGACAGAGCTAGGGAGAGGTCAGCCTTCATCACTCTGATAGGCTTATTTTAATTTAAAGTAATGCCTTTCCGAATGAAGAACGACCCGGACACTTTCCAAAGGTTGGTGAACCAGGTGTTAAATGGTGCTGAGGAGTACGCTGTGGCATACCTGGGTGATATTGCCATCTTTAGTGCCAGCTGGGAGGAACACCTGTCCCACCTTAGGGAAGTGCGGGGCAGGATACAGAGGGCTGGGCTCACTGTCAAAGCTGAGAAGTGCCAGGTGGCCATGGCTGAAGTGGCATACCTCAGGCATGTTGTAGGCCAGGGACAGCTCCATCCTAACCAAGTAAAGATAGAGGTGATCCAGGCGTGGCCCAGACCATAAACCCAGAAGCAGGTCAGGAGTTTTCTAGGGACAGCAGGGTACTACAGGAAATTTGTACCCAATTCCAGTGCCCTGGATGCTCCCCTATCTGACCTGACAAAGAAAAGGATGCCTAAGAAAATGACCTAGGACCCAGCCTGTGAGGAAACCTTTACCAGACTGAAGGAGGCACTGTGCAGTGCTCCTGTTTTGGCAAGTCCTGACTATAGCAAAACCTTTATAGTTCAGAATGACGCCTCAGACTTGGGTATTGGGGCAGTACTGAGTCAGACATCTAGCCAAGGAACAGATCACCCAGTAGTGTACCTGAGTAGGGAGTTTCTTCCCAGGGAGCAAGCATACTCCATGGTGAAAAAAGAATGTCTTGCCATAGTGTGGGCCCTAAAGAAATTAGAGCCATACTTGTATGGGCAGCATTTTGTGGTGCAGACTGCCCACAACCCCCTGGTTTGGCTGACGCAGATGGGGAGGAACAATGGGAGACTGCTAAGATGGAGTCTTGCTTTGCAGGGGTATAATCTAAAAATCGTACTAGGGCTGGAGCCAAAAACCAGAACTCAGATGGGCTGTCTAGGGTCTATGAGGAATGAACTGATTTGGGAAGCTCAGCCCATGTAGGAGATAGAACCCCCAAATTCAGTCTAGGTGGGGAGGAATTGTAACGTGGACAGCCAGTTCTGAGTGCTGTATCATTTGTTTTAATATAAAAATATATTACTGATTGTCTCTGCTGAGAAATCTGGTACTTGAAATTACCTCACTCACCCCCTCCCAGGTTTCAGCTGAAAGATGAAAGCCATGAGAAAATGCTGAAACAGCATGTGAGACCACACACATACAGGGTTTTAGATACCAGGTGTTACGTGGAAGGCCTGAAGCTAATTACAGGGTGGAAGAAGCTTGAGTTGAACACATCCATTTTTATGACATGTCCAGAGGAAGAAAAGCAGGTTGTGATGTATTAGTGCGAAATCATAAAGATGCTTTCATGTCCTGGAAGGGGGAAACTTATCATGAGATCAAAGAAATGTCATTTGAAGGACATGAGTCATGCTGAGGATTGCAGAATTTAATTCTTGAAAAAGACATCCTGTTTTTTTTTTATTAGATATATGTTTTTATATATTCTGACAGAGGAGGAGCTAGGTGACCTCACACAAAAAGGGGTTGGCAAATACAGTTTGCTTTAAGGAATATTCTATTTTACTTCACTGAGACACTTTTACCTAGACTCTGACAAGGAAACATCTGTGAGCACTTTTAAACAGGTATTTAGAAAGATAGACAAATCTAAATATTGTTGTAGGAATTTGCACTGCTTAAATCTTATTATTTTAAAAGATTTGTATGTCTTGTGATATAACAGTTCTGTATTTTGTGTTTTACATATTTTTATCTACTTTAGTAAAATTCTTTTTAGAGCATATTTGGTCTGTCTTTGATTTCTTTTCATTTGTAAGAAAAGTATATATGGTTATAGCAGACACTAGGCATAAGCTGAAGGGTGATACCAAGCTGGAAAGAGAAGCATTTTAAATTTTAGGTCTTTATTAAAGTTTTTAAGGGTTCATCTCTGTATACCTGGTTAGGTGCCTGTAGGCAAAGATATCTGCCCCCCCCAAGACAGAAATAGCTGAGCCTGTGCATTGGGTATGCTAGCAAGAGGTTCACAGTTTGAGTCCCTCCAAGACTTGAGACCAAAGGTTGATCCGAACTCACAAAACAGACAAGAGGGTTACCTTGTTCTGTTAAACTGTTCACAAGACTGCGCTCGGAGGTTGGCACTTTGGGAGTAGAGGGCCTGACCTGCTGAGTGGGTTTGTGACAGGAGGAAGTAAGCTGTTGGTTAACTAGAATCTGCAACTTATCCATCAGGTAGGGAAATGGGTAGACTAGGTGGGCCAAGCAGTCCTTATCTGCCGTCAAATTCTATGTTTAAACATGCAGCATGCATCAAATAAATGAGGTGTCAAATACATGGCACATGCATCATTTTCTTGCAATAAAAAACAGAGACAGTTGCAAATCCAGCCAAACATCTGAAAACAGCATTTGAAGGTTCAGACACAGGTGGCAAAATGCAGGCTGCATCAGAAATTAAACACTGCGCTTGTGTCGCCATCTAAAAATCCTAGCCTAAGTTGTTTTGTGCTCCTGAGTACATGCCAACTTTAAACAATCATTTAATTAAGTCAATATTTGGCATCAAGAAAGATTCAATGGGATCAAAGTCTTTTTCTGTCCTTATTTATCTACATGTCTATATGAATTTGGCCTTGAGAAAGTGTGTGTTTTCCTGTGCGAAATGTTACCATTTGGTGGAGGGTTGCTGCCTACTTCTAATTTACTTGCACACCATGTTTTATACTAAATGCAAATAAATATACTAAATTGTATCCTAGCATGGGTGTTTATTCTGGACATGGTCAGCATGTGGCCCTAGTTCTTTGGTAGATTTGACTTGTTTAAATTACAGTCTCCACTATTTTGAGTAAGACTGTTTCTCATTACATCTATATAAATTTGAAAATGTTAAAAATGAACACAAAAGGTACCCAAGTCACCAATTCCTAATGAACTACCAAATTTACATCTGAACTCAGCTCACTGGCATGGTAAGACAGTATGTTCCCCAGTGGTGCAACGGATATCTCTGCAAACAACAGTACTTAATAAAATCTTTGTTTTTTAATATTTTGACCCCAAACTTTCAACATAGTCTTCTTATGACCCCACCTCATAAACCCCATAGGTGAAAATGTTCAAATGTGTGCCAAAATGCCATTCTACCCCACAGATGCGAAAACACGTTTCAGACAGGATGTGAAAAATGACAGCTGTACTGTTCATGAAATGGTGTGAAAATATGGGTGTGTTGAAAATGTGGTGTCAGATATTGAATATTACCAAATGTATGCACGTGTGTAGAAAAATTTCCATGAACACACGTAGCTCAGACACTTTTAGAAATGTTTTCGCCAAATTTTTAACATGGCCTTTTTGGGACCCCACCTCATGAACACTGGCAGTGAGATTTCTTTATTTGGTCCTGAAAGGTAATTACATGCAACAACTGTGAAATCACCTTCCAGGTCTGATTAACGAAATGACAGTTGCAGTGTTCATGAGGTGGGGTACCAAAAAGGCCATGTTGAAAATTTGGTGAAAAAATTCCAAAAAATGGCAAAGTTATGAATATAAGTTCAAAACGCCACTGAAATACATTATACGGCACTTACCTTTATTCCTCAGTTCATGGTTCGACTTTGAAGAGTGCAGATGTGTCTCGGTCCACAGACAATGACAGTGTATGACCTCCAGAGGTAAGTAAAGGGTAAGGGGGTGTGATGGTGGGTGCTCTGTGGGAGGGTCGGGTTGAGGGTAGGGAGACGACGGCGATGAGGAGGGACAGTTTTCTCTTTTTCAGGTTAAAAAAAAGACATCGGGGACTGTTTTCTTTTTTGCAGGTACACATAGATAAATCTATTTCGGAACACTGGGGTGGGCTCTCCAGTGTCCCACACTACTTGGGGGGGGGGGACTTGTAAATGCCAACACAGGCATTGGGCCCCTGATGTTGGCAATAATTTTTTTTGTTTTAGTTTTTGTTGACCGGGAAGGAGGACTAGACAATTTCTTGCCTATTTTCAGCCTCGTCCCAGGGGAGGGGATACAGATGGATACCAGCTGAAACTGAACCAGATTTTAAGCTGTTGGTGGTATTTTTAGTGAATGGGGGAAATTTGGCTATGATACCAAGGAAATTCCCCTACTACATCAGTAGGGGGATTCTCTGGCCTTGCAGAATGGCCACTCTGAACAAGTCATTGGAGGAGATGGACATCTCTGTGGTAGGGGAGCTGACCTCCTCCCCTGCCCGTGTACAGCTAGAGGTCGAACTGAATGAAGAAAATGTAGGACTTGACTTGGATTTTTTGGACGAAAATGTTTTTGTGTCAACAGAAGATTTAACGAGTAAAGATAGTACGACTAAAGTACCTAAAGAAAAAAAAATCCAGAGTGAAGGTAACAAAACAGAGAAAAAGCCTTTTACAAAAGTTGAAGTCTTAAACCTGTTAGCAGCAGAAGAGAAACAACACGCTCAACAAAGAGAACATTTTCAAGAGGAACTCTCGCAGCTGGAAGCTAAGCAGCAACATGTCAGAGGTGAACAACGGGCTGTCAGCCAATGCCCAGCTGTTCCTGATGTAGCAACCACTAGGCCTACAGATGCAGATCCAGGAGAAAACTCAATACCTAAGGCAAATTTTCCTCCGGAAAGTAAAAATAATGAATCAGATGGCAGTGTAATCACTAGTGCAGGTGAGTGCCCAGAGCCGTGGGAGGAAAAGAGTGGAATCATTTCTACTGGGCATGAGGTTTTTCAGATGACTGAGAGAAATGCTCAAAATTTACAGCTCCCTGCAGAGAATTCTGAAGGAGACAAGGAACATATTATATATCAGACTAAGCCCTTATTTCAGGACGGTGTCATAGTGTTTTCATTTTCAGCACAAAAATATGCCTAAATTACAAAAAAAAGATACTTCGGAAGAAAAGAGAAATGCCTATACTTTGGCAAAAAGAAATATTGAAAGCAACAATACAGCAGCCAGTCCTAATCTTACAGGCCCTACCCAAGGCCCAGATAAGCCTTTAACTACAACAGAAGTGATTGAGGCTGCTTTTTCTGTACAACAACTGAAATAGCTTATTATGGAGAACTGGTCCCCAGAAGTGGCATTAAAATCAATAGGTCAGAAACTAAATTCTGCAAGTACTTGGTTACCTGATCCTATATAGGACCTCATGATCCTCTTTCACAGAACTCACCTTCATGGCGCCCAACAAACAAAACTCAGGTACCTGTTGCAACTATGGTTATTGTCCCAGACCAGGCTACAGTACAGCAACCATTGCAAGAAAATAATATTTCTCCTACAGACTGTAAAGCTTATGAACCAACAAATCTTATGGTCTCTTCTAGAGGCTCAGAATAAAATAAAAAGACTAACCCTGAGGAGACAACAAACCAAAGACCTTTGGTATCAGAGTTATTTCAGAAAACTGAAAAACAGGCTGCACTTAGATGTAATGCAGTTAGAATCAGATATAAAGGTGGTTTGGATATAAGACCAGATAGATATTATGTGGGAAGTTCTCTCCTTGTGAAGTGTATGCATTTATAAACATCTCAGGAGAAGATAATTATGATGTAAGTTTTTGTTCACCATATGCCCTTGACTTATTCTGGGAAAGGTATAATCAAGTAAAGTTTTCTCCCTTATGGACCCCCTTTCTAGTTATCCCACTGACAAAACCTTTAATCAAATATGTGACAGTTATGTTCAGAAATGAGGGGGTTCATGTGGAAGATATAACATATTGGTTATCGCAAAAATGCAAGATTCTAAGTGAGTCAGAAGCTATACTTGATAGTGAATTGTTTTGGACTGGGGGGTGGAAATATAAAGTCAAATTAAGACAAACAGAGGCTGGTATAGAGCAAATCCCCAATTCGTTCTTGTTGGGAAGGGACAGGGGTGTCTGCTTTTATGCAGGCCAGCCCAGGGCCTGTTACAAATGGGGTTCCTGAATGCATTTATCAAGCATTTGTGATAAGCCAAGGTGTGATAATTGTGGGGAAGTGGGGCATGTTGCTTTTCAGTGTGCAAATCTCACCAAGTACGATTGATGTGAGGAAACAGGCCATGTTTTTTCTGAATGTCCATGGGCAGCAAAAAACAGGCCTCAGTCATAAGCCCTGAATTTCTAATTCAACAAGCACAAGATGCAGCTGTTCCCTCTAAACAAAGTGATAATGTGCCTTCAGAAAATCCCCCTCCTCCTTCAGCACAGGAAAAGACAAAAAACACAGAAAACAAAAGAGCTGTTCAGGCCTCTGAGAAAGAAGTTCTTTCTGAAACCTTAAAACCAGTATGTTATAAGGATAATTCTGAAAAACAAGATGGGATCCAAGACCCCCCTTTAGAACTCCCACCTAGGAGATCAACTAGAAGTACAAAAAACTCTCACCCCACTGGGTTAGTAGAGGCAACAAAACACTTTTCAGCCCTTGTAAATTGGGATGGCTTGGAAAGTGACCAAGGAGAACCAAGAAATACAGCACCCAGACACAGGAGATCTATTAAAAACAGATGATTCTGAGGGGTATAAAACACAGAAAAAAAAGAAGGAAAAAATAACTTAAATCTCTACACTGGTTGTAATGCAGGGAATTGGGGTAGGTTCAGTTAATGTCCATAGTATTACTAATGCCAATAAAAGATATGTAATCTTTCAATATATACAAAAATCACTTTTGAGTGCCTGTTTTTACAGGAAACTTGGATGTACACCAGTGAACAAGCAGGAGCCTTCCAGGCTGAGTGGACCAGTGGACCCTCCTATTGGTCCTTTGGCCCAGACAGGGCGGATGGCCTAGGGATAGTGTTTTCTTCTTTTTAATTTTCTTTAACCAAATTAATAGATCTGATACCAGGGAGACTTCTTATTATTGATGGATTTTTAGATAATGTAGAATATCAATTTATAAATATTTATGGGCCCCAATCTAAGGCAGATAGAGTATTAGTATTTCACTCCTTACAACCTTACTTAGTTACCTTGAAAAATATTATTTTAGGGGGGATTCAATTGTGAATTGAAAGACCCCTGAAAAAGTGAAGGAAAGAAAATGTATTGTGATTCCCATGCTATTAGACAGTGTATAGAAACAGCCGATCTTAGAGAGTGCAAAACCAATAAACAACACTTTACATATTCTAGAGGTAAATATTTCATGACAATAGATTATTTTTTCATTTCTAAAACATTACCTATACCAAAATTTACTATATCCCCAGTTGAGTTTATAGATCACTGTTTTTTACAAATCTCGTTCCAGGATAATCCAAAAGCAAAAATCCAAAAGAATAGATGGAAATGAAATATTTCTGCTTTATCTGACCCTAAGGTACAAGCCGAAGTAGAGAAATTAATTTGGGCATGAATATCTGTTAGGTTCCTTTACCAAGACTTGGGTAGTTGGTGGGAAGATACAAAGATGGAAATTGTTAAATGGTTTAAAAGATATGGGAAATTAAAAGAATCAGATACATTTTTTAAGTATTTACAACTCAGGCAACAATTACAATATTTATATACAATTGCAGCTACATCACAGTATGATTATTCATCCCAAATTGAAACAATTAAAGAAAAAATTACTGTAAAAGCAATGTTACAATATGGGACACAGAAAACTCCTGTAGGAGATCCCTATGTGGCTTGCAGAGTTAGGAAAGCAAATACTACTATGGAAGAATTATGTGATGAGAAAGGCAATATAGTAAACACCATTTCTGGGATGTATGATATAATAAATGAACACATTAAATCACAGCATATGCCTTCCTCTCATTCTCCTTGGAAAAAAAGCTTTACTGATTATTTTCAGGATATCCAGATACCTAATTTTCCAAACACCACTAAAAACATGGATGAAGCTATCGCTACTATCGAAGTACAAGCAGTAGTTAAAAATTTAAAAGTAGGTGCATCCCCAGGACCGGATGGAATTCCTTATGAATTCTATAAAGCTTCTTCAAAAAAATTAATAATATGTTTCACAGAAGTTTTTAATTATTTCTTTTTGGCAAACAGAATCCCTACCTCTTTCATAGAAGGATTTAAATTGTTCATTTACAAATCTGGGGATAAACGTTTAATTCAAAATTGGAGGCCAATCTCGATTTTGAATTCTGACTTTAAGATTCTTTCTCAAGTGTTAAATAACAGATTAAAGAAACTGGCAACTTTAGTACTCTCTCTGGTGCAGTTTTGTGGTATACCAGGTAGAAAAATAAATCAAGCCCTTATGATAGTCAGGGATATAATAGAATTTTTTGAATCAAAAGGTGTTAATAATTATATAATATCAGTGGACCAAAACAAAGCATTCGATCGAGTCCATCACCCTTTTCTTTTTTTACTTTAGAAAAATATGGGGTACCTATTAAATTTATAAATTGATTAAAACTATTATATGCTGAAGCTAGTGTACATCCAATCATTCAAAACAACATATCAAAAGGATTAAAAGTCACGGCTGGAGTTCGTCAAGGATGCCCTCTAAGCCTCTTACTGTATATATTTTCTTTAGATCCTTTAATAAGAAAAATAAATAGCTCCCCCCATTGGCAGGGTATAGCAGAAGAGTTAAGAGTTATTGCCTATGCAGATGATTCATGTTTATTTTTTTCAAATAAATATCAGATGCAGGTGTTTCTCCAGGAAATGATACATGTCACATTAATATCAAATGCAGAATTAAATCTTAGTAAATGTAAAGGATTGATTGTTGGCCCTTCTGGAGCACCAGAGTGTGTAATCGGTGGAATCCCTACAGTGGCGTGAAAAAGTATTTGCCCCCTTCCTGATTTTCCCTATTATTGCATATTTGTCACACTGGATGTTTTCAGGTCTTTAGAGAAAATGTAATATTAGATAAAGGGAACCTGAATGAACAAATAACACTTGTTTTTTTTTTAATTTCACTTATTTAATGAAAAAAGTTAACCAACACCAACTGGCACTGTGTGAAAAGTAATTGCCCCTTACACTTAATAACTGGTTATGCCACATTTAGCTGCAATGACTGCAACCAAACACTTCCTATAATTCAATATCAGTCTTTCACATCGCTGTGGAGGAATTTTAACCCACTCTTCCTCATGAGAACTGCTTTAATTCAGTAACATTTGGTAGGTTTTCGAGCATGAACTGCTCGTTTCAGGTCCTGCCACAGCATCTCTATTAGGTTTAAGTCTGGACTTTGACTAGGCTACTCCAAAACTTTTAATTTTACTTCTTTTAGCCATTCTGATGTGGACTTGCTTTTGTGTTTTGGATCATTGTCTTGCTGCATGACCTAACACGCTTCAGCTTCAGCTGACGGAAGGATGACTGGACATTCTCCTTAAGAATTTTCTGGTACAGAGCAGAATTCATGGTTCCTTTAATTATGGCAAGTCATCCAGGTCCTTAGGCAGCAAAGCATCCCCACACCATCACACTACCACCACCATGTTTGACTGTTGGTATGGTGTTCTTACTGTGGAATGCTGTGTTTGCTTCTGCGAGACATTATGGGATCCATGTTGTCCAAAAGTTCCACTTTGGACTCATCTGTCCATAGAACATTTTCCCAAAAAGGCTTGTGGATCATCCAGGTGCTTCTTGGCAAATGAGAGATGAGCATTTATGTTCTTCTTGGTTAGCAGTGGTTTCCGACTTGCTACTCTACATGAAGCCCATTTTGCCCAGTCTCTTTCTGATTGTGGAGTCATGAACACTGACCTTAGCTGAGGCAAGAGTAGCCTGCAGTTCTTTGGATGTTGTTTTAGGATCCTTTGAGACTTCTTGGATGATTTACACTGTGCCCTTGGAGTAATTTTGTCAGGCCCGCACTCCTGGGAAGGTTCACTACTGTTCCAAGTGTTCTCCATTTGGAGATTATGGCTCTCACTGTGGTTCGATGGAGTCCCAGAGCCTTAGAAATAGCTTGTAACCCTTTCCAGACTGATGAGGGCAACACATTTTTTCTGATCTTTTCAGGAACTTCCTTTGATCATGGCATAATGTGCTTGTTGAATCTTTGTGCTGGCACGTGACTCTGATGGTAAGGCCAAAATAAGTGAGGTTTATATTGAGCAGGGCTGGCTGTAATCAAGCCTGGCTGTGTTCAATCAGCTGACTCTAATTATCCCTTTAATTGGGTTGATTTAACTAGGGGGCAATTACTTTTCACACAGTGCCAGTTGGTGTTGGTTAACTTTTTTCATTAAATAAATGAAATAAGTAAAAAAAAAAGTGTTATTTGTTCACTCAGGTTCCCTTTATCTAATATTATATTTTGTCTAAAGACCTGAAAACATCCAGTGTGACAAATATGCAATAATAGAGAAAATCAGGAAGGGGGAAAATACTTTTTCACGCCACTGTATATCAGCAGAACCCATTAAAATTCTGGGAATAAATTTTGGACCTCATAATCTGGCCTTTCAAAATTGGAATTTAGCATTAAAAAAAATGGATGTAAAAGTCCAAAGATGGAAATCTTGGAAATTATCTAAATTGAAAGGGGTTCAAATAATAATTCTTAATTCCTGGGTTACTGTATGTGGCAATGATATTTCCACCTCCTCTTCTTCTGGAAACCAGATTATATAATTATTTTTTTCAAATGCTTTGGGGTTCTAGACTCAACCCAGTAAAAATATGTTTTACATACCTTTCTAAAAAGAATGGAGGGTTAGGAATGATAGACCCCATTGTGTTTTTCCATGCAATATTTTTTCTCAAACAATAAAGTTAGGTTTAGTTTATTTAGATAATTTATATAGTACATGGATTAAGAACACTTTGGGACACTATTTCCAGTCATGGAACTCTGACCTCCCCAAAACCACATAATATGTTAAAACTCTCTGTTTTTTTTTTAAACCAGCAACTTAGAAACTCCACAAATGGAAATTGAAAGGAAATATTATCAAGGCGAGTACAGCAAAAAAATTATATTCAACAATCCTTTCAGGTCTGTATCCAGGAACTCCTATATTTAAAAACTGTCCTTCTGAAAACAATAGTCTAGTACTAGCCCAACTGCGTAATGACAGAATACATTCACACATGTGGGAAGTACTGTGGTTAACCATGTATGGGCATCTAAACGTAAGAGTAAACTGGAAACATAAAAAAACTGAAGACAGAATTTGTCCTTATACTAAATGTGTAGGAAAAGAAGAAACTATGTATCATTTTTTGTTTCAGTGTTCATATGTGTCTCCACTTTGGAAACAACTAGCAATTAAATGGAATATGCCATGGCTTTGCCAACTAACTTATGATAGTTTTGTGTTAGGAGTTTACCCTCCTACTTTAAAGCATTTTCATAAAGATACATTGATGTTTTTTTCTGTATTCTGAAATTCTATTTATGGCAAGCTAGATGCCAGTGGGTATTATATCAGAGACAAATGACCTTTGAAACATTTATGGTCCTAATAGTTAAAGCAATGAAATCGGTATTTCAAAGAGATAATGCTCTTTTTACATCGATAAAAGTGCACAGATGGTGGAAAGGGTTTTCCATATTTATTAAATATAAGTAATAAGAGTAAAACTAGTATATGTATTTTGAAAAATTATTTTTTTCCTTTTGGTTTTCCTTTTTTTCCTTTTTGTATTTTACTGATGTTAAGGCGATTATAATATGATGTTTTGATATTGTTTATATATGTATCTTTGATGTGATTTTCAATAAAAATTCCCCTACTCTTTTCGAGAAGTACCATGGGATCTTTAACATCCACCTGAACTACCACCACAACAGGCAGATGGGACCTTGTATATTAAAACAACAGGCTGTGGGGGCATCCGACACCCGGGTTGGGCATCCTGGTGTTGGTTTATGCAAAAAAAATTATAAATAAACACTGCCACGAGTTAGGGCCCCGGTGTGCAGATATTTATAAGGCATATACACGGTCAAGATGGTGAAGCTATAATGACAGTAGCCCCGTCCCTGACATACGAGTCACGGCAACAGCCAGTTGCACTATTCGACACAGCTGTCGTTTAGTAAAGGACAGCTGTGTCGTATAGTACTTGCACTATACAACACAGCTGTCATTTAATAAAAGACAGCTGTATCATATAGTGCAACCGGTTGTTGTTACAAAAAAAAAAACAGCTATCCATAGAGCACTGATTTTTTTAATCTGCACATGCTCACAAACTGAACTTTTTTCTTAAATAATTTAAAAAGTACTGAAGTGTGAGACAAGCAAACCACAAAAGCACGTACCTTGGGCCAAACTCTATCCAACCTGAAAGTTTCAGGTTTAAAATCTTTATAGTTTTTCAGTTATTGGAGCACAAAAAAAGTCTTAAAAACAGAGACTTTTAGGTTTTTTGCACCTCTGTAACTTTGCCCCCACTGAACCGATCTACATGAAATCTGCAGGATCAAGGGATCCTGGCACAAACGCTTTCCAAATTTCATGTAAATCGGTTGAATGGGGGAAAGTTATTAAGGTGCAAAAATTAGATTTTAGCATTAAAGTGCCTCCTCAACCCTAATATACAGGCACGACTGCGCCTGTATAATATGTACAGAGAGAGAGAGAGCAAGATAGATATTGTCATGTGTTGATAGGTAGATGGGTGGATAGATAGATAGATAGACAGACAGACAGACAGGCAGGCAGGCAGGCAGACAGGCAGACAAATATACCATAGATAGACTTCTGCCTGTTTTGAACTCTTTCAGGTAATGTAAGCATGTGAGTGTTCAGCAGACATGGGGAAGGACTTTACTGGAGGTTCTGTTGCTCCCACTCTTTCTGACTATACTAATGCTTTTCCAAAAAGTGCATGTAACCCCTCCTACCAAACTTGGGGCTTACCTTTGTGCCCAGTAACTTATGTTTCCTACTGCTCTCCTCAGGTGCCTCCAGATTGCCTACATATTTTGTTTTCTGGCCCCCACGCTGGCCCAAGTCATTCTGCGCCCCTGGTGCCACAATTCAGCCCCCATGTGTTAATCCAGCCCTGTGGTGGTGAAGTCTTCAGCCACACCTCCTCACTGCTAGTGTGGCACTCCCGGTGACTCAGAGATCACGCCTACGCAATGCGGTGCCTTTGCTATTTATTTACTTTATTTATTAATGAGATCAGAATTATAACCCTTTGAGTCATAGACTCCTTTACAAAGGCTCCACGTCATGGTGTGAATAAACATAGAAGATAAAAAATAACATACAGACAATGGTATTACATGAATAGAGAGAGAAATGAAACACTGAGAGTACACATTATGATGGTTACAAGGAAAGTACACGTGCGATGGGCAAGAAGCCCTGAGTCAAATATAATAAAAGGTGGGACAAATAAGAGGCAGTGTCAATAGAGGCAATGAGTAGTTTAGATCAGCACCTTTAACATAAGGTTAGGGGAATGGGAGTGAGGGAGGGACAGGGTAGGTCCTGGGAGGGGATGCTCAACCAAGTGTTGTTCAGTGGCAATCACAGTTACTGGAAGAAATGATCGCATTTCTGAGACTAGACTTGAAATAACCAATCTTTAGTAGTGTTGTGGTTTCGGTGGGTAGCACATTTAGCCAAAGGGGCACTCGGTAGTAGAAGGAGCATTGACTCAAGGAGGTCCTACACTGGGGAACTGTCAGTAATGCTCTAGTTGACAGATAGGTGGTCCTAGAAGGAGGGGCAAGTTGGAGCAAGGTGCGAAGGCCAGGTGGGGCTAGCCCGAGAAGGACCTTTTTTGCGAGAAGGCAGGTATGGTAGCAAAGTCTCCCTTCAAAGTTTAACCAGTCTGAGAGCTGGTAGAGGTCATATGTATGTGTCATTCTGTCACACCAGGTCACCAGACAGCAGGCTCTGTTGAGGGCAACCTTGGCCCTGCTAAGAGCTGTGTTATTGGCGGTACCATAGAGGGCAATGCCCGTAATCTATCAGGGAGAGCACCAAGAAGGAGATCGCCAGGTGGAGTGCATCGGGGTGAGGCACGTGTTATGTCTGAACAGAAGTCCAATTCTGGAGTTAATGGCTGAACACAGGATGTGAATGTGGTTACTGTAAGTGAGCATGGGATCAAGTGTGATACCTAGGTACTTAAAAGAGGTAACCTGCTTGAGAACAGTGTTGAGGGAGTTGAGGATAGTCGGGGGGTTGTTGCATATTTGTTCTGATGGTGAGCAAAAACCATGACTTTGTTTTTTCTGTAATTTAACACCAGCTTATGTTCGGTGAACCAGGCTTCAGATTCTGTGAAGCATTTTTGGAGCTCAAGTTGGAGGGGGACAGGATCAGGATGTGAGCAAAAAAGGACAGCGTCATCAGCATAAACTATCATTTTCCCAGGGCAGGAGCTGGGGAGGGTGTTTAGGAAGAGACTAAACAGTAACAGTCCTAAGATAGAGCCTTGTGGGACCCCTGAGTGAACCAGTAGACATGATGAGAGGGAGGTCCCAATCTTAATTCTCTAGGAATGATCACTGAGGTAGTCATAGACCCACGAGGCAGTGTCAGAGGCAAGGCCCAGAGAATGCAGGATATTTATTAGAAGGGGTGGCTGATGGTGTCAAAAGCTTTGGTCAGATCTATATAAACAGATCCAGCCCAGTGGCCACGATCAAGGGATTGGTGAATGAAGCTAGATTATTCGAGTAGCACAGTTATGGTACTATGACGTGCTCTGAAACCGTGCTGCTCTGGGCATAGGAGACTGTATTTGGTTAAGTGGTCAGTGAGCTGGTCTGAAACATTTTTTTCAAGAGCCTTGGATGGGGGGGTAGGGAGATGGGGTGGTAATTAGATGGGGAGGTACTATCACCACCCTTCAGGATGGGGGTAATGACTGCCAGCTTCCAGAGGGAGGGAAATTGGCCCTGGCAGAGGGAGACATTTATGATTTTTGTGAGGTGTATAAGAACAATGTCAAGGGTGAGAAGGAGAAGTTTTAGATCCAAGGAGTCTTCACTGTACCTGGATTTTCCCAGGACTTTGGTGAGGTATGGTCTTGCTTCTCTGGTTGAGACTGTTTTGAGGCAAAAGGGGGGGACTGTCACGATGTGGGGTCAGGGGGAGGGGTGGGTCGAAGAAATTAGGTGGGAGGACACTGCTAAGGTCCAAGAATGTGGTATTCAGGGATCCGGTGATGAGCGTGGGGTCTTGGGTGATGCTCCCATTTACGATGAGTTGGGAGGGAGGGGGGACATCATTTTGCCATTGAGTTTTTTGATGTTGTTCCAGAAATTGCATCCATTTCCCCAAGAGGAGGACAGTGTTTCCTGGTAGCAGGTAGCCTTGGCCTTATGGACTTTCCAAGTGCACTTATTTCTTGCCGCCCTCTATTGCTATCTATCAATGGGCTTACCAGAGTCAAGGGCTTTGTGCCATAGGTTATCCCTAAGCCGCATGAGCTCAAGGAGGATCTGCAGTATTCATGGGGTGACAGGGCCTTTGATGAACTGTTTGGAAAAAGGGGCAACGTGGTCACAGGCATCATTAAAAGTGGAGATGAAATGGGAGAGGGCTATATACATGGACTGGGTTGCATCCATTGGTGACCAGTCACAGGAGTAGAGGTAGTTTTTGAAATGTCCAAGAGCTCCCTTTTTTAGGCGGCGCTGGAAGGTAAATGTGAGGGAGGAGGGTTGTTGATCCAGAGTGACCAGGTACAGATTGTGGGTGAATGGTCATTCAGGGCATTGGGCAGTACAGAGGTGTTCAATAGTCTATCTGGCCTGTTAGTTAGTATGAGATCGATAAGAGTGGACCTTCCTGTGTTCGTGTTCATACACATGGGGGCAGTGACAGTCTGAGTGAGGTTCAATGCTGCAATGGCATCTTTAAATGAAGCAGCCTTTTGGGACTGCCAGTTAACGTTAAAGTCACCCATGGCAATGATTCCAGAGTTGGCTAGGAGCTGGGAGATACAGTTGGTGATGG
Organism: Neoceratodus forsteri; assembly: GCA_016271365.2. Taxonomy (NCBI): domain Eukaryota; kingdom Metazoa; phylum Chordata; order Ceratodontiformes; family Ceratodontidae; genus Neoceratodus; species Neoceratodus forsteri. The sequence goes on from CM057456.1 coordinate 205,861,859, forward strand.
AGTTGAAAGCCAGCTTTTGATTTCTGGTTGGAATGTAAACAGCCATGATATACAGTGACTGTCTGGCATTACCTAGGCTGACTTTGACAGTAAAGGCCTGTGCTCCATGGCTGGGCAAATCAGAGGGGACGATTTGGCTATGGAGGGTGTCTCAGAGGTATATGTCACATCCACCCCCTCTAGCAGCAAGCCTATCTGCACTAAATATTTGGTAGCCATTTAGGTTTACATCGTTGTTTTTCGTGTTTGGGGAGAGCCAGGTCTCTACAATAGCCAGTATGTCAGGCTGCTGCTATACCACCCACACTTGAAGGTTATCAAGTTTTTTTTGGAGACTACAGATGTTCGTGGAGGCAATTTTAAGACCGTCGGTGCATCTAATAGAGGTGGGTGTGGAGAAAGGGCCAGTGTTAGGATGCACATTTCCTGATAGGAGAAAGAGGAGTAGGGCAAATCTGACCAGGGCTGCTTTGAGCAGCTTCACTCTTAGGTTAGGGCTTTGTGTGGTAGTGGGGGCTGTGGGGGCCGTTACAGGTATAGGGAGGGTCAAGGTGTGATGAGCTAGGAGTAGCTGTGTGTGGAGGCAGGAGTGTTGAGCACATGTCAATGGTACTCCTGACAAAGGGATGTGTGATGGCAATTGTATACAGGTGCTATGACCCTGGTTGGGGGGGCTGCAGGGTACGCAGGAGACCGACACTTGTTGTAGAACAACATTTTCTGTGGTGATAGGTACATACCAGTACGAGGCAGTAAGGATCAGTAGGGTGAGGATGCCCTTGAGAACGGTGACGGCTTCATTGCTGGGATGAGGGGGGTAAGTTTGATGTCAGGGGGGAGAGCTTGAATGTGAGAATAAACAGTTGGGTTAATAATAGTGCTACAGGGGGCAAACAGGTTCGAATAGCAAAGTGGTAGTGGCTTGGACTCTGGAGTGGAGGGTGTGGGGTTCGAGTCCAGAAGAAGGAATGTAGTGAAGGTGGCTGGGAGAGGTGTAGTGGAACTAAGAAGGTGGGAAAATAGGAAAGCAGAAACGCTAGTTGGAGGACACAGGAAAGAGCTGAGGCAGGACAGAAGGGTGCACAGGACTGACCCCTAATGGTGATGCAATATAACCTGTTGATGGGAAACCGATCACTTAGAAACTGTGACGTCAGGGCACGTGACCACATAACGACAATGAAGGGAGAGCTGACCTTGGGTGAGGGGGTGGCTGTGGCGGGTGGGGTGTCATGTGAAGCATCGATGGGTAAACACCCTGTCAAGGGTTCTGTCAGGCGGATAGTGACCCCTTTACCTTTGAGGCCAAAATGGGAGCTCCGAGATCCAGGCACCTCTGCACCCACATGCCATATATGCACCTTTTGCAAAAATAACACCCAGCATATTAAAAACGGAGATTTTAATTTCTCAATACCATATGGGCAATAGAGAGGTAGAGGCAAAGCCGCATCATCGTATCATGGTATTTTCCAGCATGATCTCCCAGGGGCAGCGCTCTAGTTCTCAATATGCCGGCTGCAGCCCCGGGAAAATGAAAATTTACAAGCGATGAGGTAGTTTTATTCTTTATTACTTTTTGGGACTTCAGGGAGGGATCAGGGTGCTCGAGCCACAATATATGCACCAGTGGCTCAAGCATCCTAGGCAGTGTATCTCCTTTAATTAAATAATTAAAGCGATTCATGAGGTGTCCAAGATCGGTGGCTCATAAATATTAATGAGCTGGAGCCCCGATCATCATGCATATTCATGGGGGTCTGTTCTGCCCTCGGGGAAGCAGTGTTTCAGCAACTGCCAAAAGGAACAAGGAATGCAAATAAATATGTGTACTGCAGTCTGTATGTTTGAGGACTAATGCTGATGGGGGGGAGGGGTTTAAATAAATAAATGCTCTACTCCTGACTGCACCAGTATAATATTGGGACTCTGATAGAAACAGCCTGCCTGCTGCAAAGGGAGCTAAAATATTGGCAGCCGCGACAGGCAAACAGAATGAGCGAATAATTACAGCTGGGCAGCGATACTAAGGACATACCTGTGGCTACAAAACTATGGGGCATTTAGGAAAATATTTAAATTATTCTGGCTGCACCAGGACTTTATTTGGGACTGTCTTGATTCTGCTTTAGGGACTGTGTGTTCAGCAACATAGAAACATAGACTTTGACGGCAGATAAGGACCGCTAGGCCCATCTAGTCTGCCCATTTCCCTACCTACAGGATAGGCCGCAGATCCTATTTAACCAACAGCCTATATCTTCCTGCCCCCCACAAGAACTGCCTTATGTCTGTCCCATGCATTCTTGAATTCTCCCACAGTTTTAGACTCCACAACTTCCTCAGGAAGGCTGTTCCATGCATCCACTACCCTCTCTGTGAAATAATACTTCCTCACATTGCCCCTGAACCGCCCTCCTTCTATCTTTAAATTGTGTCCTCTTGTTCTTGCAAGTCTCTTTTTCTGAAAGATGCTACCCTCTTGGACTTTGTTGATTCCCTTGAGGTACTTGAAAGTTTCTATCATGTCCCCTCTCTCCCTTCTTTCCTCAAGGGTATACATATTAAGCTCCTTTAGTCTCTCCTCATACTGCTTCTCTTGCAGACCCTGCACCATTTTAGTTGCCCTCCTCTGGACTGCCTCTATCCTGTCTATGTCCTTGCGGAGATGGGGTCTCCAGAACTGGACACAGTATTCCAGATGGGGTCTCACCAACTGTCTGTACAGAGGATAACAACTTCCTGTTTTCTGCTGCTGATGCCTCTCCCTATACATCCCAGTATACCCCGCCCTCCCTACTGCCTTCTCACATTGCTTGCTAACCTTAAGGTCATCTGATATGATTACCCCCAGGTCCCTTTCCTGTTTTGTTGTTGTTACTACCTCCCCACCCATTGTGTATTCTTCCCCTGGGTTCTTGTTTCCCAGGTGCATTATTTTGCACTTTTTTGCATTGAATCCTAGCTGCCATATGTCTGACCATTCCTCCAACCTTGCCAAGTCCCTTTTCATCCTTTCCATGCCTCCTTGTGTATCAACCCTGTTGCAGATCCTTGTGTCATCTGCAAAAAGGCATACTTTTCCTTCCAGTCCCTCTGCAATACCACTGATGAAGACATTAAAAAGGACTGGACCGAATACTGAACCCTGCGGTACCCCACTAGTAACTGCCCTTTCTTCAGAGTGGACTCCATTTACAATTACCTTCTGTGTCCTGTTGTCCAGCCAATGTTTTACCCAGGCTACTACCCTGGGACCCACTCCCAGGCTGGTTAATTTGACTAATAATCTTTTGTGTGGGACTGTGTCAAATGCCTTGCTAAAGTCTAGGTAGGCCATGTCCACAGCCCTCCTGGTCTACTACTTTGGTCACCCAGTCAAAGAAATCTATTAGATTCGTCTGACATGACCTTCCGTTGTGAACTCATGCTGCCTTGGATCCTGTGCTCCACTGACCTCTAGGTACTCAACTATTCTTTCCTTCAGAAGTGACTCCATCACTTTCCCTACCACAGAAGTCAGACTGACAGGTCTGTAGTTTCCTGCCTCTGTCTTGGTCCCACTTTTGTGAAGGGGAATCACATCCGCCTTCCTCCAGTCCTCGGGTACCACACCATCCTCCCATGATTTATTAAAAGAGTAGCCAGTGGTTTCACTAGTTCCTTCCTTAATTCTTTTAGAATTCTGGAGTGAATTCCATCAGGACCCATTGCTTTGTCCACCTTCAGTTTTAGAAGTTCTTGCAGAACCCTTTCTTCTGTGAAAGGACTGGGATCAGACCCCCTATCAAGAGTGCTTCTGTTAATTGGATTAGGTACTTCCCCTCCTCTTTTGTGAATACTGAGCAGAAATATTCGTTCAGTATTCCTGCTTTTCACTGTCCCCTCTGCCCACCCACCGTTTATTCTATTCAGCCTCACTATCCCTCCTTTGTCTTTCTCTAGCTGATGTACCTATAAAGGTTTTATCCCCTTCTTAACTGAGTTGGCTATCTTTCCTCAGTTTGGGCCTTTGCTATTCTGACTTCCTCCCTGCTTCTTTCTGCCTTAACTGGTACAGCTCTCTGTCCTGCTCCTTCTGTGTTCCTTATACTTCTGGAATGCTATCTTTTCTTCCTGACTTTCATAGCCACCTCTCTTGAGAACCATAGTGGCTTTTCTTTCGCTTTGATTTGTTTATTTGCTTCACACAAAGGCTTGTTGCCTCTGTGATGGCAGTTTTGATAATTCCCCATTGTTGCTCCACACCTCCTTCTAGCCTGTTTGCTAGTGCTTTTCTGAGGCACTCTCCCATCTTGCCAAAGTCAGCCCTCCTAAAGTCCAGTACCCTCACTTTTGTATGGCTTGACTCCGTAGCTGAGTTTAACGTGAACCACACTGTTTGATGGTCACTTGTCCCCAGATGGCAACCCACTTCTAGATCTGAGATCCTCTCACTGCCCCGTTTGAGAGTACGAGGTCTAAGATTGCTCCCTCATGAGTGGGTTCGAAACTAGCTGTCTAATGCCTGCCACCTGTAGGCGCCAAGAATGGCCCTGCTCTTGGATGTCGCTGCAGCAAATGTGCTCCAGTTAACATCTGGCATATTCAGGTCTCCCATCAACTGTATCTCCCCTTTCTCTGCCATTCTAAGAATGCCTTCCATCATATCCTTGTCCATTCCTTCCCCCTGACATGGGCGTCTGTACACAACCCCTGTGCAGATTGTGGTGCCCTTTCCAGTCTCCAAGGTGACCCACAGTGCCTCCTCTCCTCCCTGTTTACTCTTTTGTTCAGTTGCTTTTATCCCTTCCTTTACATAGAGAGCTACTCCTCCCCCTCTTCTCCCCTGCCTGTCTCTCCTGTAGGTTATGTACCCTGGTATGTTAACATCCCAGTCATGGTTCTCTGTGTACCATGTTTCTGTGACTGCTATGATACCCAGGCATCCCTCTTCTATTAAGGCCACCAGCTCAGGGAGCTTGCTGCCCAGACTACGGGCATTGGTACTCATTACCCTCCATTTCCTGATGGCCTTACCCCTTTTGCCCCATCTCTGTCCTTCTTGCCTTTGTCACTTTCTCCATTTACCCCTGCCCTTCTCCTATTGACACCTCCATGTTGGTGTTCACACTTACTACCGTGATTGTTTGGGGGGCTAGGATTTTCCTGCTCCTTTCCAGTGCCTCCCTTGGCTAGTTTAAAAGCTTGCCAATGAAGCATTTAAACCTATCACCTAGGATCCTGGTTCCCCTCCGGACAGATGCAGCCCATCATGCCAGTATAGGCTTGCATCCCTCCAGGTGGACCCCCAGTCCCCAAAGAAGCCAAATCCCTGAGCTCCACACCAGTTTTTCAACCACTGATTGAATCCCATGGTACGGAACACCCTAGCCTCTCCTATGCCATAGATGGGTAGCTACTTGACTAAGGCCCCTCCCCAATTCCACAAACTCTTCCTGCACTTCTCTAATCCCTTTCTTAGCCAGGTCATTTGTCCCTAAGTGGACAATGACATCCAGCTCCCTCCCCTGTGCAGCTGCTCCAGCAATCCTGAGGATTCGCTCCCTGTCCCTCCAAGCCATGGCGCCAGGCAGGCACCTTACCTCCCTCTCCCCTTCCTTGCCCAGTTCTACCTTCCTAACAATGGAGTCCCCCACCAGGAGTTGTTTCCTTCCCCTGCAGGGTCCCCTGCCACCCTCCTGTGGGTCTCCTTTGTGGAGGTTCCCAGCATCCTCCTTGGTCTCCACTGTAGGTGCCTCCATAGAGGAATCACACTTTGCCAGAATGGCATAGGAATTGTGGAGAAGTACAACTGGAGGGATGTGCCTCTGTTCCACCACCCTCACCCTCCCTGAGCCCACTGTGGTCCAACCGCTCCTCTTTCTTGGCAACCTCTGAGGCAGCGGCAGTGGCACTGGTGGTCCCTGGATGGAAGAGGAGGTCCCACAAATCCTGGCCAACTCAGCCTGGAGATGAGCAACCTCCTCCCTCAGTCCAGAGAGGTGCCTGCAGATGGGACAACACCGCATCCTCCAGAACATCTCCCAGAAGACTGCTGCTCCACAGCCACTGCACTCCACCCTCCAATCATGTCTTATTTCTGGCCTATAACTGTTTGCAATCCTTACTCTTTCCTCTGTTTTTTTTCTCTCTCTCTCTTACTTTCTGCCTGTGTGCCCTTTAAGCTCCTGATTGTCCTGTTCTGAGACAAGAATATCCTATATTTTCAATAGACCGCTTACTTGTGCAGAGGCAGACCTCCAGCAGCTAGAGGGGCCGGAGAGCTACTCTTGCCCATCTAGGATGGTGGGTCCTTGGTGGTTCTGTGATCACTCACTTCCTGCCCTAAACAGGAAGTTCCTGTTGTCAGTCAAATCCTGTGCCTATAAAATAGAACTAGCTTTGGGTGGGGAGTGGAGGAAGGAGGGCAATATAGTCCCAGTAGAGAAGTTCAGTCACACAGCAGTCCTTTCTCCTGGAGTCTTCTGCCAAGCTATTAGCAGAATCTTTCTAAGGCAGTCTTTAAATGTAGCCTCCTTCTAGCTAAGCCACTCCCCCTACTTACCAGATCTTTCTACAAGTAATTTAAATCTCACAACAGTTAAGTCCTTTCAGTCACCTGAGATTTACACCTAGATGACTTTTCAGTTATCCATTCAGTTCAGTTAACCCAAACACACACTTTTTTTGGTTTTGTTTTGTATGTTAGTTTTTTTTAACCTAAATTAAAGGTCTAAATACAAAAGTTCTTCTAATTTAGTCCCAGCAGATAAGTTCAGTCACACAGCAGTCCTTTCTCCTGAAGTCTTCTGCCAAGCTATTAGTAACCATTTCTAAGCAGCCACAGCCAATCAGAAAGCTAGGATTTTAAAGCCAGTACCTGTGGGACATTAACCAAAGCTCATGGGAAACTTCCAAGTGCTCATGGGGAACTGCAGGGACCTAATTTCAGGCACCAAAACAGTAAACCAACTGTGTATCAAGGAAGCTTCATGAATAATTCATTTTACTGAGTAACAAGCCTTCCAGCCAACCAAAGGCAAAGCAACCAATAGCATCAACCAAACAGGAGCCTCAGGAGAGCCCCATAAAAGACTGTGTTTCTAGCTATGAGAGCAGATCGAGAGGGATTCGAGTGGGAGCCCCCCCACATGGGTGGGAGCTCAGGCCCCCAGCTATGCAGCTGGGCCTGGTAATCCCGGTAAGCCCCTCCACCCAGGAGGGGGTTAGTGACTTCTTTGCAGTTAAGTTAAAGTAATTTAGTTTAATGCAGAACCTGCTAGCCTGGGGGTTGCAAGAATTATCTCCAGGTGCTAGCCCTCGATTTCCACGCTTGGGGAAAAGCATGACCTGCAACTTGTCAACATCAAGCCAGCTATGAGAGAGCTGATCTGCCTCAGTGGTGAGAGAACTGAAGACATCAGGAACTATCATTGTAGAGATTCTACCGTGAGGAGCCTGAGTGAGTACTCTTGTACCCTCTCCCCCAGTGCAAGAAAGAAAGAGAAATGCACATAGGGGCTGCCAATGCCCTAGAGACTGTTGCTGCTAGAGACTGTTAATTTGGTCTGCACCTTGCATCTGCTGCGCCTAAGTCTTGCCCAGCACAGGTGGACCTAACTGCCCTAAGGGACCCATGTGAGCCCAGCTAAAGTGTATAAATGTGCTGACACGTGATTATATGCTCTGAGCTTACAGGACTGGAAGGGGAGAACTCAGAACTGGGGCTCATCTTGACTCTGCCTGGGAGGTCCAGTATTGGTTTAAATAGTTCGGTCAAGATGTCCAGTGGAGCTGCAAACTTCAGCCATGTGCCACAAATGGGAATGAGACCTAATTTATAATCAGATTTGACTATGTTTAACCTGGAAATGACTGCTTTGACCACCTAAGCGTGCTCATGTGAATGCAAAGAAACAGGACCCTCCTAGATTTGGGAACAAGCACCCACAGATTTAAGTACAAAGGACCAGGGCGGCCATCTTGGCCTCTGGTTGAAGGAGCTACACCTTCATTCGATGTACTGGCTGTGTTTGAGATATAAATGTGCTAGATGTGTTTAAAATAAAGATGTGCTGGATGTTTGAAACTACCAATTAGGCTCAACCCAATGTAACCGGCTGGTTACACCAAATCTTGGTTTAGCTCGCCACATGCAGGGCAACCACTGCATATTCTTCAAAAGGCTGTAAATAGTTCCAGTATCAATTGTTTGAAAGTCCAGCCTTAAATTCTTTCTAATTAAGCCGGCCAACATACAGCTGCACCGTCCATCAGGCCTGCATCTTGTAAGAACTTTGAAGTACTGGGTACCCCGGTTTAAAATGTTGGGACTGCGGGGGTTCCAATATAAATTTGGGGAACTGGTACCAGTTGTGGGAAATAATATTGTGTGTCATCTGATCTGTTGCAGTTTAGATAGCCAGGGCTCTGGTCATCTGGGTTGGTATAATGTAACTGACTGTTGATTTGCAAACTGTGTATCTCCCAGCTGGAAGGTTTTCACCAGCACCCACCAAAAACCTAATGCAATGTAAATATTGTAAATAATAGTACTGCATAGCCTCTAGCCCTATTTTTCTCCATTCCTAAGCCCTGACCCCCCTGTAAATAAAATTGTTGTTGTTGTTTGCAGATTCTGTTGTCATGAGCATATTATTAGGAGCCAGTCAATACTCTGTACAGGTATTGAAATGTGGGAAAATGTTTATTGGGTACTATGTTGGGGCGGCCACTGGTTATAGTGGGTGGTATGGCATCCCATGGGGTTGTACCAGGTGAAAGCTAGCCCACTTAAAGCTAAACTCTGGGTGGAGGCACCCCACTTGTACTATCTAGAAAAGAACCAGTTTTAATGTAATCTTGGGAACCGAGGCCCCTCAACCTACATCCCGGGTAGTAGGCAGGGGTAGTAACTCTAGGAGTAGCGCCGCCTAAGGGTTACATGCATATAACATTTCTTTCATTATTGTTACTATTATGATGATGATTATTATTATTATTTGGTTAGGCCCATATTGTAGATGGCAAGTTTCTTGTATCTGTGCTTCCTCCGTACAACAGAGAGCAGACATGAATGTCCGTGGCCCACATACCTGTCCAGATGCTCCTGTAAAACCTGATAGATGTTGATGAGGAATGTTTCATTTTCAAAGCTTCCGCTGACACAGTCCTTATAGATGCGAAACTCTGCTGCAGTCACTGCCTCTCCCTCTGGAATCTGGGACAGGTTAAACTTAAATTCTCTGTAATGTTGCCAGTGAGATGAAAACTCCCCATCATTCTCAACTAGAAAGAACAAAATAAGGCATTGTCAATTTTTTTTATTAATATCAATGAATGAAATGTGTCAGGTTAAAAAAAAAATAAATTATACAGCTAAACTTGTACCAGTGTAACCCCCAGGTGGCACTATCCCAAGGGCTACTACCCCTGCCTGCTGGACTACCAACAGGTTGAGGAGCCTAGATTCTAGGGTGGGTGGCTCCACCCAGAGGTCAGGGTTTGTAATGGTTGGTAGAGTTTGGTCACAGCCCTCTGGGACACTGAGACCCCCTTCTAATCCCTCTAATGATCCACACAATACATAGGAATTACAGTACCCATACCCCACATTTACACACGGTTCAACCATAAGGTACCACGTACCCTCGAGTCCGATTCTGAAGTTCGTCTCGGAGGACCACCTGTAAAATAAGGTTGATCAACATACACAAACTAATGCAATGCCCGCTATATAGGTACTGACACTTCAGACAGTTTAAAGTCAATAACATCAAATCTGGTTTATTTAAGGGGAGTGGAACACAGGAGGGGGAGATCAAGCTGATTGGCAGAATTAAATCACAGTACTGTGCACTCATACAGGGTCTTAAAAGTCACACTCTGGGTACCCAGGTTGGAGGGGCCAGCCAGGTCCGTTGCCTGGGGTTGGCCGGCAGGTGCAGATGGATAGGGCCCTGAAGGAAAAAGATATGCACAACAACCAATTGTAATCCGGAGCCAGATGGCTCAGTCCTTGAGGAAATGAAATAAAGAAAATCAGATGAAACACTGGTGATTGATAACAGGTCGCAGGGGAATGCCCTGATTTGTACTCACACTACCCCAAGCTGAGAACCTGATGCAGATGGCTGTTCTGGATTGCCAGACAAACAAGGCAGAGCGATGAGATTCTACAGGCCAGGCCCAACTGCTTTAACTAGTGGACGGATTTAGTCCGATTTCACTCAGTTCAGCTTACACCACACGGTGACAAGAGAACTGGAATAGCTATTCTCCACAAGCATTCAACACATTTATATGTAAAGGAAATTACTATACCAGGCAGCTGCTCCTAGGTCCCGATCGCACTTACTGCAAACACCCGGGAGTTCACACAGTGGCTTCAGTTCCTGACAGACCTAGCACGATGCAGCAATTTCTCCAGTCTTCTACAGGGTGAGCCTGGTTTCCACTTTCAGCCTTTCTTCCTTTCAGGCAACTCAGATTCAATCTGATTCAAGCTTGCAACGGCCACCGACCGACTGCAGGGCCTCTCCCCCACTTCCCGCGTGAAACTATATAATGCAGAAGCACAGAGCTCCTTCTCTCCTCACGGTCATAATGGATCTGACCTCTCAGTCGCAGGGCAGAACATTCTCTTCGGGCGCCACCCGGTCCAGTTGGTGGACTCAGCTGTCAATCACTCCAACGCTCTCTCAGTTGGTGCAAAAAGGCGCCAAGGTCCAAAACTTCACTTCCCAGAATTACAAGCTATACCTCCCTTTGTAAGCCGACTCCCTGGGGAGTCCAAATTCTGGCTGGTCCAAACACTCTCCATTTTAAAGATCCCCTTATTCCATTGGCCCAGCACAGCAGTTTAGTTCCAAAATGGAGGGGCCACACACGCAGAGTCCTAGCTGTAAGAAAAGCAGGTTAGACAAACTACAATATTACTAATGCCTTAAATCTTTACAGTGAAACAGGAATATCTTTCAGAGGGGCTCCCTTTGCACTTTCAGTGACTACAAAATGAAGCGATTGCCCCGCCGTTCAGGCAGGATTCGAGCAGGGAAACACCAGCACCCCTGGGAAAGCATCAATTATGTCTGCAAGCAGACAGCTCTTAAAGAGATAGTAGGTGGAGGCTCTACCAGCACTCACAGTGCCATTCTAGCGGCTTAAATGCCGAATGCCAGCAGGCAGGGTAACACTTAATCAAGCTCCTGGGGGCTTTTTAGGAACCCCCATTAGTAGGGGGGTTACACCAGCTTTAGTATTTTGTAAAAGAGGATGTAGCCACACCCTAATACTTTCCGCTTGATTGCAGGTCCTACCCACTATGGGAAAATTCTATATCCCATTGCCATTCAGAACATTTTGTTTCTTGTGAATAAGGTTTCTGAAATGCCTATATAAATCTTACCATGAATCTTCCGTGAACCTGAGTCTTCATGACTTATTAGCAAGGTGCCATCGAGGTTTTAAAAAAATACTGTGGTACCACTGTATGTATTTGTCTCCCTTTCCCCCCTCCCCCTGTGTCACCTGGAAACAAACTTGGGCTCAGTGTGTCATTCCCAGCTACCAATTTTCAATAAATAAGTTACAGCCTTGGTTAAGTTCAGCAGATATCTTTCAAGGCTAGGAGAACGGCTTCATAATGGGCACCATATTTGTAGACTTGACCACGGCCCTTGACCTACTTGGTCATGGGATATTAATGAGGAGATTGCAGAACACTGACTTGGATGACCTAAATCAAACCTGGATTAAGAAACTTCCTAAAATCTAGATCACAAATGACATATCTTAATGAGACCTATTCCTCCCCACCTGAAGTGCTGATTAGGGTTCCCTGGAGTCTGTATCTGGTTTTCACTATTTGTCAGTCCTCTGCCCTTTCACTGTGGCTTGCTGAACCTCATGTTATATGCAGATCATAACATTATAGGAGTGCATGTAATGTTTGGTACATTAAGGTAGCCCGTCAGTGCAGTGTGGAGCTACTGCTCGTGGCGCTGGCAACCTGGGTTCAGGAACAAGCTAGGGTTGTCAGGGGCTGGCCGGTGGGAGAAGGAAACAGCATCACACAAGATGCTCTCCATCTCCAGGGAAGAAGGGAGGGAGGAAGACTGCTTATAGGATAGTGGGGGTTAATGTTGCATTCAAGACTATTTGAATCAAACGTTTTGCCTTAAGCAGTCATCTAGGTTTCTCTGGCATTACAAATAGGCTGAGGGGCCTGGGTATATAAATTGTACACTTTGATTAACAGTTGTTTTCTTCACATTATATCACGTGCAACGTGACTGTCAATGGGCCTGCACCAAGCCAATGGCTGGGTAATCAATGACGCATAGGGAACTCCCAAAGGAACCAGGGTAAAGTAAACCAGTAACAGTAAAGGGTTGGGGTGTAAAAGAATAGCCAGTGCGGGAGGTGTGACAGAGTTAAAAATGGAGTGAGCGGTGGGGTAAGAAGCATTATAATTAACCACTGCTGATTGTTGCCAACTATTGATCTGTATTTTGAACTTTCTCATTAACCCTCGGTCTTTTTCTTCCCTTAAATTTTGTAAATAAAAGACTTTTCAGTGTTTTCACATTTGAATACTGCGTCACTGCATTCTATTTAGAGTAATTTGGGCAGAAGTGTTCCTGCACTGTGTAGGTACTGGGTGGGTTGAACCTGTGGGACCACTGTGGGTTATTATTTTTTCCGGTGGGGGCAGTACTACTGTACACTAGTTACCTAGCCCATTTAACATTCTGTGGGTGGAGACACTGGTAAATTATTTACAGCTTTGGATTATGGATCCCAACATGAGTTGAAGGACCCAGGCCCATCCACCTTGTTTGAGCTTGTAAAGCAGGGATAGTACCAGGATGCATGTTATTTATTTATTTTGTTAGAACTCCTCACACTGGAACAGCCTCATTTAGGTGAAGCAACTAATTTTTCAAGAGGGTCCAGAAGGACATAACAGTAGCAGAGTTGTTACAACATACAGCACATGAAAATGCCAGTTCACAAAAAATTATACCTGGATGCACATATTTACATTCTTTCTCAATAGCCAAGAGCCAATCTTAGCACAGCCAGTTCCGGTAAAGAATATATCTAGGAGACTGGGGTTAGTGTGGTGAAAAGGAGGTACATGAGAGGCTAGGAGACAGTTTGATTGTCCTGGGGCAATGGTTTGACTTAAAGTTAGTGACATGAAGCCGGCCCAGTGATGCTGAGGTGCTGGATGCCACACCTCGCACCACGCTGGCGACCCGGGTTCGGGAACGAGCCAGGGCCGCTGGGGGTCGGCAGGGGTGAGGGAGGATTGAGCATCTGGAGGACTGCTCTCCTCTCTCTGGGGAAGGGGACTAGTTGTCCCGCCCGCTGACTGCCCTGTAGCGGTGACTGGAGGGCAGTTCGGGTTGGGAGGCTCAAAAGCCGATGTGCTTACGTTGGAGGGGAAGGAAGAGAACAGAAAATGGCCAGGGCTCAATGGACCCATGATGGCCCAACTGCTTCGGCGAAGTCTGCCCCCTGCCACCAGATTTGAATTAGCGGGTGGCGGGGGACTGCCAGCACCCCTACACCTGGCCCTGCCGTGGAGGGGTAATCTGTGGCAGAACCTCAGGGATGACTCAGATGAGCTCAGGGTTGGGCAAGGATGTACCTCCTATGGGGGGTTCATAGCCCTGTGGAGTCTCTCGGCGAGGAGTAAATAATAATTACAAAAAAAGTTAGTGACAAACACACCAACCATCAAGGTGTTTGGATGTAGCCCATTTAAAGTAATCTGCGTTTCTGGATGGCCCCGGCCATCACACTCAGTCACAGCATGACATAGCGCCATGTTACTGGTGCTGTCATGCTGCAACTCTTTAGGTGTGACAACCTAGCATGCTAGCAAGTGCAAATCCTTCTTGCACCCACAAACATTTGAGCATATGCTTTAAATTGCAACTGGGGGGTGGACCTCTGTGACTAAGAACACATGTTGTGTTTAGCCCAACTATGTAATGGCACAACAGGGCAGCTGATTTCTCTTTTTTGCACTGCCTTGCCCCACTCTTTTAAGTGGTACTCTTACCCTATTCTACAGCTGAGAGGAATGGAGAGAGGTGAAATTACTTGCTCCTGGTCATACTGTGAGTCAGTGTCGGTGGTGATACTTAAACCTAGCATCTCTTGGTCTAATCTAACTACTAAAATGCAGTGCAATAATCTGTCATAATAAGACATAAAATATTTAGAAAAGGTAGAACTTAATTCTATGATCATGTGAGACACTGAGTGGTTGCATGCACAATATACAGCAGATACTACATGTCTCTAGTACATCTTCTGTTAGTGCCCCTCAGCCACACAGAAAACAAGCACACATGCAGATCCCAACATAACACCTTGTAGTGCAGTACAGCTGTCTATTTCCTGAGCATCTGAATGACATGACTGTATGGTGTTATCTCAGGAAGCCAGTACTACCTCCTCCCATGTTGAACTTAAGTTTCCCCTTGACCATTGCTCACTTGTCTGTCCTTGTTGGGTTCCATGTGGGAGTCCCTGTTCCTCACTGTTTCCACAGCCAGTACATTCATAGTCTGATAGTAGCACTGTTCACTTACTTTACCCCTACATTGACTTGCTTTTGTTATTTAAAACCAAGGGTTTAGTGTCCCTACAGTCTTTACAGTTGTACTTGACAATACAACAGGCTTAATCTTTCCTATTCAGCATGGTTAATTTAGTGAATCTCCCTCATGTCAACTGATGTGTTGCACTATCTTTTTATAGAGGGTGGCTCACTATCCCCCAGCCCCTTAACTCATCAAGTCATTTTAAATGCAAAGACAAGGATATGGTAGGTTTACAAAGAAAACATTGCTAAACCCTCCCTTTCCTAGGGATTTTATTGATTCCATTTATAAGTTAGTTTCAGTGAGAATTCCAGGGCTGTTTCCTGATTGTTCCTCAAATCTTAATAAGTATACTGGGAAATCAAATCATGAATTTTGGTCCAAACAGATTACAAGTGGTGGTGGTGGAGGTTAACAATATCCCATTTAGGGATGTACCAGTACTCTCTGCTGGTCCCTCGATACATTAAGATAATACGTGGACAGTTTGCTATCTGCTTCAATACTACTAGAAGGGTATCACAATAATCTCAAAAACTGAATCAGTTTATGCAGTTTGCACAGAGGGAAGGGGTCCTGAAAGTTTGCACATGGGGAGGAGGTGCTTGACATTTTCTTTTCACTTGTTTGATTTCATGTTATATTGGCTTGATGGCACCTTCTGTACATGGCCAAATAACTGCCAATTACATGCCAATCCAATAAAAAGCCCCCTAATCAGGGGTTCAAATTAAGTGGTGCCCCCCCCTTACAACTATCATGTCAGCCCCACTCTGAGATATCATGCACTAGGTGAGCAGGTGTGCAACAATATAAGGCCACGCCACGACA
Source organism: Neoceratodus forsteri (assembly GCA_016271365.2). Taxonomy (NCBI): domain Eukaryota; kingdom Metazoa; phylum Chordata; order Ceratodontiformes; family Ceratodontidae; genus Neoceratodus; species Neoceratodus forsteri. The sequence continues at coordinate 205,877,293 of CM057456.1, forward strand.
ACCACTTGGTTCTGTCCTGCACAGCTTTTTCCCCCTAGTTACCAGGAGGCCGCTGTCCAGGGAAAGCGGCAAGGATCCTCCCAAAGGTGGAAGGTGTCACGCCTCAGCTGAATGTACCCTAATGCTCTGTGTCATGAACCCAGATTGCTGGAAAAGCAGACAGTTGTGCAGCTACTGTGCTACTAGACTATTGTAATTATCTTCTAAGACTAGGTACATGTGAAGTAATAAAATGTCACATTTTACGTACTTCACCGTGAAGTGAGGAACTTCACATAGTATTTCAGCTCACAAAGTTTGCACTTGTTGGGAACTGCAAGCAAAACTTCACAGCTTGCTTAGAAAAACATACATAAAGTGTGAATATTTTTCCCCACTAAGTGGCGAAGTGTGAAGCTTTCTTTATGAAGTGTGAAATGACCAGTTCAGGAAGACTCCAAAAAGTGCAAAGAGATCATTTCACAAGCGAATTTTAAATCACAGCAGGCCCATAAAATTTCCAATTGATGGATTGATTGATTGCTTTTTTTGTATTCTGGGGACCTTTGAGTTAAACAGTCCTTTTCCAAAGGTGTCCAATTTAGAACTGTGAATGGCTGTGAGGAGCCCAAGGGCTCCTGTTTGGGAAGTTACTATATGGTGCAAAAAATCTGCATATTTTTGTTCAAGTAGAAGAATGTTAGAAAAAGTTAGGTCACAGCTGCTGCAGCTATCTTGATGTGGCACTGAGCTTACTCATTTGGTTCAATTTGAATTCATGGGAACAGAGACTTAGGACCCAAGGTGGAAGAGGGAGCAGAGCCAACAGCACACACCAGTCAGGGAGGGCAAGATGTGGAGGAAGAAGAGACAACAGCCATTACCAATGACACTAATGCCCAGACTAATGCCTGCTGCTAGTGAGGTACTTTGTCAGCTGCCAAGTTAAGAGATAGAGCAGTCATCATAGCCTAGGGGATGATGATGATGCTAAAGAGATTTGAGGGGCAAAAATCAACATAAATGTGGCAATGTGCAGGTGGAATCGGACAAAGTGGGGAAACAAGCAATGGCAGGGAGTCAGGCCACCAGCAAGAGCAGCCAGCAGGTGTTGCATTTTTTTGGGTGGGGGTGGGGTGGGGGGCACTACTGTGAAAATAAAGAAGATGAATGACAGCCGGCAGCCTTGTGGGAGCATGGTCTGGAAATGTGGGCAGCAATGGTACTGGATGCCCAGGTTGTCAGTTACTCCAGAATCTGGAAATCCTGCACATGCAGCAAACACCATCCCCTGCTCAGTCAACAGCAGGATGAGATAAGTGGTTACTGTAAAGAAATTGCAAATACAAGACATTTTATTGGTTTAGTTTTTGAAGAGAAGTTCTTAGAGACAGTAGGTGGAGGCTCTACCAGCACTCACAGTGCCATGCTAGCGGCTTAAATGCCGAACGCCAGCAGGCAAGGTAACACTTAGTCAAGCTCCTGGAAGCTTTTTAGGAAACCCCATTAGTAAGGGGGGTTACACCAGCTTTAGTATTTTGTAAAAGAGGATATAGCCACACCCTAATACTTTCCACTTGATTACAGGTCCTACCCACTATGGGGAAATTCTATATCCCATTGCCATTCAGAACATTTTGTTTCTTGTGAATAAGCTTACTGAAATGCCTATATAAATCTTACCATGAATCTTCCATGAACCTGAGTCTTCATGACTTATTAGCAAGGTGCTATCGAGGTTTTAAAAAAATATTGTGGTACCACTGTATGTATTCGTCTCCCTTTCCCTCCTCCCCGTGTCACCTGGAAACAAACTTGGGCTCAGTGTGTCATTCCGGGCTACCAATTTTCAATAAATAAGTTACAGCCTTGGTTAAGTTCAGCAGATATCTTTCAAGGCTAGGAGAACGGCTTCATAATGGGCGCCATATTTGTAGACTTGACCACGGCCCTTGACCTACTTGGTCATGGGATATTACTGAGGAGATTGCAGAACACTGACTTGGATGACCTAAATCAAACCTGGATTAGAAACTTCCTAAAATCTAGATCACAAATGACATATCTTAATGAGACCTATTCCTCCCCACCTGAAGTGCTGATTAGGGTTCCCTGGAGTCTATATCTGGTTTTCACTATTTGTCAGTCCTCTGCCCTTTCACTGTGGCTTGCTGAACCTCATGTTATATGCAGATCATAACATTATAGGAGTGCATGTACTGTTTGGTACATTAAGGTAGCCCGTCAGTGCAGTGTGGAGCTAACGCTCGTGGCACTGGCAAAATGGGTTCAGGAACAAGCTAGGGTTGTCAGGGGCTGGCCTTGGGGTGGGGGAGAAGGAAACAGCATCACACAAGATGCTCTCCATCTCCAGGGAAGGAGGGAGGAAGACTGCTTATAGGATAGTGGGGGTTAATGTTGCATTCAAGACTATTTGAATCAAACGTTTTGCCTTAAGCACTCATCTAGGTTTCTCTGGCATTACAAATAGGCTGAGGGGCCTGGGTATATAAATTGTACACTTTGATTAACAGTTGTTTTCTTCACATTATATCACGTGCAACGTGACTGTCAATGGGCCTGCACCAAGCCAATGGCTGGGTAATCAGTGACGCACGGGGAACTACCTAAGGAACCAGGGTAAAGTAAACCAGTAACAGTAAAGGGTTGGGGTGTAAAAGAATAGCCAGTGCGGGAGGTGTGACAGAGTTAAAAATGGAGTGAGTGGTGGGGTAAGAAGCATTGTAATTAACCACTGCTGATTGTTGCCAACTATTGATCTGTATTTTGAACTTTCTCATTAACCCTCAGTCTTTTTCTTCCCTTAGAGTTTGTAAATAAAAGACTTTTCAGTGTTTTCACATTTGAATGCTGCGTCACTGTCTTCTATTTAGAGTAATTTGGGCAGAAGTGTTCCTGCACTGTGTAGGTACTGGGTGGGTTGAACCTGTGGGACCACTGTGGGTTACTATTTTTTCCGGTGGGGGGGGGGCAGTACTACTGCACACTAGTTACCTAGCCCATTTAACATTCTGAGGGTGGAGACACTGGTACCTTATTTACAGCTTTGGATTATGGATCCCAACATGAGTTGAAGGACCCAGGTCCATTCACCTTGTTTGAGCTTGTAAAGCAGGGATAGTACCAGGATGCATGTTATTTATTTATTTTGTTAGAACTCCTCACACTGGAACAGCCTCATTTAGGTGAAGCAACTAATTTTTCAAGAGGGTCCAGGAGGACATAACAGTAGCAGAGTTGTTACAACATACAGCACATGAAAATGCCAGTTCACAAAAAATTATACCTGGACGCACATATTTACATTCTTTCTCAATAGTCAAGAGCCAATCTTAGCACAGCCAGTTCCGGTAAAGAATATATCTAGGAGACTGGGGTTAGTGTGGTGAAAAGGAGGTACATGAGAGGCTAGGAGACAGTTTGATAGGCCTGGGGCAATGGTTTGACTTAAAGTTAGTGACACGAAGCTGGCCCAGTGATGCTGAGGGTTGAGGCGCTGGATGCCACACCTAGCACCATGCTGGCGAACCGGGTTCGGGAACGAGCCAGGGCCGCTGGGGGTCGGCAGGGGGGTGGGAGGATTGAGCATCCGGAGGACTGCTCTCCTCTCTGTGGGGTACGGGACTAGTCATCCAGCCCGCTGACTGCCCTCCAGCGGTGACTGGAGGGGAGTATGGGTTGGGAGGCTCAAAAGCCGATGTCCTTACGTTGGAGGGGAAGGAAGAGAACAGAAAATAGCCGGGGCGCCACGGAACAATGATGGCCCAACTGCTTCGGGGAAGTCTGCACCCTGCCACCAGATTTGAATTAGCGGGTGGCGGGGGACTGCCAGCACCCCTACACCTGGCCCTGCCGTGGAGGGGTAATCTGTGGCAGAACCTCAGGGGACAGATGAGCTCGGGGTTGGGCCAGAGGATGTACCTCCCCCGTGGGGGGGTCATAGCCCTGCGGAGCCTATGGCGAGGAATAAATAATAATGAAAAAAAAAAGTTAGTGACACGCACACCAACTATCAAGGTGTTTGGATGTAGCCCATTTAAAGTAATCTGTGTTTCTGGATGGCCCCGACCATCACACTCAGTCACAGCACGACATAGCGCCATGTTACTGGTGCTGTCATGCTGCAACTCTTTGGGTGTGACTAGCATGCTAGCAAGTGCAAACCCTTTTTGCACCCACAAACATCTGAGCATATCCTTTAAATTGCAACTGGGGGGGTGGACCTCTGTGACTAAGAACAAATGTTGTGTTTAGCCCAACTATGTAATGGCACAACAGGGCAGCTGATTTCTCTTTTTTGCACTGCCTTGCCTCACTCTTTTAAGTGGTACTCTTACCCTATTTTACAGCTGAGAGGAATGGAGAGAGGTGAAATTACTTGCTCCTGGTCATACTGTGAGTCAGTGTCGGTGGTGATACTTAAACCTAGCATCTCTTGGTCTAATCTAACTACTAAAATGCAGTGCAATAATCTGTCACAATAAGACATAAAATATTTAGAAAAGGTAGAATTTAATTCTATGATCATGTGAGACACTGAGTGGTTGCATGCACAATATACAGCAGATACTACATGTCTCTAGTACATCTTCTGTTAGTGCCCCTCAGCCACACAGAAAACAAGCACACATGCAGATCCCAACATAACACCTTGTAGTGCAGTACAGCTGTCTATTTCCTGAGCATCTGAATGACATGACTGTATGGTGTTATCTCAGGAAGCCAGTACTACCTCCTCCCATGTTGACCTTAAGTTTCCCCTTGACCACTGCTCGCTTGTCTGTCCTTGTTGGGTTCCATGTGGGAGTCCCTGTTCCTCACTGTTTCCACAGCCAGTACATTCATAGTCTGATAGTAGCACTGTTCACTTGCTTTACCCCTACACTGACTTGCTTTTGTTATTTAAAACCAAGGGTTTAGTGTCCCTACAGTCTTTACAGTTGTACTTGACAATACAACAGGCTTAATCTTTCCTATTCAGCATGGTCAATTTAGTGAATCTCCCTCATGTCAACTGATGTGTTGCACTATCTTTTTATAGAGGGTGGCTCACTACACCCCAGCCCCTTAGCTCATCAAGTCATTTTAAATGCAAAGACAAGGATATGGTAGGTTTACAAGGAAAACATTGCTAAACCCTTCCTTTCCTAGGGATTTTATTAATTCCATTTATAATTTAGTTCCAGTGAGAATTCCAGGGCTGTTTCCTGATTGTTCTTCAAATCTTAATAAGTATAATGGGAAATTAAATCATGAATTTTGGTCCAAACAAATTACAAGTGGTGGGGAGGATAACAATATCCCATTTAGGGATGTACCGGTACTCTCTGCTGGTCCCTCGATACATTAAGATAGTACGTGGATAGTTTGCTATCTGCTTCAATACTATTAGAAGGGTATCACAATAATCTCAAAAACTGAATCAGTTTATGCAGTTTGCACAGAGGGAAGGGGTCCTGAAAGTTTGCACATGGGGAGGAGGTGCTTGACATTTTCTTTTCACTTGTTTGATTTCATGTTATATTGGCTTGATGGCACCTTCTGTACATGGGCAAAGAACTGTCAATTACATGCCAATCCAATAAAAAGCCCCTTAATCGGGGTTCAAATTAAGTGGTGCCCCCCCCTTACAACTATCATGTCAGCCCCACTCTGAGATAACATGCACTAGGTGAGCAGGTGTGCAGCAATATAAGGCCATGCCACGACAACCACTTGGTTCTGTCCTGCACAGCTTTTTCCCCCTAGTTACCAGGAGGCCGCTGTCCAGGGAAAGCGGCAAGGATCCTCCCAAAGGTGGAAGGTGTCACGCCTCAGCTGAATGTACCCTAATGCTCTGTGTCATGAACCCAGATTGCTGGAAACGCAGACAGTTACGCAGCTACTGTGCTACTAGACTATTGTAATTATCTTCTAAGACTAGGTACATGTGAAGTAATGAAATGTCACATTTTACGTACTTCACCGTGAAGTGTGGAACTTCACTTAGTATTTCAACTCACAAGGTTTGCACTTGTTGGGAACTGCAAGCAAAACTTCACAGCTTGCTTAGAAAAGCATACATAAAGTGTGAATATTTTTCCCCACTAAGTGGCGAAGTGTGAAGCTTTCTTTACGAAGTGTGAAATGACCAGTTCAGGAAGATCCAAAAAGTGCAAAGTGATAATTTCACAAGCGAATTTTAAATCCACAGCAGGCCCATAACATTTTCTAATTGATGGACTGATTGATTGCTTTTTTTGTATTCTGAGGACCTTTGAGTTCAACAGCCCTTTTCCAAAGGTGTCCAATTTAGAACTGTGAATGGCTGTGAGAAGCCCAAGGGCTTCTGTTTGGGAAGTTACTATATGGTGCAAAAAATCTGCATATTTTTGTTCAAGTAGAAGAATGTTAAAAAAAGTTAGGTCACAGCTGCTGCAGCTATCTTGATGTGGCACTGAGCTTACTCATTTGGTTCAATTTGAATTCATGGGAACAGAGACTTAGGACCCAAGGTGGAAGAGGGAGCAGAGCCAACAGCACACCAGTCAGGAGGGCAAGATGTGGAGGAAGAAGAGACAACAGCCATTACCAATGACACTAATGCCCAGACTAATGCCTGCTGCTAGTGAGGTACTTTGTCAGCTGCCAAGTTAAGAGATAGAGCAGTCATCATAGCCTAGGGGATGATGATGATGCTAAAGAGATTTGAGGGGCAAAAATCAACATAAATGTGGCAATGTGCAGGTGGAATCGGACAAAGTGGGGAAACAAGCAATGGCAGGGAGTCAGGCCACCAGCAAGAGCAGCCAGCAGGTGTTGCATTTTTTTGGGTGGGGGTGGGGTGGGGGCACTACTGTGAAAATAAAGAAGATGAATGACAGCCGGCAGCCTTGTGGGAGCATGGTCTGGAAATGTGGGCAGCAATGGTACTGGATGCCCAGGTTGTCAGTTACTCCAGAATCTGGAAATCCTGCACAAGCAGCAAACACCATCCCCTGCTCAGTCAGCACCAGGATGAGATAGGTGGCTACTGTAAGGAAATTGCTAATGCAAGACATTTTATTTATTTAGTTTTTGTTAACCGGGTAGGTGCACTAGCCATAAAATGACTATTTTCAGGCACGACCCGGGAGAGTACAACAAAAAGAGAACAGTTGAACAACAGCAACATGGGTACAATAATACAAATAGAGGAACAGTACAGCAGTGCTACAAAAATACAATCAGTAGAAACAACAAAAAACAATGGCAAGCATTATACAAATAATGGCAGTAAGATATATAATAAATGCAGAAACCACAGACCCGACCTGTGGAGTGAAAGGGTTAATAAGAGAGTAAGGTTATATAGAGAGAGAGAAAAGTGAGGCATGTTCAAACATAACAAGAAAGACTGATAGGTGGAAGGTCAGGGGTGGTAACTGGCAAAACAACAGTGGATGGTAAGCAACAAGGTTCAAGAAGGAAGAGAGCTGGTAGTCAAGAAGTTATGTACAAAGAGAAGGAGAAATATGGGGAGGGGAAGAGGAGACAGTCTTGGAGCTGGATTAGAGCAGGGGTGACATTATTGGTAAGTCTCAGGACGTCCCAAGCACATGCCAAATCTTAACTGAAAAATAAGAATGGATGCTACTGCCTAATGAAAGAACACATTTTAATGTAAGAAAAACAGTATATCTAGAACCCAATCTCTCAAAATTCTTTTGGCTTAGTCCCCCCCCCCCCACATCACTCTGCGATCATAACTATGTGAGGGGTTGTAACCAGGGTTTCAGTTTTTGTAACTATGTTATTGTTTGCCCAAAGTGTGACAGTATAATTCTGCTTAACACTGTAAATTTTGGAGAAATGAGACATGATAGGATGTGGGTATGATTTGCCCACACCGTGGGAGTTCTCATACCACACAAGAAGTGAGAAAGTCCCACACCAACCTCTGTGCTGGAGTGTCTTACTGGGATTATAGAATGAATCCTAAAAGATAAAAAATGAAAAAAAATTGTAAAAATGTAATAAAGTTTATTTGAATATATATATACATATATATATATATATATATATATATATATATAGTACATAAGGTAAGTAAATGATTTTTTTCAGGTACAACCCAGGAGGATACATAGAATCAAAGAAACATAGAAGTTGACGGCAGATAAGGATCGTTGGGCCCATCCAGTCTGCCCGTATACCCAAGCTGCATCAGCGGCCACTGACCCTACTTGGTCATCGGCTTTAGCTTCTCCTTCCCACCTCTAGGATTCCCTTATGCCTATCCCATGCATGTCTGAATCCCGCCACTGTGCTAGCTCCTAACACCTCCTGGGGCAGGCTATTCCATGCATCCACCACTCTTTCTGTGAAAAAGAACTTCCTCACATTACCCCTTATCCTGCCCTCCTCCAATCTCATATTGTGCCTCCTTGGTCTTGTACCTCACCTGTACCAAAAGATGTCTTCCACTTGTGCCTTGTTTATGCCCTTAAGATACTCAAAGGTTTCTATCATATCTCCCCGGTCCCTCCTCTTTTCTAGTGTATACATATTGAGGTATTTTAATCTCTCCTCATAAGTCTTCTGTTGCAGCCCTGCACCCTGTTAGTCGCCCTTCTCTGAACCACCTCCACACTGTTGATACCAGGTCAATATAGCACTGCCTGAACAGCGCATAAAAAATTGCACATGAGAAACCTTAAAAGGAACTACAGCAACAGGGGTTTCTGAGCATGCGGTAATAACTGCTACCCCTGTCACTGTAGTTTCACATTGAGGAGTGTGAAGTACGCTGCTGGTACAATACTTGGCTGAGCCACTCCCATGGTGGAGTGGCTAGAGTACTGGTACTTGGTGGTGTCAGGGACCTGCGGCTGTAGTTTGATTCTCTCCAGGTCCCTTTGTGATGCATTTTTTTTTTTGTTGTAAAAAACAATGTTCCTGCTCCCATCCTGCGCCCCATCCCCTAAGTCGGAGCTAGATATTTATATTCCGGGGTGTGTGTGGGGGGAAGCCCCCCCACGTCAGGGGGTGCAGGTGGCAGAGTTCCCCACAAAAACAAAGATATTCTTCCGGTGTGCACTTTTGTTTCCTGGTCAGCATATTGTGCAGATGTTATTTTGCCACATGCTGATTTGCGTGCATCATTCTTGATGTGCGTGGTTTTGACTGTGACATTATGACCCCATGCCATCCTGTCTACGTCCTTACAAAGATGCAGCCTCCAGAACTGCACTCAGTACTCCAGATGAGGCCTTACCAGTGTTTTGTATAGTGGTATCACCACCTCCCTCCTTCTGCTGGTGATACTCCTTCCTAGTATGCACCCTAACATGCCACTGGCCCTCCCTACAGCCTTTATACTCTGCTTTGCCACTTTTAGGTCATCTGAGATGATAATCCCCAAATCGCTGTACAACCCCAAATACAACAGTATGAATAATAAACACAAGAGTTATAGTACAGAAAAATAGCCTGGAGTCAGGCAGACAGCATACAACAGGAGCAATGAACAGAGATTTACACATACAGGTGTGCAAGTATAAATATACAATCGGTTGTGCAACATACAGTCAGGTATACAATATACAGGCTTTGGATGGATTACATGTGCTTACCATGGATGGGGGGGGGGAGTGCACCAGGCCAACTAGGTACTCAAAATGGATAGCTCAGCATAGGGAGCAAAGAGAATTAATCAGCACAGTGGCAAGATTCAGACCCCAATAGGTGCCTAAAGAGAGCACCTTTGAGGAGCCCATACGAGGAAAAATTACAAAGGTCTAATGAAATAGAAACACAAGTGAACAGAATGCAAGAACAATGCGGGGTTCCAGAGCATGGGTTGTGCTGAGATCTACCAACTTGCTTTAACCCTTACTGGTCAGTCAGGGCACTGGGTCATAATGTCGCAGATGAAATCAAGCACATCATGACTGCGCACCAACAAACAGCATGCAGCAACACCCAAAAGGTCTTCTTTTGTTTTGCGGGGCTGGGGGGTGGGGCTTCACCCCCGCACCCCCTGGAACTATTATAATCAGCTCTGAGGGGGTGTGGATACAGGGGCAAGAAAAAAAGTAAAAGTAAAAGATTCCCTAGCAGGGAATCAAACCACAATCCTCCCAACCCACACACTGCAGAGTCAGGTGCTCTAGCCCCTCCACTATGGGAGTGGCTTGACTGAGCACCCAACTGACAGTGGCTACATCCACTTCCTCCTCCATGGTGAGTGACAGAGGGTAGCAATACTTTCACATTGCTGATATTCCCCTTTTGCTGTAATCCCATACATGCTACTCACAACACGGTCTTGATGTGTGTGGGTTAGTCTGCACAAGTATGACCCGGTACCATCACTCAGACAGCACTGTGTCAATGAACCATTTTATAAAACATCTTCTACACTGAGCATCAAACAGACCTGCAAACAATGGACCTGACAGCTTACACAGTCCTTAACTTCCCATTAATCTGACGCTGTGACCTGTTGAATTACAGTACTGATTCGTTCACTATTTATTTATCCCAGATAACCCAGCTGAGCTGCACCATCTCATTTCCTGTGGTATCCTGTTTCTTTCCATTTCTGCAGCAAGGGAGACTGGAGCACAGAAAGGATAAGTGCCTTGCCCAAGAACACACAGTTCGAATTTGATATTACGAACAACACACTGAAACAGCAACCACCAGATACCACTGATCCTGGGCAATCTTTGTTTTACATGGAGCAAAGATAGATTTTATCCGGATCACCATGCTGTTCCACGCGCAATAAATCTATGTGCTGCACAGCAGGGCCACTAACAGATCACTCAGTTCAGTATCTATAATCGTCTCAGTGTCTGAAGTTTAATGGCGAGGTTCTTTTAGCTTGTTTTTTTAAAGTTTGATTTGCCAACTTTATTATTCAGGAATCCTCAACGAGTACAGCAAGAATCAGATGTTCTATGCCTTTACAAAGCCAAAGCCTAAATGCTAAAAAGCAGAGGTGTTGCTTTTAGTCTCAGATTGGCTCTTTTTTTTTTCACTCAAGACTGTATATTCCTGGGCTAAGTTAGACTAGGCTTCCATTAGCCCTGTCCCCGCTGCCCCCATCAGTGACCACCTTCCCAGGACTTACCTTGTCCGACCCTTGTTCCCCCATGGAAGGGCCAGGAGGGGGAGGGCCTTCCTACCCCCAGACTCATATCCAGATCTGGGTCAGAAGGGTCCTGGCAGTGGTGTGATTGGAGAGTCAGAGCACAGAGTGTCCTATATGCCTGCCTCACCTTCCTTTTTCCTACTGTTTTTCTCCCCTACTCTAATTGGGGAGCACACATCGGCACAGGCATGTGGAGGCATGCATGCAGGCTCCGCAGAGTCCCACAGCTCCCTCCTTTCACGCTGCTCCCATCCCGCACTGCCCCCAGGCCTCCAGTTGGTGGCAGTCTTTCGGCAGAGCCAACATGCCCTGCATCCCCCAGGGGAATACAGCAGTCTGTCACATGCTCAATCCTCTCCCCCAAGCCAACCTCCAGCAATTCGAGTCCACTCCTAGACCCGGTTCGCTGGCGAGGCAGCAGATAAGGCACCCAGCGCCTTGTCAATCCATGTCGGCTTTCAGAGCAGCTATTAACTACACTGAAGTATATGTTGCCTCAGGTTACTTACAGTATCCTCGATGGTGTTCAGCTCGAAGAGGTTACAGTGGCATGGTGCACAGCCTGGGAATAGTCGTTAATGAAAGTCTGACACTTGCTTCTTAGGTGTTGGCAGTAGTCAAGGGCTGCTTTATAAAAAGAATATATAGTCAGGCTGCACTCCTTTTTAGATCCTGATGATCTGAGCACTTTAATGCAAGCCCTTGTCTCATCACGTTTTGACTACTGCAATGTGCTCTATAAGGCCAGATTTGCTGTGTACAGGTAGTGCAGAATGGGGCAGTGAAGCCTGTGACCTCCTCTCAGAGGTTGGAACACATTGCTCTCACTATGCTCTCTGCAATGGCTACCAATCAGATGGAGAATTTACTATATAATGCCCTAAACAGATTGGCCTCCACTTAGCTCCACAAGCCACTGACCCCCTACTCCTCAGGCAGAACCACTTGGTCCCAAGGTTGAGGTTGCTTTGGGTCCCCAGTCTGCTCTTAAATCAACAGTACTGGATGTGGTGAGATAAGTCCATACCTTATTGTTTTGGTCATGTTTTGTATAATTTTATGTATATAATGCACCAGAGACACCCATGGTGGCCAGTGTAAATGCAAGGGATCATGGGTACAAGTATATGGGCCCTGTGGAATGATGTTGTAATTCTTGTTACTGGGCAGAGAATCTGTCAGCTACTAGCCAGGGGCTAGAGTTAATTAAATAATTTTAGAAGGAGACAAAAGAATAGTTAAGCCTAGCTGGGAGGTCAGGTAGTGCAATTTGCTTGTGAAAAGTGCAGGACCTCATGAGGAACCATGATGTCTGGACCCCCTTTGTTTTGAGAGGTCCACACTGACTTAATCTTGTTACAGTTGAATGGACTACCATTTAAGTAAATGACTGTACTGAGTGTAGCTTAATTACAGCCATCTCCCAGGAGGAAGGCTGGATTTTCCCCCAGAATTCTGGTTTAAACTAGATGACCTCAGAGTTTTTTTCTCTCATATCCAGAAATGCACATCTGTTGTTTTGTGATAAAATACTGAAAACTGATTGGCTGTGTAGCTATAGAAACAGAATGCTAGCCAATCGCAGGGCATGCCACTATCCACTGGACCAGCCCTTTGAGAAATCCCATAAAACAAGGGAAAAAGACTGTGTCTAGGCCTCTTTAGCCTTTTTGCTTGAAGCCTTTAGCTTTTAGCTGTTGCTTCAGTTGGGGACCCTGCCTGTCTGCTTGGAGAGCAGAGACAAATTTCTCCTGGACCACCAGAACTAAGACTTCAACTGCTACTTCTAAGGGCACTTTGCACTTCAAAATTCAGCAACTAAGGGCTCAATGTAGAATTTTAATCTAAAGTGTAGTTTTTTATGTATATTTTCCATTTTATTTTCAATATCCTATAACCAACGTCTAAAATTATTTTTCTTTATGTTATTTACTGTTTTTATTAATTTAATTAGTAAAGCCTTTGGTTTATTTTAAAATAATTCTGCCTATGTAGTTTGTGTGTGTGCTGCCTTGGGAAAAGTTGTTCAAACTATACCACGCCCTCTGTGACTGTTTTAAGGCCAAACACTATCAAAGTAAAGTACCACTAGGGACTTTGTGCCGCAAGGAGGGGAGGAAATATGAAGAGACTCAGGAGGAGCCTGTGGGGGGTTGAACTGAGCTCTGCATTTCTGGGCAAAGACACATAATAGGGTGTATAGGGCCCCCCGAAGCCTATACACGCCAGTGGCTTTCTGGATTGTGGTGCAGTGGCTGAGAGGGTTCTATCCTAGGAACACAGACCCAAGACTTTATTTGTATCCCCTCCCATGAAGAGAGGGTGCCAGTGGCGGCTCTACACCAGGGCCCACCAGGGCACGTGCCCTGGTAAAAAAATGCTGTGCCCCAGTTGGTGCCCCATACAGTGCAGAGATTCCCCCATAGTAACAATATATAAGTGCCCTGGCTACCATCTGTTGTGCCCCGGTTGTGCCCTGGTAACCATTTGTGGCTAGAGCCACGGCTGGAGGGTGCCCTGGGATTCTCTGACATATGTTCAGTTGTGAAACGGTGAGCATGCTAAATGGACGGTGAAAGGGTATCCCTACTCCCCTGTCCCCCCCTTCCCCTGACACCGGAGGGATTCGATGTGACTCAGAGGGAAATTCCGAACCACAGGAGTGGGCTGGTGACACTGGATAATCAGGAAGTGATTATCAAAATTCTGCTTTTTGGCTGGAAGCATGCAGCCATAGTTCCAGTTTCCATATCTGTAAATATTTTTTTCTAGCAATCTTTAGTTTTTTAGATATTTAAAATGTATTTCCATTGTTGTGGATCCACAGGAAATATGGCTGGTGCCTAATTTACAGCCGAGCTCCACCCTCACATCGACTCACGTCTTTTGTTTACTTCTGTGGGACCCTGTGCTGCACATTCCCGCTGTCCCTGTGTAGTACTGCAAGTCATGCACCTGCGCGGTTGGTAGCAAAGGATTCCAGTTCAACATGGTGGGTAGGAGAAATGTAAACAAAAACAAAGAAAAATGGAGCAAATTACAGAATGATAGTACAGAGAAAACAAGAAAGATTACCAGGTGAGTGCTCAACAGAGCACAGGGAACAAACTGTTGCAAAAGATCCATTTTTTTCCATTTTGTTTATCTAGTACTGTTAGTTTAAATCTGTGGTGGAGCATGCCATCACTGTAGCAACCCCATCCTTGTGGAACACCTTACCTGTGGGCATCCATCTGGCTCCATTTCTGATAATCTACAGGAGGAATGCTGGGCAGCTTATCCTGAACCAGGCATTCCTTTAGCATTCTATAGTATAGTTTTGTTTGAAATATTTTTTATATACTGATTTATAGTCACTTTTTGCACTTTAATAACACACCTTAGCAATTTATATTTCAGAATGTGCATATAGCTCTCAAATTGTATGCACATTCTGAAAATCTGCACAATGCACTGTATGTTTTGTATGCCTTCTTTTTATCACGCCTTTGTTTTCTCTCTCTCTCTCTCTCTCAGTGGCAGAGTCACATTTGCGAGTGGGGGGAAGGGGGCTTGTGAGTCAACCAGGGGCTCCACGGTGGCAATAAGCAAGAGTACCAAATTAACAGTGTAACCCACCTACAAATGGGGGTTCCCAAAAGCCTCCCTGGGGTGTGCTTAAATGCCCACTGCCAAGTGAGTGTTCTGTGTCTTTACAGGTGTAAAAGTGCTTGCATGCGAGTGCCCTGTTAGCCTCCGTGCCTGTCCCGTTAAGAGACATTATATTTGTAGTGTATAATTAATCTAGGTAGGGGCCGAGTGTTTCCAGGCTTGAGTCCCGTACGAGCTGCAGTAATATTGCTCTGTTCTGTCATCGCTAATGGTGCAGAGGGAGCTCTGTTAGAACTGGTAATTGTTTGCTTATTAGCTGCTCTAATAACAATGGTATTATAGTTTGTCTAACCTGCCTTTTTTTGCAGCATGGACATTTCTGTATTGCACCAATCAGTACCTTTTGGGGACCTTAAAATGGAGTCTGTCCACAGGGGTCTTGTGGGAGGGAATTTCTGTAGGAATTGTAATTTTTTCACTTTGGCGCCTAAATGGACCTGGAGGGGAAGCCCTTGCTTTGACAGACAGATGAATCAACCAACCGAACCCTTTTTGGATCAGAAGGAAGTCCTGGTGCTGCCTGCAGCAGAGAGTCAGTGTGAGTTTGGAGTGGAGAGAGTGAACAGCTCAAGACATTCGAGCAGCTGCTCCTGCGTAGTCACGCGGGAAACCGGTGGGAAGGCTGAGTTTGGCCTGTCTGCCTACCTGTCCCTCGAGAGGGATCCTTAAAGAGTGCTTAAATAATCGGACTGTATCCGAACCAACTGTGACAAAAGCCGCCAAATTGTGACTGAACCTTTGCCTGAAGAAGACCGAAGATTTGCTCCACGCGATCGGCCTGTCAGGATGTCTGAATCACCACAGAGATCACGGTTTTGCTCAGGAAAGCTGAAATTGCAACCGGACTGTCATCTGAACTGTGGTATTGCTTTTCTTTTACTATAAGTCTGCTGAATGCTGTTAGTAGGTCGTGATTTGGTTCCCCACTGCCTAATTGTGTCACGCTTGCTGGAAGCTGCATCCAGCATTTACCGGACTGAATCCAAACTGTTCACCCAGCCTGGGCCCTGCCAATTTGGCCCAGCCAGCTACTTGTGACGCAGAGAAAACCATCGACGAGAGACCTGCCCAGGGATCAGCCCTCTGCTCAACACCTCGAACAGGAATGACACCTCGGTGATTCGTGTGGGCCCTGCTTCTCCTGGCAAACCAGCAAGTCATCCTAAAGTCTCCACTTCATCTGTCCTGTGTCCTGTACTGGGTAGCATGAGTAAACACCAGGGTAGCTCCCTGCAACAACAGCTCAATCAAAGTGTGTCATCTGATTTAGTTGTTTTGTCTAATTATCACAAACTGAGCCTCCTGGCTCCAGATTACAAATTGTGTGTGGTTGTGCATGCTTCTTCTTTCCATCACAGGGCCCCGACCAGCTGCAACATCAGCCTATACCGGGCAGTGAATTAGGCTAGCCCCCCTTTGTTCCAACTCGGTACCCAGAGTGTGTGACTGTGAAGGGACTCTAAAGTGCATGCATGATTGCATGATTGAATCAGTTACAGAACTAATCAGCCAAATTACACCCCTCCCTTGTTCATTCTCCCTGAATAAATCAGATTTAATTCTTTTTGCATTTAACCTGACTGTGGTTCCATTTTGTACCAGAAGCACTGTGCTGTTGTTACTTGCTGTGTCTAACCTTATTTTACTGGGGTGTCTCCAGGGTCGGACTGGTGGAACCAGCTCAGGTGGTAAGTGCAAACAGAGTGGGGATTTGTATGCTGATTGGGGCTATTGTACCTGTGTATGCTGTTCATTGTTTAGGCCACTGGAAGGGAAAGGGGGGGGTCACAGTGTCCCGGAAGGCTGTACCCAGGTCAGCTACGCTACCACTAACCCTGTCCTGTGGGTGTAGGCAGCCGTTTTCAGTACTAAGGCCCCTTAACCTGCAGGGGTAGTAGCCCTTGGGATAGCGCCACCTAGGGGTTTCAACAATGTGGTGTGGTCTCCTGCCTAATCACTGCTTTTTCAATAATTATTGATATAATAACTGGGTTGTTTTTTTTTGCCATAGGAAAAGGCGTTTATAATTTGCTGTTTATAACGGAAAACACGCACCACTTTCCTATGAGAAAAAATGCACGAGTGACTACTCGAGCTGTCTCTCCCTGCCAGAAAACACTCCCTCTCGCACACTCACCCAACAGGCCGAAGCCTCAAACATTTTCAAATAACCAGGCATCACTCTACATTCAAAAACCACCATCACCATTTCCAAAACAGTGAAACTGCTCCAATGTCTGAAAAATGCCTTTTTGAGAAAGTATTTACCTACTGCAGAAGCTCTACATATCCCACGATCCCTAACCTCTCCTCTTCTCTTTCTCTCCCTCTGCAGATCACGTGCTACTGTTCCCCAAGCAACCATCAACTCTTAGCAACTGTGACAGCCTAGCAACGCACTTTCCTTCCTGACAACCCCGAACTGTTCCCGTGTACTTTTTCGTCAAGTTTTCTCAACTGTTTATCTAGTTAATGTTTAAATATAAAAATTTCACAGTTAGTTGTCAAAAGTTCCATTTTGGCAATGATAAAATTTGATCACCACAATGAGGTAAGACTACATCTTCCACTGGCTTCCTATTCAGTCTGGTTTACACATATTTTACATAATTGCTGAGGTGACCCAACAATTATATAAAATAAAATATGGGGCTGTGTGTGTAAACTCGAAGTTTACACACATCACCCCATACTTTATTCTCTATTTAATAGACACATCACACCTTTCTGCAGACTCTGAAAAACCATTTATTTAACAAAAGAAAAATGAGGACAGAATACAAACACATGCAATCATTACTCTTTCCTAACAATCCTTGGCAATAAAACACAAATCAAACACCTGCAAATGCTATGGTAGCAGGCACAGCTAAATGTTTATTATGAACTATATCTCTGAAAGGGTTTTTCTTGTCGTAGTAACAATGTCAAATGTAACATGGAAAGGAGAGCATTAAAGATATTACAGAAATGAGGACATTAAAAATAAAAAATCACTCTACATAAATATATACATAGTGAAATAAAAAATAAGCCATTTTCCCTAATCAGATTCCATTCATTAACTATCACATAAAATATTTAAACATAAACATGTAACCCTCTTGTAGGTTACTATGCCTTTAAGATTTTCTTGCAGCTCGAGCATCAGTGGCATTCACAACCACTGTCAGAGTCTCTACTGCTGTGTTAGCAACCGAACCAAGAATCACCTGATCCTTGTGCCGACCGAAGCAGATGTGTGCTTGCACCCATTCAGGACTGATTTGGCGTGTGGGCATGTGTTGGACTCAGTACTTTGTGTGAATCAGGATTTTTGTGGAAACTTCTACTGGAATTGCAATTTGGCAGTCATGGTTGCTGCCCTTTGACCTGCCTTGCCAAGGTGACAGCATCACAGGGTGAAGTGCCACCAAGTCAGGAATGCTTGCCAGCTTGGGGAGCCACAGGGGCCCATGGAATATGCATGGACTCCATTCAGGCACCTTTCCATCCCCAAATGGCCTGTCAAATGACAGACCTCCAGGACTACCTGTCCTGAATGACAGTCCATTACACCAATCAGCTTTGCTGTTTCTGCCATGAACAGCAGAAGATACTTCAAACCCCAGTTACTTCTGTCCAGACTCCCAAGGACAGCAGATCTGTATGAGATCTTGTTCAAGCCGGACTTCTACTGAAAGCTGTGCTATGACAGAATGTGCATTTGCCATTAACAGACTGTAGGACTGCAAGCAGACCCCTTGCATGTACAGACAAGCATTTGTCAATGCCGAACGTTCGCTTGCAGGTATTTGCAGTGGTGTTTGGCATGTATGGTGCTTTACCCTAATGCCCTGTGCGATTGCTGGTATTTGCACAATAAATTTTCAGCATGACCTTTTTGTTACCCCCATTGTGCGCTACATAGGCGGAAACACGTTTTGGGCAGGATGTGAAAAATGACAGCTGTACTGCTCATAAGGAAGTGTGGTAAATGGCAATGTTGAAAATCTGGAGTGGAAATATTGAACCGTGAAACCCACGGGCGCGCGTGGAACTGTGTAACGACGTCAGAAACAGTCATTGTTAGGAATTTTTCACCAAATTTTCAACATTGCCATTTTAAAACCTCTGCTAATGAACAGTGTCACTGTGATTTTCTTACTGTGTCCCATACATTGATTTACGCACACCGACTGCGCCATTGTGCACTACATGGTAGGAAACATGTTTTGGGCAGGATGTGAAAATGACAGCTGTACTGCTCATAAGGAGGTGTGGTAAAATGGCAATGTTGAAAATCTGGAGTGAAAATATTGAAAATTTGCAAACTTTACGAGCCGCATGTGAATTGCACAACGACGCCTGTGAAACAGTTATTTTAGGAATTTGTTCACCAAATTTTCAACATAGCCATTTTAAGATCTCTGCTCATGAACAGTGACACTGTGATTTTCTTAATGTGTCTCATACACTGAGTTCGCACAGCGACTGTGCCATTGTGCGCTACATGGGCGGAAACACATTTTGGGCAAGATGTGAAAAATGACAGCTGCACTGCTCAGAGGAGGTGTGGTAAAATGGCAATGTTGAAAATCTGGAGTGAAAATATTGAAAATTCACAAACTTACGAGCATGCATAGGAACTGCGGAATGAACACTCATAAAACAGTCATTTTTAGGAATTTTGTCACCAAATTTTCAACACAACCATTTTAAGACCTCTGCTCATGAACAGTGTCACTGTGATTTTCTTAATGTGTCCCATACATTGAGTTCACACACCGACTGCGCCATTGTGCGCTACATGGGCGGAAACACGTTTTGGGCAGGATGTGAAAAATGACAGCTGTACTGCTCATGAGGAGGTGTGGTAAAATAGCAATGTTGAAAATCTGGAGTGCAAATATTGAAAATTAAGAAACGCATAAGCGCGAACTGCAATCTATCGTCAGAAAATGTCATTTTAGGAATTTTGTCACCAAATTTTCAGCATAGCCATTTTAAGACTCTGCTCATGAACAGTGTCACTGTGATTTTCTTAATGTGTCCATACATTGATTTCGCAGACACCGATCTGCGCCATTGTGCTACTTCATGGGCGGAAACATGTTTTGGGCAGGATGTGAAAAATGACAGCTATACTGCTCATAAGGAGGTGTGGCAAAATGGCAATGTTGAAAATCTGGGTGAAAATATTGAAAATTCGAAAACTTCACGAGCCGCATGATTGCACAACCATCGCTCGTAAAACAGTTATTTTTAGGAATTTGTTCACCAAATTTTCAACATAGCCATTTTAAGATCTCTGCTCATGAACAGTGACACTGTGATTTTCTTAATGTGTCTCACACACTGAGTTCGCACAGCGACCGTGCCATTGTGCGCTACATGGGCGGAAACACATTTTGGGCAAGATGTGAAAAATGACAGCTGCACTGCTCAGAGGAGGTGTGGTAAAATGGAAATGTTGAAAATCTGGAGTGAAAATATTGAAAATTCACAAACTTACGAGCATGCATAGGAACTGCACAATGAACACTCGTAAAACAGTCATTTTTAGGAATTTTGTCACCATATTTTCAACACAGCCATTTTAAGATCTCTGCTCATGAACAGTGTCACTGTGATTTTCTTAATGTGTCCCATATATTGAGTTCGCACACCGACTGCGCCATTGTGCGCTACATGGGCGGAAACACGTTTTGGGCAGGATGTGAAAAATGACAGCTATACTGCTCATGAGGAGGTGTGGTAAAATGGCAATATTGAAAATCTGGAGTGCAAATATTGAAAATTAGCAAGAACGCATAAGCGCGTGAGGAACTGCGCAAACGCACGTCAGTAAACAGTCATTTTAGAATTTTCACCAAATTTTCAGCATAGCCATTTAAGACCTCTGCTCATGAACAGTTTCACTGTGATTTTCTTAATGTGTCCCATACATTGATTTTGCACACCGACTGCGCCATTGTAGCTACATGAAGCGAAGCGCGTTTTGGGTGAGATGTGAAAATGACAGCTGTACTACTCATAAGAAGGTGTGGTAAAATGGCAATGTTGAAAATCTGGTGGAAATATTGAAAATTAAGAACCAACGGCGCAAGCGGAACTGCGCAACGCATCAGAGAAACAGTCATTTTAGGAATTTTTTCACCAAATTTTCAACATAGCCATTTTAAGACCTGTGCTAATGAACAGTGTCACCGTGATTTTCTTAATGCGTCCCATACATTGATTTCACACACCAACTGCGCCATTGTGCACTACATGGGCGGAAACACATTTTGGGCAGGATGTGAAGAATGACAGCTATACTGCTCATAAGGAGGTGTGGTAAAATGGCAATGTTGAAAATCTGTAGTGAAAATATTGAAAATTCGCAAACTTACGAGCCTGCGTAGGAACTGCACAATGCACTCATATAAACAGTCATGTTTTTGGTTTTAATCGCATTACATCTTTAATCTCTCGGTGCATGTCACTGTCATGGCGCTATTCAGGCCGAAGGGTGATTTCGACAGTGACTGCGCAGTGACCGCGAAATCACTCTTCGGGCCCGATTAACGCCATGACAGTGACATCATTCATGAGAAGGGTCCCAAAAACCTCATGTTGAAAATTTGGTGCAAAAATTCCAAAAAATGCCTGAGATATGCAATAAAGTTGAAACCCCTATCTAGCCTATTATACAGCTTACTGGCATTTCCTCAGTTCGCGGTCGGCTTTGAAGAGTGCAGACGTGTTCCCGGTCCACCGAAGATCATCGCGCTGAGCTCCGGAGGTAAGTATGGGGTGGGGGGTGTGGGGAGGCTGGGTGCGCAGTGGGTGGGTGCGGGTTGTGGAGAGGGACTGGGAGAAGCGCCGTGGGACCGTTTTTGCTTTACAGGGGAAAACAACAACAAAAAGACTGTGGGGCGTTTGCGCTGGGGGCTCCCAGCGTGGCAGAAGGATGGCTTGGGGCCGTGGAGCCGACGGGGATTGGGCACCCCGCTGGCAAACAACGCAGACGCTTGCCACGCTGGGGTGGGCCCCAGCGGCAGCAAAGATTTGGGGCAGCGATGGCAGTTTGTATGGACAGCGGTGGTTTTTGAAGCGGCGACCACCGCTGTCATACACAGCTCGCACCCATTGGTGCAGGACCGCCACGCCTGCTCAACAGAGCAGGGGATTGAAAGGGAGAGGCACACCTCCAAAGTGTGCTACTCTCCCAAAATGTTCCTTGCGCATGCGCGCAAGCGAACGTAAAAAGGAGGCATTCTCATGCTAGCCAAGCACAAAGTACATCACCAGCTTTAGACAGAATGGGGCAAAAAGGAGCCTGAGCCGAACTGCTGCCTGAGATACTGCAAATCCACTCAGTGGGTACCATAGCCCAGTACCAGGCTATTACCACCCCCATGGGCTTGGATGACTCAACATGCGGTGACACATATCCTGGTGGCCTAACTGTCTGGAGGAGAGCAGACCTATGTCATCATCTCTGATGCACAGTGGGAGAGTGAACATAAGAGACCAAGGACACCAACCACTGAATGGGGATCACTGCGTGCTACAATACAAACCCCCTGCATAGCAAGGGAGATCTGGTAACACTGAAACTGTGAGTAAAATCAAGGCTTGCTCCAGCAACTGGGAATGCATGCTAATAGTTTGGGAACTTATCTACAGATCTGACCAGCTGACAAGAAGTTTACAAATGCCTCCATTTGAGGTTTCAGTGATTTGCAATTTCATGCCCTTTGGGTTTGGGGCTTTCATCAGCTCACTAAGCATTGCTAGTTATTCATTTCAAAGTAAACCATCACTGACTCACCCTGCATAATGACAGTGGGCCTGCGCCGATTCCATGGCTGGGTACCAAGTAACAGTTGAGAGCTCCCTTACAGGGTTAAAGGATGGAGCACTAGTCACAGTAGGGAGAAGAGTGAGAGTGTCATGCTGTACTGCACACTGTGGAGTGGGGATAGGCTGCAATTAAGGGCTAGGCATGGACAGACATTTTTAGTTGTAGCTCAGGGAAGCATTTAAATTGGCTGTGCTTAGCATGGCATTGAACAGTGGCCATAGGTTATCAGGATGTGCGTATGTAGGCTGCTGGAAGATCAATGCATGGTAATGTAACCCCCTTGTAAATGGGGGTTCGTGGACGCTTTCTCGGAGCTTGTTTTATGCTCCATGCCTGGTCAGTAATCAGCATAAAAGCCGCTTAAATGGGGAATAGTTGAGCGCTCCTAAAAGCCTCTGTAAGCTGTCCCTTTAAGGGCTGCCTGTTGCAGCCATAAGTAACTAAAATGGTGGGGGGCTGTGTGTTTGTATGCCCGAGTCCTGCCCGGGACACTGAAAAATTAACTGCCGTCTGCCATCGCTAGTGGTGCAGAGGGAGTTTTGTTGGAGGATGTGATTGTTTGTGGGAATGATGTAAAATAATAATGATAATGTGGTTGTTTTAACCTGCCTTCCTTTTGCAGTGAGGACTGTTCGGTTGTCTCCACCATTTTGGTCCAGAACTGTCAAATCGGGTCAATCAATACCCCGGGACCCTACAGAATCGGCTGACCAATAGGAAACTGTTTGTCCTTGAGAGAGGTATTATGGGCCATGGTGCTTTTTTCGCACCACTGAGATCCGGAAGAAGTGACTGGCATGCTCAGCCAGTCAATAAAAACGAGTAGCGCCCGTGTGAGGGACAGTGCTCAATGCTGCCAAAGTCAGATGCATTGTGGCTGGTGAGGAGTGAGGAGCTCTGTGCTTCTGTGCTTCTGTGCTGGAGAGTGTTCACGCGGGAAGCGCGTGAAGGCCGGAGGCGGCTGTTTTTTCCAGTAAATCTAAACCGGACTAAATCCATCGGCGGGCGGTCAGAGGAGGCTGTGTTCAGCACAGCTACCCACCAGGCACAACCTGTTGGAGTACTGGAGAATTTGCTGAATCGCGCTCGTTCCGAGGGAGAGTTGAAGCTGCCGTTGCAGCATTTCAGCGGCTGTGAATTTGTGTGAGACTTGGAAGCAGCTGCCTGGTGTGGTACCCCTCTGTGGTTTGCCATATAAATGTGAGGAGGTTGATGGAATTCAGGCTCAGCCCTGCCAGTGGTGAAGGAGTCGTTGCTTGCTGGATTCGTGAGTGCTAAATCAGGGTAGCTCCCTGTTAAGTTTGCAACAGTGGTTCTAAGTTGTTAAATTACACTACTGACTGCCTAACTGAATTCTCTTCCTATCCGACCTGGGTAGGATTTGTAAGGCTATCTGTTCTGTAGGGGTCAACCAGCTGCCACGGTGACCAGCCATTAGGCTTGGGTACCATGGACAGTAAATTTTAGGGTTAGGCCTGTGCACAGAGCCTTAGGTAGATAATTATAGTGATAAGCTAATCAACTTGATCCCCCCGTCCTTGTTATTTCCCCCCTGAATAAATCAGATTGTTCTTGTGCAACTACACCCTGGCTATTGTGTACATTACTGGCGGACTGCTGCCTGGTGACTACAATATAACTGTGCCTTATTTTACAGGGGGTCTCTGGAGGAAGTGGAGAGGTATTAGGTGGGGAGTGAGCGTGTTGGTGAAAAGTGTTATTTGTACTCAGTGTGAGCCACTAGTGGGATGAACGAGGGGTTGCGGTAACCCAGAGGGTTATAACCGAAGCAATCTCGACAAGATTGACCCCGACCTTTGGGTGGAGGCACCCACCAACGGATCTGGGCCCCTTACCCTGTCTCTGTGGGGGCATGCGGGGTAGTAGCCTTAATGGTAGCGCCCCCTGGGGGTTACAAATTGGAGGCACCGCTGGGATTTCTGTCCCCTAGTGGCCAAGTGGAGAAGCACATAAGAAATGGAAAAAATGGAAGGGGATATGTTGGGAAAGATTAAACTGGGACCCATCAAGATCATGGTACACAGACTGATGGGTTGGGGTGAAGCTGAAGAGCTAGACTCTCAGAAGATTGTGTTACTGTTAGATGTGCCTTTGGGAACCCCAATGGCTGATATCATTTCTGCTGCAGAGCGAGTAAAATGTTTGGGTAAAGTGGAAGTAAAAGGGCGTATGACTGATCTGCTTGACCAGACGCTGCAGGTGTTACTTCTATGCAGTGTGGCAATCGACCCTGAGAGGGTACCTCCTGTGATTTATCTGGAGGGCGCTTCACAGGGATGGAGGCTAATCCATATTCGAAGTGGGTCAGTCACTCCTGGGGGGTCTTCTCAAATGAACAGTTTTAAAGACAATGCTTAAATTGTTGGCCGTGGAGGGGAGGACTACCCAGGAGCTGTTACAAGCCTTAGATTTATCCAGTGACGCTACCCCTCAGGGCTCCCCTGGCACCTCCCCTTGCCCACCCAAGAGTTCTGTGCTGGCTTCCCTGCCCCTAGCGGTCCCATCCATACAGCTTGATTCTTACCGCAAGTTAAAACTTTTCTCTGGTATGGTGCCGGTACCTCCAGGGGAGGATGACCTGGAGGCTTGGATGGACTATGCCACGCCCTTAGTTCAGGAATGGCAATGCTCTGGGGGGAGAAAAGGAAGCGGCTGATGGAGAGCTTACGGGGTCCTGCTTTAGAGGCCATTAGATTCTTCCGGGCCACCAGTCCGGACTCCACCGCTGCAGAGTATCTCTCTGCTTTAGAAGGGGTTTTCCGGAGTACAGAGACTGGTGAAGACTTATTATGGAAATTCAGGTCTGCTAAGCAGTGGAGAAATGAAAAGACTGTCCGCTTTTGTCACTAGAGTGGAGCGGGCCTTGCAGAAGGCCTATAGGAAAGGGGGAATCACTGCTGCAGCCCTGAATCAGGTTCGGTTAGAACATGTCTTAAAATCTGCCAGATTTTCTAGTGTAATACTGCTGAAACTTAAGTTACATGATCAGCGGGCCACCCCACCTGAATATTGTCAATTAATGAGGAAAATTAGGGAGGTGGAGACTGATGAAGAGGGGTGGGAACCCTGTGTGGGGGCGGTAAACCCTAGTGGGACCCCTGAGTCTAACACCCCTGAGGAGACTGGTGTGTCTGAAGGGTCCGAGGGATCCCCAGGGTTTCCGGGTACTGTAGGAATGCGAGTTGTTTCCTCCGACCCCCACGTGGAGAGTGAGTTAAGGGCTGAGATCAGGAATTTGCGAGAACTGGTGAGGGACTTGAAGCAGTCTACTATGTACCCTACTAGGCCCGGGGCCCCCAAGTCATGCAGAAACCTGAACCCCGGCCAAAGAGAGCCTTCTCACCCCTCTCAGAACCCCCCACAAGATAGTGGCCCCTGGGACACCAAGTTCTGTTATCATTGTGGGGAAGATGGGCACTTCCAACCTGAGTGCCAGAGGCCGGAGAATTTAAGGAAAGTCAACAACAGACTGATCGCCCGACACCGCCATGCCCAGTCTCAGGCCTCTAAGAAAAGTTTTGTGACTCAGGCCCATGCCCAGCCGGCTATCAATGCTGTGGCCCCCAACTGGTCTGATGTGGTCGGGCCGTCCATGGAGACCCGGGTGCGGGTAAATGGAATTCCCACTCGAGCTGTATTAAACAGTGGCTCTCAGGTAACCATCATGTTTCAGGACTGGTACCAGGCACACTTACCTGAGGTGCCCCTGCAACCTCTGACTGGTCTACATGCATGGGGGTTGAGTGACAAGGCCTATCCATATTTGGGATACATCTGAGTCTGGTTATCTTTCTCTGCAACTGTGGGTGGAATAGATGAGCAGGTGGAAACCCTAGTTTTAGTTTGCCCACCCACCAGACTGTATGATGGGGTGCCTTTGTTGATTGGGACGAATGCGCACATGTTCGGGCGATTGGCCCAATTGTGCTCAGAGAAACGAGTATTCCAGACCGGGCGAGCTTTGAGCGTACCTGCCGTGATTAAACAGGCAAGGGCCACTCAGAAGAAGGGTAGTCCGGAGGAACCTGAAGGCCCCGTGGGGGTGGTGTGGAAAAAGGATCCGGCCCCGGTGATACTGGCCCCGAATGCCCAGTGTGTTCTGCATGGAGAAGTACGACTAAAAACGGATGTTAAGAATAAGTTGTTGATGTTGGATGCACCCCTGGAGGGAAGATTACCTCAAGGACTATTGGTCAAACCCATCATCTTGCCGGCTAGAGCTCATGCTTATGTTAAGAGGGTGATGGATCAAGTGCATAATGTGTCCAACAGAGAGATTCGAATAAGAAGGGGGTGCACCTTGGCCAGCGTATATTGTGCAGATACTGCAGTACTACCAAACAGAAAGGGTTCCAGGACAGATGATAGAGCTAGTCCTGATTTGTTTGACTTTGGTGACTCCCCGCTGCCAGCCGAATGGAAATGAAGGGTCAGTGAGAGGCTTGCCAAGAAAGACCAGGTTTTCTCCCTGAGAGAATGGGATGTGGGATGTGTGCAAGGGGCTGAGCATCACATTCGGCTGCATGATGAAAGGCCTTTCCGAGAGAGATCCCGCTTCCTGGCCCCCGCTGATATAGATGATGTAAGGCGGCACTTACAAGAGATGTTGGCCGCTGGTGTAATACAAGAGTCCAGGAGCCCCTATGCCTCCCTCATTGTAGTAGTAAGGAAAAAGAATGGGGCAGTTTGGATGTGCGTAGACTATCGCACTTTGAATTGCCGGACCATTCCGGACCAGTATACCATGCCACGCATACAGGATGCATTGGATTGTCTAAATGGCAGCCAGTGGTTCTCTGTGTTGGATCTTCGCAGTGGATACTACCAGATCCCGATGGCCCCAGACGACCGGGAAAAGACTGCCTTCATTTGCCCCCTAGGCTTCTATGAGTTTGTTCGGATGCCCCAAGGGATTTCGGGTGCCCCAGCCACTTTTGAGCGTTTGATGGAACAGGCTGTGGGGGACATGAATCTACTCAAGTGTCTGGTCTATTTAGACGATGTTATAGTGTTTGGCCGATGGTTGGAAAAACACGAGCAACGATTATTCAAAGTCTTGGATCGATTGGAGGAGTTTGGCCTTAAGTTGTCTATCGATAAGTGTCAATTCTTCCAGACTTCTGAGAAATACGTGGGCCACATAGTGTCCACTGAAGGCATAGAGACTGACCCCAGCAAAGTGGAGGCATTGACCACCTGGTCGCAACCCAGGAATTTGAAGGAGATGCAACGATTCTTGGGGTTTTGTGGATACTATAGGTAGTTTGTTAAGGACTATTCTCGGGTGGTTCGCCCCGTCCTTAACCTCACTCAGGGGTATCCGCCTACGCATAAAAGGTATAAGAAGGTGGTGCGCCCTGAGACCGAAAAGGAGTATTTCCGGCCAAACGAGATGTTTGGGGATTGTTGGACTGCTGAGTGTGAGGAAGCTTTCTACGACATCATATATCCGCTTACCCATGCCCCAGTGCTGGCCTATGCTGATCCGGCCAAGCCATACATTCTTCATACCGATGCCAGTCTACAAGGATTGGGGTCTGTGTTATACCAGGAGCACTCGAATGGTTTGAGACCTGTAGCGTTTGCCAGCAGAAGTCTGACACCTTCAGAAAGAAATTATCCAGTGCACAAACTAGAGTTCCTAACCCTGAAGTGGGCCATTGTTGATCAGTTTCATGATTATTTGTATGGTGCCAAAACATTGGTAAAGACTGATAACAACCCTCTGACTTATGTACAGACCTCTGCCAAGTTGGATGCCACTGGCCATAGGTGGCTTTCTGCCTTGGCCACCTATGATTATGCTGTGGAGTACCGGGCGGGCCTGAACCATATAGATGCGGATGCTCTCTCTCGGAGGCCTGTGCCACAGACTGATTGGGTCAGGTTGTCTGAACCTGACATAAGAGCTCTCTGCCAGAAATTTGACAAAGAGGAACAGGTGTCTCCTGACACGGTGGATTGTGTGGTGGATTGTTTGGGGCCGTCTGAAAACTGCATACCTGCTGCCTACTGTCATTTCTCTGCATTAGACACTAGCTCCCTGCCGCAACTCAACAATGATAGTCTCCAACAGGCTCAATCCTGTGATCCTATGATAAGAATGGCCGTGGAGGCTTTGCGGGCTGGGGGGGATGTATCCAAGTTACGTTCCACTGATCTAAGGACTACCTTGTTGTATAAAGAAGGGTCCAAATTGAAGCTGATCAACCAATTACTATATAGAGAGACTGTGAATAAGGAGGGCCGGGTAAACAAACAACAACTGGTGCTGCCATCAGCTTTTAGAGAATTAGTCCTAAGGTCCTTGCATAATCAGATGGGGCATCTCGGCATAGATCGAACACTTGATCTGGTGCGGGCTCGACTCTATTGGCCGAAAATGAGTGCGGATGTAGAGCAATATGTCAAGACATGTAGCCGCTGTTTGCAACGAAAGACTCTACCCCAGAGAGCTGCTCCCCGGTCAACATTACCACTAGTGCCCCTATGGAGCTGGTCTGTATTGATTTCCTGAGTCTAGAACCCAATCTGAAAAGTGTCAGTAACATATTGGTGGTCACTAATCATTTTACCCGGTATGCACAGGCTTTCCCAACCAAAGATCAGAAAGCAACCACGGCAGCTAAGATACTTGTTGAAAACTTTTTTGTCCACTATGGGGCCCCGTAGCGGATCCATTCCGACCAGGGAAGGGACTTTGAGAGCCGTTTGATTAAAGAGATGCTGTCTTTGTGGGGGGTACGGAAGTCACGAACCACCCCCTACCATCCTCAGGGAGACCCTCAGCCTGAGAGGTTTAACCGTACATTCCTTGACATGCTGGGCACATTGCAACCAAAGGACAAGCCGAGATGGAGCCAGCAGATTAGCACCCTAGTTCACGCCTACAACTGTCACAAAAGTGATGCCACAGGATTTTCCCCATACCGACTGATGTTCGGGAGAGAGGCTAGACTGCCAGTGGATGTGTGTTTTGGGGTTTCCCCTGATGGGGTGCAAGCCGAGAACTATTTACAGTACGTGAAAAAATTGAAGGCCCAATTGAACCATGCCTATCAACTGGCCCAGACCATGGCTGCTAAACGAAACCTGGCCAACAAAGAAAGATATGATAAGAAACTGAAAGCAATGGAGCTAAAAGAAGGGGATAGAGTGTTACTGAGAAATCTGGGACTGCATGGGAAACACAAAATTGCTGATAGATGGCATCACCTCCCCCACATTGTTGTAGGAAAATTGACAGATCTACCTGTATATAAAGTGCGGGCTGAAACAATTCCAAAGATGTAAAAACTATACATAGAAACCATCTGCTGCCAATCGGGCAAATCCTGATTGAAGCTGAATCTCCCAATGTCCCCCGGCCTATGACTAGATCTGCTGCCCGGAAAAGCACCAAACCCGTTGATTCTTCAACAGGCCCACCCAGAGGGCCTCGCCCACTGTCTGCAGAGGGAGATGATCAACCATCAGTGTCAGAAGATGACGTAGATGATAATGAATATTATCCCTCTTATGAACTAAGTCAGTTATTTCGGGGCAATCCCCTTGTTAACTCTGGAGATGAGGCTGGGCCTTTTGGACTGCCTGAGCCCCCAGCTCTGTCTCCAGAACCCATGTCTTCAGAGCTTGAATTGAGTAACAGCAATGCCCAGGGGGTGGGATCCTTAAGCATGGTTGAACTGTCTGGTCTGGTTGCATTATCTGATTTTTCAGAGGAAGAGAGTGAAATGGGGGAGCAAACAAGTGATATGCCAAAACCGGAAGAATATTTTGAATGCCCTGGTGGTTCCTCACCGGTGCCTAGACAGCCCCCAGCTGAGCCCAGTGGGGTGGGTCCGGGGATAGAAGGTCAGGCCCCCAGTAGTACTATGAGCACTGAGCTTTTTTCCCCCGTAGAGATTCCTATTGCTAATGTCACTGAAACTGAATTGGAGTCAGGGCCTGGTTCAGGATCTCTCGAGACCCCTAGGTGATCCGGCCGACAAATACGGCCAGTAATAAAGTTGAGCTATGAGTCTCTGGGTCAGCCAGTGGACTTGCCCTTGAATGTGGTCCACAAAGGGGTGTATGTGTCCCCGAGTTCCTTGCCTAAGCTAGCCTTGGGGGATGACTCTAGACTTTTGGTATTACCCTTTGAGTGCGATGTCCCTGCTTTAGGTAACCTACCCGTAACTGCAAGGGGGGGGTTCCCCCCAGTCCAGGGTTATGAGCAGGAATTAATGACCTGTGTTAAGAAAGGGAGCAAGGGTTTGTGTCTATAAGGTTGTATACACCATAGTACTTTGTAAAATGTAATATTCATGTACGTAATGCAAGGTTGATATAGTGTTAACCAAGATATTTGCCTTACAGTGATTCAAGGGTAACTACTTGATGCGGATGCCAGGTTTTTCCAGGCCAGGGAGGGTGTAACCCCCTTGTAAATGGGGGTTCATGGACGCTTTCTCGAAGCTTGTTTTATGCTCCATACCTGGTCAGTAATCGGCATAAAAGCCGCTTAAATGGGGAACAGTTGAGCGCTCCTAAAAGTCTCCGTAAGCTGTCCCTTTAAGGGCTGCCTGTTGCAGCCATAAGTAACTAAAATGGAGGGGGGCTGTATGATTGTATGCCCGAGTCCCACCCGGGACACTGAAAAATTAACTCCCATCTGCCATCGCTAGTGGTGCAGAGGGAGTTTTGTTGGAGGATGTGATTGTTTGTGGGAATGATGTAAAATAATAATGATAATGTGGTTGTTTTAACCTGCCTTCCTTTTACAGTGAGGACTGTTCGGTTGTCTCCGCCATTTTGGTCCAGAACTGTCGAATCGGGTCAATCAATACCCCGGGACCCTACAGAATCGGCTGACCAATAGGAAACTGTTTGTCCTTGAGAGAGGTATTATGGGCCATGGCGCTTTTTTCGCACCACTGAGAGCCGGAAGAAGTGACTGGCATGCTCAGCCAGCCAATAAAAACGGGTAGCGCCCGTGTGAGGGAGAGTGCTCAATGCTGCCAAAGTCAGATGCGTTGTGGCTGGTGAGGAGTGAGGAGCTCTGTGCTTCTGCGCTGGAGAGTGTTCACGCGAGAAGCGCGTGAAGGCCGGAGGCGGACGTTTTTTCCAGTAAATCTAAACCGGACTAAATCCATCGGTGGGCGGTCGGAGGAGGCTGTGTTCAGCACAGCTACCCACCAGGCACAACCTGTTGGAGTACTGGAGAATTTGCTGAATCGCGCTCGGTCCGAGGGAGAGTTGAAGCTGCCGTTGCAGCATTTCAGCGGCTGTGAGTTTGTGTGAGACTTGGAAGCAGCTGCCTGGTGTGGTACACCTCTGTGGTTTGCCATATAAATGTGAGGAGGTTGGTGGAATTCAGGCTCAGCCCTGCCAGTGGTGAAGGAGTCGTTGCTTGCTGGATTCGTGAGTGCTAAATCAGGGTAGCTCCCTGTTAAGTTTGCAACAGTGGTTCTAAGTTGTTAAATTACACTACTGACTGCCTAACTGAATTCTCTTCCTATCTGACCTGGGTAGGATTTGTAAGGCTATCTGTAATAGGGCCCCAACCAGCTGCCACGGTGGACTAGCCATTAGGGCTTGGGTACCCATGGACAGTAAATCTTAGGGTTAGGCCTGAGCACAGAGCCTTAGGTAGATAATTATAGTGATAAGCTAATCAACTTGATCCCCCCCCGTCCTTGTTATTTCCCCTCCTGAATAAATCAGATTGTTCTTGTGCAACTACACCCTGGCTATTGTGTACATTACTGGTGGACTGCTGCCTGGTGACTACAATATAACCGTGCCTTATTTTACAGGGGGTCTCCGGAGGAAGTGGAGAGGTATTAGGCGGGGAGTGAGCATGTTGGTGAAAAGTGTTATTTGTACTCAGTGTGAGCCACTAGTGGGACAAACGGGGGGGTTGTGGTAACCCAGTGGGTTATAACCGAAGCAATCTCGACAAGATTGACCCCGACCTTTGGGTGGAGGCACCCATCCACGGATCTGGGCCCCTTACCCTGTCTCTGTGGGGGCAGGCAGGGGTAGTAGCCTTAAGGGTAGCACCCCCTGGGGGTTACAGTAAGTTGGTAGTATCCGATCATTGGATGGGTTGAACAGTGGGGAGATACAGCATGCTATGGGGTTGTACCACACTTTCACCAGGCCCACTATGATCTTTCTCTGGATGAAGGCACCATGCTATTTCTGACTATCAACAAACACAAACCCCCACACACCAACAGAGACATCACAAACCCAGGAACCTCCATAAGATATGCAGTGACCCAGTGGCATTGTAAAGTCATAGTGCCCTGTACCCCCCAGGGCATCTGGGAGCACCTGCACCTGAGACAGCCTCACAAACAGAACAAGAAAGGTATGAAAATGGAAAAGGATACTATTAAAAGAATAATAAAAATGGTACAAACGTGCAGTACAATACCTGAGGAGGTGGAGCAGGCAGGTAGCAGGGAGCAGAGAGGGCTAAGCAGCAGCTGAGTTTTCAGGAACACCTTTTCTTTGTTTTGGAGCTCTGCTGAGCAGTAACCTTGTGGAGTTGATGAGTGATAGAGCCAAACACCCAAAATCAGGTGGAAGGAAGCCAGAAAAAAAGATGAATCTTTGCAAAAAAGCAAAAGCAGCTTTCTGTAGGCAGGCAGGCAGCTTTTTCTGTGCAAAGAGGTACAGACAGTGAGGAAGAAGCAACATGTGGAGTTTCAGATTTTATGGACCCATTCCATTCCAGCACTACCTGCTGCTTTTTTGTCCCACCCAGACTGTGATAGTCTGAGACCCACACCAGATTCAGGGTAGGGGGCGTTAGAACAAGACAAGTTATTCTGCCTTGTTTTGGCCATGGATTCCGATGTCTAAGCCAAGATCTTTAAATTCTGTGACCTGACTATCCTCCTTGCCTGAAACTCTTCTCCTCTGCTCCTGTAGTTAATGCCCTCCCCAGCATTGCAGATGATCTACTGGTGATCACATAAGAGCAAGACTCAATGCCAGAACAAGCCAGCCAGCACATCTTTATTTTAAGCTATTCACCTGGTCCTGCCAGCGCTAAAGTTGAATATAAGAGACCCAATGTGCTATTTTACTTCCAGCACTACCTGTTGCTGTTCTGAAAGTGCTGTGGTGAGGGTGGAGTGAGGGGGCACGTAAAGAAAAAGGATATCTAGGGCCAGATATTCAAAGCTTTGCGCTGTTCGTAAACAGTTTGCGTAGGATTAGCGCAAGATTAGCGCGGGGCTGCCATATTCAAAAGGCCAACTAGCGCGCGCAAACAGCATTAGCGCCAGGCAAACTGTAAGTATATGCAAGGGGCATAGTGAACATGAATACAGGTGCTATGAGATATTCAGCAACTAGCGCCGCGCTAAGGTGTTTAGTGCGACTTAGCATGACCCTTATGTAACCCCCCTGCAAATGGGGGTTCCCAAAAGACTTCCAGGAGCTTGCTTGAATGCTCCAAGCCTGAATGGTGTTTGGCGTTTAAGCCACTTATCAGTGAGTGTTTTTAGAGCCTCTGGTACTGTCTCTTTAAGAGCTGTCTGCTTGCAGACATAATTAGTTTATATGGGGGGACTGTGTGTTTCTCTGTTTGAGTACCACCGAACTGCTGCCAATTCACTCCATTTTGCAGTCACTAGAGTACAAAGGAACCTATCTGAAAGATGTAACTGTTTGCCAGAAATAATTTAGAGTAATAATGAAAATACTGTTTGTCTAACCTGTTCTTTGCAGTCAGAACTGTGTTTGCCTACTTCCCCATTCTAGTTTTGAACTGCTGAACTGGACCAATCAGTGTGGGGTAAGCTAGCTCTAAAATGGTGCCTTGCGAATCAGAACTTGGACTCATAATCTGAGCCAGCCACAAGAGGATTGTATGGGCAGTGACTCTGGGAGATGTAGTTTAGACTTCAGTGCCTTTTGGACCAACAGCAGCAGTCTATTGTGAGTGACAGCCAATCCAGTCAAGAACTGGGAGGAACTAAAGGAAGTGCCCGGTTTTGTCGGTTGGAGTTTCAGTTGAGCTTTGGCAGTGAAGAAGGAAGGAGCCCTGTGCTTTTTCAGTGTGCAGTTTTAGTCAAAAAGCGTGTGAAGGCCCAGAGTTCCGGTCTGCAGCTTGTGTAACAGCTTGTTAGGACTGAATCTGTCCTGTGAAAAGAATCAAAGGATCTCTGAAGAGTAGAAACCAGGCTCACCCTGTAGAAGACTGGAGGAATTGCTGAAAATTGCACTGGGTCTGTCAGGAACTGAATCTGCTGTGTGTTCTCCCGGTATTGTGCAGTAATTGCGATCGGGATACAGATGCAGCCTGCCTGGTATAGTGCTTTCTCATATGGATGTGTGAAGAGGTTTGTGTACCTCAAGTGAGCCCTGCTGACATTGAAGGACCCTATCTTATTTGGAGGTCGTGAGTACTAATTCAGGGTCGCTTCCTGTTGAATTGCCACATTAAATCCAAATGGAATTACTGTACTGCTGACTGTTTAATTCTCCTTTTCTCTGTGTGAAAGGGCCCCTACCAGCTGCCACGGTTTGGACTAGCCACTAGGGCTTGGGTACCCAGGGACAGTAACTGATAGGGATAGGCCTGTGCACAGAGCCATAGGTAGATTATTAGAGTGATAAGCTAATTAACCTGATTTCCCCCTGTCCTTGTTATATCCCCCTAAATAAATCAGAGCTGCTTGTTTCAGCAAAGTTATACTGCCTGAGGTATTTGTCTATGTTAAAGTACTGTACTGTGATTGTTGCACTGTATCTCATTTCACAGGAGGTCCCAGTGCGGAACCAGACCTGGGGTAAGTGTATACTGTGAAGGTAATTCTGATATATTGTGGGCCACTAGTGGGAAGAAAGGGGTAGTGTCCCAGAGGGCTGTGACCAAGTTAGTTTAACTATTGCAAACCCTGACCTCTGGGTGGAGGCACCCGCCATTGGATCCAGGCCCCTCAACCTGTTAGTGGCAAATCAGGCAGGGGTAGTAGCCTCTGGGATAGCGCCAACTAGGGGTTACACTTAGTGTGGTACATATTACCACCGAGGAAAAGCTGGTCTTAACCCTGGGCAAACAGCTTTGCACGTCTTTGGTGCATTATGCGGTGTTTGCACAGGATTTGCGCGGCTTGCGCCACCCTAACGTAAGAGTATGACACTTAGAAAATGCCAGAGATGGAGGACACATGCTGCTCACTGATGGCACCACCATGATGCCAACAGCTGCCACCAGTCCCAGCCAAGCACAGACATTAAGGGGTGATCCGACCCACAGGGGGCATCATGGTATTGTGGCCATACAGCACACACCTGCAGACCATACGTCTGTGGTGACCAACAGATGCCAGCACACACATGTAGCACTGTGGGCATGGTGGCCATTGAGGGGAGGGTGTACGGGTGGCCAGACCTCATCACAGCCCAGGTGTGGCCACAAGGCTGGGACACATCATGCAGTGCACATGGGCCAGTAGTGGGAATACCCCACCACCTGTGTGCCTGTCGGAACTTACATGCCCCCCCAGCCACATACCGCACAACTGTACAGATGCCACAGCACACACAGCCGCCCATGTATATGTCACTGTGAGCATCCCATGCCACAGGTGCAGCATCTGTGGAGCACACAATGGCGACACAGTACTGTCCACTGTCAGTAATCACCTGCACATTGGGTCTGTCACTGTGTACAGTGCAGTGGTCATCACTGCCCTACATACCATAGGCATTGCTGTGTCGCTCACACTACCGGCCCTCTTGCTACTGTATTGTCTGCTGTGCACTGTAGCATGGCCTACAGTGTGACAGTTGCATGCAGCACCACCACCACCACCGCTTGTGCCTATGCTGTGTTCTCCCCTGGGGCACACAATGCTATGCTGTACTGCACACATGTAGCCTGCAGCAACCATTATGCACTGTCAGACTGACCTACAGGTGGAGCTGCGGCCAAACCTGGCCAGCCCCTGTACTTCCAGACTGACCTACAGGTGGAGCTGTGGGACCCTGCAGTAACACTGGGCAAACTGCATGCAAATCAGGGACTAATGAAATCCCAAGTCTTGGTCTCATGCCAGCTGAACTGCTCTGAACCTCCCTCCATCCGGTTTTTATTCATCCAAGCCTATGATGCCAATCCTCTTTGTTGTCTAACTACCCTTCTAACTGGTGGGTAACTAGGTGTCTGAATGAGAACCCGATTTCTACTACTGGATACTGTTGCTAACGTTTATCTGTGAAACTAATGTAATAGCTGTAAATCATGACTGTGTCTAATTGTGAGCCTGATTGTTCTATCCCTGTATGCTGTTGCAATGTATATTTGTGTAACTTATGTAATTACTGTAAATAATGCCTTTAAATATCTCTTTATGTAACTAATTCCGGGTCGCCCCTGAAAAAGGGACCTCTGGTCTCAGTGGGCTTACCCGGTTACCAAAATTCAAATAAATAAATAAATAAATAATGAGATGCTAATCTGGCTGTTTGCCCACAGACTACCTAAGTAGGCTCATTTGCATGTCACTTTTGAATATGGCAAATCTTAGCGCCGGCAAATGTGTTTGCACTGGGCAAACAGCTTAGCTCCATGCTAAAGCTGCGCTAACGTGTTAGCGCTATGCTAATGGTTCAGGGAATATTATACAGTTTTGATCGCTGTTCTTTCACATCTGCTGCTGCCTGCAGCTGTACTGGGTCCACACATTTGCTGGCACACACATTGGCCAGATAGTTCATCTCTATCTGCCCTCACGTCGCTGTGCACTGTGCTATTGTTGTGGTTTGCACTTCCTGGTTGCTATATTCAGTGCTGTCGTATTCCAGGGCTACGCTTGCCCTGCACTCCCAGCCCAGTTTGCACGGCCTCATTTCCATGCTGTATTCAGAAGCTGTTTGCCCTGGGCTATTCCTTTTGAATATAGCTTGCTTTGTGCTCCAGGCTAAGTTTACCTGCCGGGCAGTGTTAACTTAACCCAGGGGCCAAGCTTTGAATATCTGGCCCCTAACCAAAATAAAGGCCCTGAACCTCACCCAACTCCTTAAAGAGCCCACCAGACTTAATCATAAGTCCAACAACCACTCCCTTCTGGACTGGTCCCTCACCTCGCACCCACACAGAATTCTGAACGCAGGCCTTCTTCCAGATTTATTAAGTGACCACCACATGACCTACCTGATCAGGAAGGTACATAGCCCCTCAGCCCCACCCCAAAAAACTCTACGGACCAGGTCCTATAACTCCCTAAACCTAGATTCTCTCCTGGCAGACCTGGGATGAGTAAACTGGTCCTGCATCACTCAAGCTTCCACCACTGACAATGCATGCAAGCGCATTTCAAGACTAGGTTCCTGAAGTATGGGACAAGCACGCGCCTCTGCGTACTAAAAGGGTCAGAGGGGCTCATCTCCCATGGATCTTGGCTGATATAATTAGAAAATGCCATTCCAGGGACCACGCATGGAAAGCATACAAGAAATTGGGCACCCAGGCCTCCCTTACTGCCTATAGATCACTGCGAAATGATTGCACAAACACCATCCGCCAAGCCAAAAAGAGCTATTTCCTATCGGCTTTTAGCGCTAACCTAAACCATCCGACCAATTTCTGGAAAACCCTCAAATCCCTGCTCTCCCCCCCAACACAGCCACCACCCCCAACCCTATCAGATCAGGGCACCCACATCTCTGACCCCATCTGCGTGGCCGAAGTTTTTAACACCCATTTCGCCAGCTGCGCAGACAAACTTCTAGCCTCTCTCAACCACAGGCACACCCCAAGCACCCCCCATTTCTCCCACACCCCTCACACCCCCACCAGTCCAGCCATTCTCTTTTCAATTGGTTTCTCCAGCAGAAGTCCTCCGCTCCCTACAGTCTCTGAACCCAAATAAAGGCAAATGCCCGACGTCCCTGGATGCCAAAATGTTATTCTTGTCTGCCCGTGCCATAGCAACCCCCTAGCTGCTCTTCTCAACCTCTCCTTTACACTGGGCAAACTACTCATGACATGGAAAACGGCCACGTTATTCCGCCCTAAAAGGCGGTGACCCTCTTCCCAGGAAACTACAGACCCATTTCCCTTCTCCCCATTCTAGCCAAGCTACAGGAGCAAGTTGTCTCTTCCCAATTGTCTCCACACTTAGACGCCTCCTCCTTTTTTACGCCTTACCAATCTGGCTTCCGCAAAAATCACTCTACTATCACCTCCCTGCTTCGAGTCTCTGGGGACATTCTCACCGGCATTGACAAAGGTCATATCACCTCGGCTATCTTTATTGACTTAGCAAAGGCCTTCGATACCATCTCAGATCCACTGCTTCTCTCCAAGCTTATCGAAGCTGGACTCGCTCCCCCAGCGATAGAGTGGTTCCAGGACTACCTAGTGGGCAGAATGCAAGCGGTCAGAATCGCATCACACACCTCAAACCCCCTTCCAGTCACATCAGGTGTCCCCCAGGGCTCAGTCCTTGGTCCCTTACTATTCTCCATTTTTTATAAATGACCTCCCCTCTGCCTGCTCTCATTCCTCCATTCAAATGTATGCAGATGATACAGTCCTGTACGCCTCCGGCCCCACGACAAGCAGTGTGGCATCTCTCCTACAGGAGGACTTCACTGCCATCCAGCACTGGTTTAGGTCAAATCAGTTGTTTTTAAA
Source organism: Neoceratodus forsteri (assembly GCA_016271365.2). Classification (NCBI taxonomy): domain Eukaryota; kingdom Metazoa; phylum Chordata; order Ceratodontiformes; family Ceratodontidae; genus Neoceratodus; species Neoceratodus forsteri. The sequence goes on from CM057456.1 coordinate 205,916,560, forward strand.
CACAATAAAAACTATGTCTGTCACGTTTGGCTCCCAACAAAGACTCTCCTGCCAACCCCCTGCCCTCCGTTCGTAACCCTGGACGGGTCTACCTTGGAGCAATGCACTAGCTATAGATACCTAGGCATCTGGCTTGATCAGCACCTAGATTTTGCCTCGCACATTGAATCCCTGCACAAGAGGCTGCTCCCAAAACTGGGAGCACTTTATCGTAATAAAAACTGCCTCCCCACCCAAGCGAAGCAAGCTATAGTCCAAAAAATGATACTCCCCGTTCTTGATTATGGCGACATCGTATACTCGATCGCTTCTGCATCTGCCCTGGCCACCCTAGACACCTTATTCCACTCCTTCTGTCATTTCATCCTTGACTGCCTGCAATCCACCCACCACTGCACCTTATACAGCTCCTTAACCCTGCCATCCCTCCACGATCGGCGGTTAATAAACTGCGCCAGGTTCACTGCTAAATACTGGACTCTCTCCCTTCCTCACTACCTGGCATCTACCCTCTCCCAACAACCGCCTCCCTGCATACTCCTAAAGTGCGTACCCCAGACTACTCCACATCCCATTTATGCACACTACCAAGGGTCAGGCAGCTTTTAACTACAGAATTCCACAGATCTGGAACGCCCTACCTGCCCCCATAAGACACGCACAAAAGCCCTATCATCGATCCCAGCTACTCAAGGAACATTTCTCCTCCAGCTGCTCCTGTTTAATTTAAGCAATCTCTGATTCTGTTATGTGTTGTGTAATCAGTACTTGCTTTCAATGTCCTATTGCATCTATCCCTTCTCTGTAAAACTCCCTGATTCTAGTCTCCATGTGTACACTTTTATGTATTATGTATTCTAAATTACTATTGTTATACACAAACTTTGTAATGCACCGGGCCTCGGCCCCCAGGTCGCATCTGGAATGTTTGCTCAGTATGCCTTCCTGGTAAATCTTGTAAATAAATAAATAAATCTCTTAGTCTTCGGCTGTGTAACACTCCCCTCCCCCCACCCTGGCCAACTAGTGAAAGGTGGCACTCAGTGGCAGGCTAGCACTGCACACCTTTGTTTACTGGTGTGCAAAATCAGAATGTTGCTGCTGCTGTTGAGGCTGAATGTAACCTCTATGTATATCCCACAGTGAGTAAACATGGCAGATGGGTACCACTACTCAGTATGCGATAGCTGGGAAGGAGGGGCCACCTTGCTTTCTACTCCCTCTATCTTTATATCTTTATTTCCATGCAAATTGCTTATGTTCCAGTGCTTGGAGCCCTGGAAGGGCACCTTACAAATCCAGTACTGCTACCAAATGAAATCTTTATTCATTTACAAGATAATTTGTTTTCTGGTCTCCATGGAGACCACACGCTTAATAATTCCTTTCAGCTGCCAATAACACCTGTTTTAGATTGTCCTTTTCTTTCACTCTCGAAAGATGTCCTTATTTTCCAGTTTTTTTTCCACTTTTAGCCTTTCATTTATTGTGGCGTAATTAAAAGCATTCCTACTTAGATATGACTGCCCCCAGGTCTTCCAGAGTATTCCTGGATGTTTCTGAATGCTTATTGTTTCAGACAGTACTTATCAAATGGATCTGTCATGCAGACTTCTAACCAGAGAAAAAGCTAGGAGGATGGAAGGACATTTTTCAGATTATCAGACTGGCTAACTGACAGCAGTGAATAAGCCAAACAGGATTCTAGGCTGTATAGGCAAAGGGAAATGATGCAAACCAAAAGCTGTTGTAACATGATGCACTCCTTTAGGGTCCTACCCCGACCCTTGAGCACTGTGCATAGCCAGGGAATCTTTATTTATTTATTTTATTTTAGTCTTTGGTAACCGGTAAGGCCCACTAGGCACAAGTGCGTGTTTTCAGGGGTGACCTGGGATCACTGGGTGGTTAAATGACTAGCTTAGAGTCACACAGTATGCAAGTGGAGGTTGTGAGAATCAAACCCAGGTCTGGTCTGCTGAATGTACTCAGCTTGTTCACACCTCGTTCCTCTAACCTCTAGGCTATACTCCCTGCCTAGGGGATGGCACAGTTCACTGGAAATCCCCCTACATTGATCATTTATATTTTCTCTGGGTTCTGCACATAATCTTTGCAGCAGTCCCACAATTCCATGCCTACAAAGCACCCCTGAGGCAAAGCAATTACCATGTTCCTCTTCCCGGGCACCGGGCATTCGCATCTCTCAAGGTGAAACCCTTGACTTCTCAGATCCAGCAGCATCCCACAGATTATATCCCTCCTCCCAGAGATCCGGCCTGTCTCTCCTGTTTCCAGAGCGTTTCCAGAGTATTTAATGAGCATAAAGATCCTTATCTCCCCTCTGCATTCCTTTTGGGCATCTAACTGTGAACGCTTCTCACAACAGTAACATATCAATGCAGTCAGAGCAGTTTGGGCCTGTGACACTCTGAATTACACCAGTCTTCCATCAATTCTCCTTTTTTTTATTTTTATTGAAAAAGCTTCAAACATACAGTCATATACATACGTAGTTTACAGACTTGAGTTTTCAAGTGAGGTTTACATTATGAATACTTGTTTTATTCTTTGGTAAGGCCCACTAGGCAGAAGTGCCTGTTTTCAGGGGTGACCTGGGAGCACTGGGTGGTTAAACGACTTGCTCAGAGTCACACAGTATGCAAGTGGAGGTTGTGAGAATCAAACCCAGGTCTGCTGGATGTACCAAGCTCATTCACATCTCATTACTCTAACCTCTAGGCAATATGCAGATCGCATTATAGCCATAGATGGATGAGAGGTACATTTAGATATCCAGTGTCTATATCCAAAATTTGTGCTACCCTCCTTTCCCATATAGCATGCCCCCACATTTTCTCACTTAGACCCAGAGAAAGTACCCACAGAGTACCAGAACATGAACTACTACCTTCTTATGTCCTTGTGTGTATAAGTATCGATTACCCCCTGTTCAATGCCATGGCTTCCAGTAAGGGGCTCCAAATTCTGTCAAAAGCAGCTGCCTGCCCCATCGAAGTAAGTTGGTTAATATGGACATATTAGGTTGTGGTTTGCAAAAAATTTCTTCTGTCAGGGAGGTGGTAGGTGACACCTCACCCAAAAACTCTCTTATTTGTAGATATGCAAAAAAATGTTTTAATACCATATCAGTGCTGAAGTTTACAGAAAGATACAAGAAATCCTCCATAGTAAAGATCACTGATCTTCCTAATGCCTGTTTTACCCCATTATAAAAGTGCCTGATGTAGGAAAACATTATACCCTTTTTGATTGGCAAAACTAGTGTGTAAGACAGCGTTGGCCAACAGCCACCAAGAGTGCCCTATACCTTGGTGCCCCCCCACCCACCAGATTCTAAGCATTTGATGCGTGAATGGGTTAGGTAATTTGGTGGAATTGGGTATGCAAAGTGATGGGGAGAGAAGACCCCACAATAACCCACCTGTTATTGATTTTTTCTCTATTCTACACCTGGCTGGTACTTGGTCCCCATTGTAAGTCTGTAAGAAGGACAACTGTGCAGCCCAGTAATAATATTTAAAGTAGGGCAGTGACAGTCCACCATCTCTCATGTGCAATTGTAAGACACTCCTTTTATTTCTGGCTGCCCCACTCTCCCAACAAAAATCTATGGATAATGCTATTAATTTGCTGAAAGAATAATTCTGGGACTCTAATTGGCAAACTTTGGAATAAGTACAAACATTTTGGAAGGATGGTCATCTTTACAATATTTATTCTGCCTATAAGGCTAATAGGTAACCCCAGCCATCTATTACAGTCACTGGAGATGTTATCTGGGAGTATAGGAAAATTTCCTTTATAAAGGTGGGCCACATTCCTAGATATATGTATGCCTATCAATGTTCCTCTTGTGAGAGCCCAGGCACCTAGCACAGCCACTCCCACAATAATCATGGGCCCAATACAAGACCAGACCAACATCATGGCCCCCTGGGCCACCACCCCAGAGCTAGTCATTAGGCCTCCCTCAACCTGAGTTTGTGGTCCCTGGAACACCACAGGTTCCCATGCTGGGCACTCTGTAGCTGTTCTTTGTGTGACTTTTCCTTGGAATGGGCATATTTCTGATTGCTGCCCCCCCCCCCACCAGTGGTACCCTCCATAGATATGGGGACCACACTCAGACCAAATGGCTATTAGTGTTCTCTCCTAGATGGAGGAGCCCCTCATGGTCCCCACACCCTTCGGGCAATCCCCATACATGATGCTGTATATTTTGCAATCACTGTTTAAAGAGGTTCCAAACTTCTGCAGGAACATCAGCAGGAAACCTCCTGAACTGCTCTCAGACTCCCGTCTCAATGCCCTACTACAGCCCTCAGTATGCCCTCCTATTTACAGACTCTCCTAAGCATTTTCCACACCCTTCGCACTCAAGTCTTAGTGCCATATGGCCCTGTGGTGCTGAGGGTTGAGGCGCTAGATGCCATACTTCGCATCACTCTGATGACCCGGGTTCAGAAGCAAGCCCGGGTGGCCGGGGGTTGGCAGGGGAAGGAAAAGATTGAGCGTCCAGAGGACTGCTCTTTCTCTCTGTCTCTCTTCCTGGGGTGGGTTCAGGGATGCACCCGCTCATTGAGTGACCTCTAGCGGTGACTGGGGGCCACCATACGTAGGGGGTATGGCAGATGCCTGGGGTCAGAGTCACAGCGCTACGTTGCCTTGCTGGCCAGGTTCCACAGGGGAAACAGAATACACCAGAAAAATCACCGCTACCCTCCATGGAGATGATGGGGGTAAGAGGGACACCGGCCACATCCCAACTGCCAGCCCCACAATCAGAGGACTCCAGGCTCCCACACCACCCAAGGTAGGACCTCTCTAATTATAGAAGGGCCATCAAGGGAGCGAGCCCCACTCCGAGGGTTGATCGGGGGTTAGGTCTCCTGGGTGGTGGGAGTTCCTCGGCCCGTGGGGGTTCAGGCAGGGGTAGGGGTAGCAGTCAAGGTACACCCGTAGGATGCCCAGAGTGTGTGGCAGAAAAAGAGTTCCAAAAAAAGTCTTAGTGCCAAAGCTGCCAGTCTTGGGTCAGGCACCATACAGTGATCCCCAGCACCACCACCAGTAGGAGGCTGTTACTGTAATTTTGTTACATTAGTATATAAAGTGTTGGCTGTGGCTAGACCTCATCTGGAGTACTGTGCAGTGCACTGTATTGGCACCATACCACAGGAAGGATGTTACTGCTTGGAAGGGGTGCAGTGCAGGGCAACCAAGATGATGCCTGGCCTTATACAGAAGTTAGCCTTTTCTTTGGGAGAAAGTAAAGACTTTAAGCTGATCTAATAAAAGTCTCTAAAAATTCTGAAGGGGACTGATAATGTTGATCTATGTAAATTGTTTCCAGGGGTGAAGAGTTCAGATACTAAGCGGCATACTATAAACTCCAGATTGGGAAACCAAGAATAAAAACAGTGGTATAAAGTGAATGAAGACAGTAGTACTTGATCTTAAAGGATGGATTATGGGTGTAAGACAATAATGATTAGGGACAAATTAGAGAAAGAAGGTTTAGCAATGAGAGTGGAAGCCTTGTGGGAAATAGTAAAAGAAGCAATACAGAAACATAGAAACATAGAAGTTGATGGCAGATAAGGACCGCAAGGCCCATCCAGTCTGCCCTTTTCTTTTTCTACCTTATAAATGTGCCATCGGCCTTTGCTCTGTCCGTGGCCTATCTATTCATAGTCATTTGTATTGCTCCCTTATGCCTATCCCATGCCTGTTTGAAGCCCTGCACTGTATTCATAGCCACCACTTCTTGTGGTAAGCCATTCCATCCATCCACCACCCTTTCTGTGAAAAAGAATTTCCTCACATTCCCCTTAATCGGCCCCCCTCTAATCTCATGCTGTGTCCTCTTGTCCTGCTATTTTTCTTATATTTAAACATGTTAGACTCTTTCACCTTGTTAATGCCCTTAAGGTATTTGAATGCCTCGATCATATCACCTCTCTCCCTCCTTTGCTCAAGGGTATACATATTGAGCTCTGTTAATCTGTCCTCATATGTCTTCTGATGCAGTCCCTGCACCATTTTGGTTGCCCTTCTCTGGACTGCCTCAATTTGGTTAATGTCTTTGTGAAGGTGTGGCCTCCAATACTGCACGCAGTACTCCAGATGGGGCCTAACCAGTGTCTTGTAAAGAGGATTATTACCTCCTCTACGACTTGTGATACTTTCTACCACACCCTAACACCCCTAGCTTTACCTACTGCTTTAGAGGTCTGCTTGGATGATTTCAGGTCATCAGTGATGATGATGCCCAAGTCTCTTTCTTCCTTTGTGACTGCTAGCAACTCCTCCCAGCCTATAGGTGGCTTCAGGGTTTCTCTTCCCTATGTGCATGATTTTGCACTTCTTTGCATTAAATCCCAGTTGCCACTCTTCTGACCATTTTGCTAGTTTACCCAGATCTCTTCTCATTCTGCCCACCCCATCTGGATCATCTACTCTGTTGCAGATCTTGGTGTCATCTGCAAACAAACAAGCCTTACCCTCTAGTCCATCTGCAAGGTCACTAATGAAGATGTTGAAGAGGACTGGCCCCAGGACTGATCCCTGAGGTACCCCACTTGTGACTTGCATCTCTTCTGACTGTATACCATTTACCACCACTCTCTGTTTTCTGCCCGTCAACCAGTTTGCCACCCAGTTGACCAACTTCTGACCCACCCGAGCCTACCCAGCTTATTTATCAATCTTCTATGTGGAACAGTGTCAAAAGCTTTGCTGAAGTCAAGGTAGGCAACATCAACTGCTCCCCCTTGGTCCACCACTCTGGTTACCCAGTCAAAGAAATCTATGAGATTAGTTTGACAGGACCTTCCTTTGTAAACCCATGCTGTCTTGGATCCTGTGCCCCTATGGATTCCAGGTGTTGCACTATCCTTTCCTTAAGGAGTGCCTCCATAATCTTGCCCACTACTGAGGTAAGACTGACTGGTCTGTAGTTCCCGCCTCCTCCCTGCTACCACTCTTGTGGAGCAGGATCACATGAGCCCTTCTCCAGTCTTCTGGGACCTCTCCTGTGCTCAGAGACTCACTAAACAGTTCTGCTAATGGCTCTGCTAGTTCCACCTTTAGCTCCTTAAGTACCCTGGGATGTATGCCATCAGGTCCCATTGCCTTATCCACCCTGAGCTTAGCAAGCTCTTGTAGGACCCTTTCTTTTGTGAAGGGAGTAGTGCTCACCTCCCTCCCCCCTGTGTCCATGATGCTGAGCTGTGGGCCCTGCCCTACCTTCTTTTTAGTAAATACTGAGCAAAAGTGTCTATTTAGGATAGATGCCTTTACAGGGTCCTCCTCCTCACATGCTCCCTTTTCTCCATTAAGCTTAGCAATATCCCCTCTGAACTTTCTCCTTTCACTAATGTATCTATAGAAAGTCTTGTCACCTTCTTTTACTGTTCGTGCTAGTGTTTCCTCAGTTTGGGACAATAAAGGATGTTGTTAAAAAATCAAACACAAAAAGTAAATTTGGTTCTCTATAAAGGTGGGGGATGCAGTGAAGGCTAAAATGAATGCCTTCAGAAGGTATAAGGGCAATAAGGGTAAGGAAATGTTATTACTTGATTTATTTCTGCTCCTCGTGGACCGGCCCCCTTCCTCTGGCCCCCTCAGCTCCGTCACCCCGGCGCCGACTGGTGCTCACCTCTGTCTTGAGGTGCCAGCTGGCCGGGTGTGGCTACTGCGGAGGGCCGGGATCATCCTGCCGGTCCACAATGTTTTCTGCCTCTGGTTTCTCCCATTTTCCATGCATGCAGGACTTGGCATGCAGTGATGCCAATGGCCAAACCGTGCGCACTTTCGCATGCGGCACGCCGGGCGTCTGCTTTGTCTCTGCCCCTGTCCTGTGGAATAGGTGTGCTAGTCTCCAGTTGCCGCTGGGGCCAGGCATGCACCAATCACCAGTCCCACCCCTCCCCAGGAGAGCTGTCCTCCGGATGCTCAGTCCTTTCCCACCCCAGGCGACCTGCTCGCACCATGAACACGGGCCAGCAGCATGGCAGGAGGTAAGGTATGATGCCTCAGCCCTCCATGGCACTGGGCCGGCTAAGGGTGAGGAAATGTGGATGTGGGAGGCATATCAAAAGAAACTGAAGGAGGGGAAGACATCACCAACAAACCAGGTACTCACTGACTCAGAAATGGTGGGGTGGAGTGAGGATAGAGGAGTTAGTGGGGTCCAGTGACCATAACTCCATTTGGTTCAGGCTAGCCTCTGGGCCAGAATGCCCATATCAAAAACTGAAGTCCTAGATTTCGAAGAGCAGACTTCAACTTTATGAGGGAGTTGCTACGAGATAAATTGACCAGGGTAAAGCATCGGAGGTGTAGAGGAAACATGGAAGGTAATCAAGGGGACCATTCTCAAGGCAACAAGTCATGCAAGAGAATTGTTACGAAACAAAACAGGTACAAGAAACCAATATGGTTCTCAGAATGGGTCAGAGAAACAGTGAGGGCCAAGAAAAAGGCTTTCACCAGGTACAAGGGAAAAGCAGGAGGGAGAAGGAATGGGAAGAGTATCAAATAAAGACTAGAGAAGGAAAAAGGATGGCTGGGGAGGCAAAGGCAGACATGGAGATGATACTACAGAGTTGGTCAAGTGTGGGGAAAAACAATTCTTCAGATATATTATGGGAAAAAGGACATAGGGAGGGGTATTGTTAGGCTACAAAAGGGGGAGAGGATACTAAAGAAAGATGAACAAAATGCAACCATCCTTAAGTCATTCTATCTGATGCCGCCATTTTGGGTCAGGTTAAGCAATGGATGCTTCTGACGCCATATGGCACTAATGGGTAAAATGGGTTAATGATTATTTCTGCTCTGTCTTCACAAGGAAAGACTGTGGGCCCCTGCCTGAAAGTGGCTTGAAGGCAACTGTCTGGGGCATTCCTGAAATGAGGCAGCCAGCATTTACCAGAGAAAGGGTCCAGAAGGGGCTTTATGCCCTAAAGGTAGATAAAACCCCAGAGCCAGATGGGAGACACCTAAGGATGGTCAAGCAATTAGCTGCAGAACTGGCTGAACCTCTAGCAGTGCTATTCAACAGCTCAGTCCAGGCAGGGGTAGTTTCAAAAGATGAGAGGACAGCAGATGCAATCCCACTACACAAAGTGGGGACAAGCAGCAATCTGGGAATTACAGACCTGTAATCCTTACCCCTGTAGTGGGTAAACTGATGGAGTAACTGATCAAAGAGGACCTTGTGAACTACCTAGACAGCAATGGTCTACAGGACAGTAAACAGCATGGCTTTGTTTCAGGGAGGTCTTGTCAGACCAACCTAATAGATTTCTTTGACTGGATAAAAAAGGTAGTAGATAAGGCCATGCTGTGGATTTACTCTACTTCGATTTCAGCAAGGCTTTTGACTTGGTGACACACAAAAGATTGCTGAAGAAGCTGGAGGGCCCAGGCACGGCTAGGGACATAGTTAGATGGATGGGAAACTGGTTAAAGGAGAAACAGCAGAGGGTGGTGGTAAATTTGGTCAAATTGGAAGAGAGGGAGGTCATTAGTGGGGTGCCGCAGGGACCGGTCCTGGGTCCTGTTCACTTTAAAATGTTCTTCGGAGACATTGGAGAGGGTATCTGGGGAAAGTTGTGTCTCTTCACAGATGACATGAAGCTCTGCGTCAGGGTAGATAGTGGCAAAGGGATCAAGGAAATGCAGAGGGCTCTTCAAAGGCTACAGAGGTGGTCTAAGGTTTGGCAGTTGAAATTCAGTCAAAAAAATGATGGATAAATTCAACAGTGAGCCAGAAATTCCTTTTTATGAAGTTTATTTTCTAGTACTCTCAAAGCTTGGCCACTTTTACATTTCCTGATGGCAGTTCGCTGGCAGCCTCTACTTTTATCAAGGGAAAGTGGTCCTAAATTCAAACATTTCAAAAATGATATTTAAAGGGGAAGAGTCACAACCAAGGGCTTCACACTCAAGTGCAGGGCTAGTCCCAATGTGCACTTTGTGTGCAAAAACATTTTGGTATACTTATTGTTTACCTTAGTATAGTAGATTACAGCAGACCAGTTTTGTTTAGATCTAGGCTAACATCCTCTTTTACTACAAATCCCAGAATCCCCTGCTGCTGACATCAAAACAGTAGGCACCAGTGAGAAGATTCAATAGCCTGCAGTGTATGTCAGAGTTTATATAAGCTCTGAGGCCAGATATTCAAAAGATAGCCGGAGCGCAAATCCTAGTTTGCCAGTGCAAACCGAATTTTGTGTGGATGTCTATATTGAAAAGCCCAGTTAGGATGCGAAACAGGGTTTGTGCCCAGGCAATCTTTGGGAGTGCAATACAAATGAAGGGTAGGGACCTAAATTTTAACGCAGTCCATTATTTAGAGTATTTGCACCATGCAGGGCATTTGAGTGGTCACCCTGCATGGCGAGATACCACTTGGACCTAAAATAGGGACTTTATTCCCATGCAACTGTGAGTAATTGGTGGAGGAAGTGCGTCGGGCCCCCCTGACCCCCAACACAGTAGTCCCTGGTGTCTAGTGGTGCCCCCTTCCTCTGATCCCACTCCCATATAGACATTATCATGTTCCTCGTGTCCAGTGCTCCCTCCACCCACCTGCACCCATGCCCAATATTCAAAGTGGTACTCCCTGGTGTCCAGTGGTCTCTCCCCCCACCCACACCCATGTCCAGTGTTCATAGTATTATTACCTGGTGTCCAGTGGCTCCCTCCATCCCAATCTCCTGTATAATAAAATAGCACCATTCCCTGGCATCCAGTGTCTCCCTCCCCCTTCCTGATCCCCTGTATAATAAAGTGAAACCATTATCTGGTGTCTTAGCAGACCCCCCCCCCCCATCCTTATCCTCGATCCCCTGTATAATAAAGTGAAACCATTCCCAGGAGTCCAGCAGAACCCCTACTTTCCCACCCTGTGGTGGTGCCCCACCACCCCTCCTTGTCCGACCTGTGCTGGCAGCCAGCACAGCCCTCCGCTCACACCACGCCGGCCACTGACTGCAACTGTCAATGAGCATACTATACAATCAGCTGTTACACTGTGTGCTCACTGACAGCTCTGTCATCAGCCAGCTGTGGTGGAGAAAGGAGGGCTGTGGGTAGCACCAGGGTCGGGATGGGGGGTAGGGGTGGTAAGGCACTACCTGCTGGGGTGGGGGGTCTGCTAGATGCCAGGGAATGGTTTCACTTATTATACAGGGAATCAGGATGGGGAGAACACTGACATCAGGAGTGGTGTTATTTATTATACTGGTGATCAGGAAGGGGGAACGCCTGTACTCCAGGGAAATTGAGAGATCATATTGGGCACAGCACTGGGGGCCAGACAATTGGGAATAATTATTGAAACATTGGGCATGGGTGTGGGTGGGGAGAGGGACTGCTAGAGACCAGGGAATAATAACTTACACATTGGGCACGGGTGCGAGTGGGGGCGAGGGACTGCTAGACATGAGGGAATACCAATTTACACATCGGACACGGGTGCGGGTGGGGGAGGGAGGGACCACTGGACACCAGAGAATACTTTTTGAAACATCAGAAATGGGTCTGGGTGGGGTGGAGGGAACACTGGACACCAGGAAAGATTTATTTTTAACATTGGGCTGGTGATTTGCCTGGGGGGGACCACTAGCGCCAGGGAAAGCTCTCTCTCAGACTGGGCAATTGGGGGGGTGGCTCTGCGCGATCCAGCCTCACTCCCCATGCAAATGAGCCCATAATGGACATGCAAATGGCCCTTAGAGTCTTGCACACCAAATGGGCTCATTTGCATGGGGCCGTTTGAATATCAGAAATTTGGCGCAGGCGTAAGCCATTGTGACACCCTATTTCGGAAACCATGTCTACCCAGTGCTAAGTGGCCTAGTGCTGGGTCGACATGGCCCTCTATTTATTCATATAGCACTAGTGCTATTACACTGAATATAGCATCTTTGGGTTCCTGGGCAAGCGCAAGGCACAGCACCAATTCTGGTGCTGCGCTTTGCACCTCTTGGAATAGCAGACCCCTGATCATTTGTTTGCTGGTCCAGCGGTTCCATCTGGGCTATGTACAGTCACAGAAGACTGTACTTAACCCCTGGAGAAAAGCAGACCCAGAAAACATCTGACTGGAGATTATAAAAGCTGTACAATGCAATGCAGGCTATTTATCTCCCACTCTGTTGCCCACTGCTCTCAAGTCAGCTGCAGAGGATTCTGGGATTTGTTGTAAAAGAAGATGCCGGCCTAGAACTAAGAAAAATTAGTCTGATATAATTCACTATATTACAGTAAACAGAAAGGAAACCAAAATATTTTTGCACACAAAGTGCACACTGGGACCAGCCCCACACTTGAGTGTAGGGCCCTTCGTGCTGACTGTTCCCCTTTAAGTAGCTGATACATTTGCACTACAAAATGCAGCTATTCCATTTATGACAAAATACTGGCACATTTTATGCTCACTATTTCATCTAGCAGTAGTTGATGTGTCAGTAGTTCAACACATCCAGTGAATTTCTTCACTAAATCCCAGAATTGCATGAAATGTTCCAAATCTTTCGATCCAATAGGCTTCACGTAGTAATCATTTCCTCCTCTCCCAGTTGCCCACCCCACACACACACACTATTGACCTCCTTTCTTTTCATGCCATAGAACCTAAGTGAAGATATGCTGCAGAAAAGTGACATGCCAAGCTGTAAGCTTCGTCAGTTCTGCATATCATGGATTTATGCTCAGATGTGTGAATTATCAATTCCCTCCTGGTCTGCCCTATACAAAAATTGTCACAGGGGCATTCTACAAAAATATACCACACGTGTAGAAGTGCACATGATAAACTGTTTGATGCATTTCATTTCATTTTCAGGGTTGATACCCATAGAGCGATCCTCATTTGCACTGGGGACCCAGTTCAAAGACAATACGGGTTACACAAATAGTCATTATAAATTAAATACAGGTAAACAACTGTAAGAAAATCTTACATAATTACAATACATAAAGCTCTGTTATACAGTAAAATATACAACTTCATTTAAAAATCAGTGACAATAACAGTCCCTAGCACTAATATTGATAATATTAGAGGTTAGAATAATGAGCTGTGAATGAGCTTGGTACATCCAGTAGACAGACCTGGGTTTGATTCCCATGACCTCCACTTGCATACTGTGTGACTCTGAGCAAGTCACTTAACCTTCCCTGTGCTCCTGGGTCGCCCCTGAAAACAGGCACCTGTGCGTAGTGGGCCTTACCTGGTTACCAAAGAATAAAATAAATAAATAAATAAATAATGTGGCTAAACAAGGGCAGTTTGTCAAAGCAGACAGGTACTATTTTTGCGTCTGATGTGCTTGCGCACCAAACGTCTTGGGACAATATTAGTAAATGAGAGGTGTGTCACTGCCAAGCCAGTTACAGGTGAAACTGCAATGGGTTTGGCAGTGCACACCAATGACTAGGCACTCTGCTCATGACAGCAGTTCAGCTTTGCTGACGTGGCGCATTCTCTACTTAAAAGGAATGAACCGCTCCAATGGGAGCGCTTCATTTCTTTCTGTAGCTCAAACTCCAGCCATGCACATTAGAGTGCACACTAATGCACATGGCCACAATTACAGCCAGTCCTTGCTCCCTCTGACCACCACCCCAAAAGCTTAAATGTTAGCCGTGGTGCGGCTTTCTCTCTCAGTGCTCGGTTCTCTGCGCCCCCCCCCGCCTCAACATTAGCCGTGGTGTGCCTTTCTGTTAAAGCTGACATTGGGGTGCCCAATCCCCATGTCGGCATCTATCCCCCTCATTAATGTGGCACGCTGGGAGCCCACCCCAGTGTGCCAAAATGTGCTATTAAAAAATATAAACCTGTGAAAAAAGAAAACTGTCCCCCAACATCTTTTCTTTGATGCAGAATTCTGCATCGAAATTTTTGATGCAGGATCCTGCATCGAACTGGTTTGCTCCCCCAAACTCTTTTTGCTGACATCGAGGTACCCAATCCCGCTGGCATGTACTCCCCACATCGTGGCACTCATGAGTCAACCCAGTGTGCCCTGATAATTGTTTTTATATTTATTTATCTTTCCAAGACCAGGATGCCCACTCGGTGTCGGATGCCCCCACCCCCAAGCCCACTTTCTTTGCCAATGGGGTGCCCAGTCCCTCTGTTGCAGCATGTATCCCTCCACCAACTCATGTGGCACACTGGAGCCACCCCAGTGTGCCCAAAGGTATTACTTTGTTTCATACCTGTAAATAAAGAAAACGGTCCTCCGCGCCTTTTTTACCTGTAAAAGAAAGCGGTCCCTTGTCATCTCTCCACTCCTCATCCCCATTCCACCCTCAAACTGAGCACCCACCTCCCACACCCCCTCTACTCCCATACTTACCTCGAGGTCAGTGCTGTCATCTTCTCCGGACCAAGACATGTCTGCACTCTTCAAAGTCAACCGGCAAACTGAAGAATCAAAGGTAAGCACTTTATAATGGCAGTCAATAGGGGATTTCAACTTATGCTGATATCGCAGCCATTTTTAGGAATTTTGGCCCCAAATTTACAACGTGGGTCTCTTGGGACCCCACCTTGTGAACACTGTCACTGTCATTTCATTACTCTGTCCTGAAAGGTGATTTCACTGCTGCTGCGCAGAAGCACCTTTCGGGACCAATTAATGAAACAACAGTGCTACTGTTCATGAGGTGGGGTCCCAAAAAGCCCACGTTACAAATTTGATAAAATGACTACGTTACAAGCGTGCATTGTGTAGTTTCTCTGCACGCTCATAACTTCACCAATTTTTAATATTTTCACTCAAAATTTTCAACATTGCCATTTTTTCACAACTCCTTATATACGTTATAGCTGTCATTTTTCACATCTGCTCAAAACGTGTTTTTGCACCTGTGTCACAGAATGGCACGGTCGCTGTGTGAAATCAACTTTCAGGATGGATTAATGAAATCAGTGTCACTGTTCATGAGGTGGGGGTCCCAAAAAGGCTATGTTGAAAATTTGGTACAAAAATACCGAAAAAACCCGAGTTACATGCGGTCATTGAAATTTCGCTATGCATGCACGTAACTTTGGCAAATTTTTATATTTTCACTCCAAATACTCAACATTGCCAGTTTTTCACACCATCTCATGAACAGTAGCACTGTCATTTTTAACATTCTGCCTGAAATGTGTTTTCGCACCTGTGGCGTTGAATGGCACAATCGCTGCACAAAATCACCTTTCAGGATTGAGTAACAAAATGATAGTGCCACTGTTCATGAGGTGGGGTCCCAAAAAGCCCATGATGAAAATTTGGAATGAAAATACTAACAAACGACTGGGGCATTAGGGTTTCCAACCGTAACGTCACCCCACCCCACCCTGTAGAGACTGACAAGCGTCGGGGGGGTGACCTGGGGTCATTGGCCATAATGCTCATGCCATTCCACCCCCACCCTGCAGCCAGTGACAGGCATTGAGGCATGCATTGGGGTCTTTGGCCCTAACGTTCACCCCATTCTCCTATACTGCACCCATCTCAGCTTATTTCCT
Organism: Neoceratodus forsteri; assembly: GCA_016271365.2. NCBI lineage: Eukaryota > Metazoa > Chordata > Ceratodontiformes > Ceratodontidae > Neoceratodus > Neoceratodus forsteri. The sequence continues at coordinate 205,932,122 of CM057456.1, forward strand.
TATGGAATGGGGTGAGCATAAAGGCAGAAGGCCCCAAGGCACACCACAATGCCTGTTGGTGTCTACAGAGTGGGATGAGGTGTAATGGCATGAGTGTTACAGCTGACGACCCAAAGACACACCCCTAATGCCTGTCAGTCTCTGCAGGGTGGGGGTGAGGGCTGGCGTTAGGGTTGGAAACCCTAATGCCTCAGTAAAGAAGTAAATCAGGGAGGGGCAGTGGATGTCACCTACCTTGAGTTCAGGAAAGCCTTCGACACCGACCAACACAGAAGGTGGATTAACAAGATGGGTAGTCTGGCCACAGGGCACAGGCTGATAAACTGGGTTAGAAACTGGCTGATGGAGAGGGGTCAAAGGGTGGTGGTAATGGAATCCCATCTGGAGAGAGGGTGGTAACCAGCGGGGTACCTCAGGGACCAGTTCTGGTACTAGTCCTGTTCAATGTCTTCATTACAGACATTGTGGAAGGGCTAGAAAGAAAGGTCTGTCTGCCTGTTTGCAAATGACAATAACATCTGTAACACAGTGAATACTCCAGAAGGGGTGGAAAAAATGAGCAGGGACATGGAGAGGCTGGTCTGAGGAGTGGCAACTGTTGTTCAATGCAAAGAAGCGCAAATAATGCACCTGGGAAGAGGAGAACCTGGGGAGAGTTACAGGATGGGGGGGGAGGTGCTGATGATCACCTAGGAAGAAAGAGACCTAGGAGTTATCAGTTTTGATGGCCTAAAGGTGTCAAAACAAAGCACAGAATGTTGTGAGGAGGGCCAATGGCATGCTGGGGTGCATAGGCAGAGGTATCACTAGCAGAAGGCATAAGGTGGTGATGCCATTGTATAATGCACTAGTGAGGCCTCACCTACAGTACTGTGTGCAATTCTGGAGGTCACAACTGCGCAAGGACATTGACAGGGTGGTGGCAGTCCACAGAAAGGCAACCAAGATGGTACATGGCTTGCAACACAGAACATATCAGGAGAGATTAAAGGACCTCAATATGTACTCACTGGAGAAAAGGAGGGAGAGGGAGAACATGATAGACATGTTCAAGTACCTCAAGGGCATAAACAAGATGCAAGGGTGGACATCTTCCAATGCATCAAACATTCGGCATTGACAATAGCTTGTTTAAACATTGAAATTGAAGGAAATTTAAGATCCACACTATGAAAACAAGCTGGCAGTGAGTTCCATGTAACAGGAATAAAATTACTAAAGAAGTGGGAAGGCCTCTCAATTTTGACACAAGGAACTTCTAACTCATGAAGGTTTGCTTTACGCAAAGAGAGATTAGTTTTGCAAAGTGTTCTACATTCCGTTTAATAATCTGGCAACTGCCCAAGAACACATCTGTATGAAAAAATGAACTTGGGAAGCCTCCTTCTGTCTGCCAGAGAGGCCCAACCCAACCTTCGGTAAAGGAGGCAGTAATGGGTCTCCCTTGGACAGTTCAAAATCAGTCTAGCCAATTTATGGAGTCTGTCTACTGTGGCATGTTCATAAATGAAATCAGCAAAATCAAACAGTGGGAAAATCTGGACTTGAACAATTTTGTGTAGCGTTTCTTAATACAGACTGCCACTATTTCTATAAAGGAGACCTTCCCTGGTTCCAGTTTTACCTATTAAGTTTTCCAGGTGTTATCTTCCGTAGCTAAAAGAGTTTAACAAACAACAAAGATATTTATATGTATCAACAGTCTCCAACCTTGTTCCATTTTTGGCCTGAATTACTACTTCTGGATAGTTATTAAGTTTGCTCTGCTGATCAGAAATTATTAACTTTGTTTTAGTGGCATTTAGACACAGTTTTGATTTTTTAAAGAATGACTGGAGTTCAGTAAAATAACTTTGCAACTTTGTTTGGATAGAGTCAACTGATTCACTAGCCGTATAGGTGACCGTGTCGTCCACATACAGATGATAATTTGCGTGCCTAACACTGTTGCCCAATCCTCTTAAGTAGATCAAAAACAATAATGGGCCCAATACCAAACCTTGGGGAACTCTCCTCTCAGTTTCAAGTGGCCCTAATTCTAGCCCATTTACAACAGTTATTTGCCTATGACAGGTTAAATATGATTTAAACCACCAAATTACAGCCTCATTAAAGCCCAGCTGAAACAATCTGAACAGCAAAAGACAATGGTCAACCATGCTGAAGGCCTTGGAGAAGGTCTACAAAGATGACTCCAGTTCATTGACCAGAGTCCATAGCTTTGTTGATGTCATCCAAGACCTACGACATGGCCGCCATGGTGCTGTTTTTTTTTTAAATCACATTGAAATTTGTTCAACAACCCATTTTTACCAAGATGTTGGTTAAGCTGCTTTGCAATCAGTCTCTCCAACATATTAGAAATAATTGAAAGAAGAGAGATGGGGCGACAGTTCGTCATTTTACCGATGTCACCCCCTTTAAAAATAGGAATGTCCCAGGCATTTTACCAATCATGAGAGAGTCCACCCATTGAGAGAGACCAGCTAAAGAGATAGGCGAGTGGTTTGATGATCTGGGAAGCTGACATCTTTAATAATAATGGGGACGGCCCATCCTGACTCCCACTTTTCCCAGATTTTAAGTTCAGTAAGGCTTCCAAAACTTAATCAGCTCCAGTATCCAAAAATCGAAAAGACTCTGTTCCCCAACCTGCTCCTTTGACTGAAAATCTTGTGACTGTTGAACTGCCTCTGGCTTCTGTAAAGGATTAATTAAAAGAGTCTGCTACCAAGCTATCCTCTACCATGATTCCATCTTTGTTCAACATTTTTTTATTTTGATCTGGCCATTTAAAAGTTTAATAGCAGACCACAATTTGGTTGAGTCACTGGCTGTTTCAATGGTCTTTTTTTTTAAATATAATTTTTTTTGTATTTCTGACCGCTGCGACATAGCTATTTCTAATACACCTGCAATCTTCCCAATCCTTACATAATAAAGACATATGGGCTACATGCCAGGCCTTGTTTCTATCCCTTTATAATTTTGATAGTGCAGCAGTACACCATAGTGTAGAGGAATTTTTGATGTTTTTATCCTTAACAGGTTGACTGAAGGTACACCATGATGATGTTCTGATGTGGGGGCAGTAGTACCAGTTAAAACACTGAGTTTCAGCATTACTCAGTGAGCATTCACTGCAGGCATGCTGTAAGACACGCATGAGCTGTGCGTGTTGAACTACTGACAAATCAACTACTGCTAGAGGAAATGGTAAGCATAAAATGTACCAATATTTTGTTATAAATAGAGTAGTTCTCCATGTAAGGGAAGGGATCAAAGCAATGGAACTAAAGGGTAAACAGGGAGGAGAGGAGGCACTGTGGGGCACCCTGGAGACTGGAAATGGCACCACAATCTGCACAGAGGTTGTATACAGATCCCCATCTCAGGTGGAGGAAATGGACAAGGAAATGATAGAAGGCATCCTTAGGGTGGCAGAGAAAGGGGAGATATTGCTGATGGGGGACCTGAATATGACAGATGTTAACTGGAGCACCTTCGCTGCAGCCACATCTAAGAGCAGGACCATTCTCAATGCCCTACAGGGGGCATGCCTCAGACAGCTAGTGTTGGAACCCACTCGGGAGGGAGCAATCTTAGACCTGGTACTCTCAAATGGGGACGGAGAGAGGATCTCAGATCTAGAAGTGGGTAGCCATCTGGGAACAAGTGACCACCAAACAGTGTGGTTCACGATAAACTCAACTGTAGAGTCAAGCCGTACAAAAGTGAAGGTACTGGACTTCAGGAGGGCTGATTTTGTCAAAATGGGAGCGTGCCTCAAAAAATCACTAGCAAATGGGCAAGAAGGAGGGGTGGAGCAACAATGGGGAAACATCAAAACTACCATCGTAGAGGCAACAAGCCTTTGTGTGAAGCAAATAAACAAATCAAAATGAAAGAAAAAACCACTATGGTTCTCAAAAGAGGTGGCGGGGAAGGTTAGAAACATAGAAACATAGAAGTTGATGGCAGATAAGGACCGCAAGGCCCATCCAGTCTGCCCATTTCTTTTTCTACCTTATAAATGTTCCATCGGCCTTTGCTCTGTCAATGGCCTATCTATTCATACTCATCTGTATTGCTCCCTTATGCCTATCCCAAGCCTGTTTGAAGCCCTGCACTGTATTCGTATCCACCACTTCCTGAGGTAGGCCATTCCATGCATCCACCACCCTTTCTGTGAAAAAGAAATTCCTCATATTACCCCTTAATCGGCTTCCCTCTAATCTCATGCTGTGTCCTCTTGTCCTGCTAATTTTCTAATATTGAAACATGTTAGACTCTTTCACCTTGTTAATGCCCTTAAGGTGTTTGAATGTTTTGATCATATCACCTCTCTCCCTCCTTTGCTCTAGGGTATACATATTGAGCTCCATTAATTAGGGAGAAAAAGATAGCATTCAGGAAGTATAATGAAATACAGAAGAAGCAGGACAGAGAACTGTACCAGTTAAAGCAGAAGGAAGTGGGGAAGACAGTCAGAATAGTAAAGGCCCAAACCAAGGACAAGATAGCTAACTCAGCTGAGAAGGGGGATAAAACCTTTTATAGGTACATTAGGGAGCGAAGAATGACAAAGGGAGGGATACTGAGGCTGAATAAAGAGGAGGGTGGGTGGGCAGAGAGGGACAGTGAAAAAGCAGGGCTACTGAATGAATACTTCTGCTCAGTATTCACAAAAGAAGAGGAGGGGAGGTACCTAATCCAGTCAATAGAAGCACTCTGGATAGGGGGGTTGATATCAGTCCTTTCACAGAAGAAAGGGTTCTGAAAGAACTCCTAAAACTGAAGGTGGACAAAGCAATGGGGCCTGATGGGATTCACCCCAGAATTCTAAAAGAACTAAGGGGAGAACTACTAACACCACTGACTACCCTTTTTAACAAATCATCGGAGGATGGTATGGTACCTGAGGACTGGAGGAGGGTGGATGTGATTCCCCTTCACAAAAGTGGGAGCAAGACAGAGGCAGGAAACTACAGACCTGTCAGTTTGACCTCAGTGGTAGGGAAAATGATGGAATTACTTCTGAAGGAAAGAACTGTTGAGTACCTAGAGGCCAGTGGGGAATAGGACCCAAGGCAGCATGGATTCAAAGTGGGAAGGTCATGTCAGATGAATCTAATCAATTTCTTTGACTGGGTGACCAAAGTAGTAGACCAGGGAGGTGCTGTGGACATGGCCTACCTAGACTTTGGCAAGGCATTTGACAGTCCCACACAAAAGATTAATAAACAAATTAGCCAGCCTGGGAGTGGGTCCCAGGGTGGTAGCCTGGCTAAAACATTGGCTAGACAACAGGATGCAGAGGGTAACAGTAAATGGAGTCCACAGTGAAGAAATTGGGGTTACTAGTGGGGTACCGCACGGTTCAGTACTGGGTCTGGTCCTTCTTAATGTCTTTATAAGTGACATTGCAGAGGGACTGGAAGGAAAAGTTATGTCTCTTTGCAGATAACACAAAGATCTGCAACAGGGTTGATACACAAGGTAGGGTGGAAAGGATGAGAAGGGATTTGGCAAGGTTGGAGGAATGGCCAAATATATGGCAGCTTAGATTCAATGCAAAGAAGTGCAAAGTAATGCACCTGGGAAACAAAAACCCAGGGGAAGAGTACACAATGGGCCGGGGGGGTGAGATACTGACAACAAAAATGGAAAGGAACATGGGGATAGTTTGGCATACGGACATACAATATAGTCGCTGGAATATTAGCCGCGGACACAACGGTGCGGTTATTTAGTCAAAAAGACTTGCTGTCACCGGTAGAGAGGTCACAGGCTAAAACGAGCTGCTGTGACTGTTTAGTCACGACAGCAAAATGGCGATGTTTTGTACCATTACAGATGGATGGTCTAAATACAAATATTTTTGTCCCATGCACCACTAAGTACCCTCATTTAAAAACGGATTGATTAATAAACTTACAAGGGACTCTGAGTTAGGACCCACAAGAGACTCAGGTTGCTTCGTAGCAGCATGAATAGGAGCGACGGGCAACGTACTCAAATTAAGACAGTGGGGAGATAAGTACAGGGTCTGATCTTTGGTTTGGCGTTGAGTGATGCAGACAAAAACCGGGAAATGTCAGTGTTTTTTATGCAGTTTCACTACCTTCACTACTGTCCCACAGATGGCGCATTGAACCTCATGCAGAAAAGTCTCACCCGCTCCTTCCAATTCTAAGTGCAACTAACGGATTAACCACAAAAGACAGCCTTATTAAAGCAAGTTTGTATCCGAGCTTTTTGAAATGATTGTAGGTAGTGTACCGGCCTCTTCTAACAGCAAAAATTCAGTCCCAAAATAAAAATGCTAATGTTCTACCATGAATAAGTTCATTTGAGAGCATATAAATAAAGAACTGGTTAAGAATTGGTGATGATAAGTGCTGCTTAAAGGAAAGCGGCAGAACTACATAGAAAAGAACCTGTAGACTGTTTGGTGACTGTTTTTTTATTTACCTTCACCTTCACTACAGTTCAGGGAGTGGCAACTATTTGACCGTTCTGTTTGGAGATTTGGTCCATTTTGTCCAGCGACAAGAATTCTGAACGACATAATGTCCGCAACTAATTAACCGCAACATTATGTCCGGGGACCAAACATCCATACATGGTTATATCAGATGACCTAAAGGTGGGCAAGCAGAGTGAGAAGGCAGTAAGGAGGGCTAGGGGGATACTGGGATGCATAGGGAGAGGCATCACCAGTAGAAAACAAGAAGTTGTTATTCCTCTGTACAGACAGTTGGTGAGACCCCATCTGGAGTATTGCATGCAGTTATGGAGACCCCGTCTCTGCAAAGACACAGACAGGGTGGAGGCTGTCCAGAGGAGGGCAACCAAAATTGTGCAGGATCTGCACCAGAAGACATACGAAGAGAGTCTAAAGGAGCTTAATATGTATACCCTCGAGGAAAGAAGGGAGAGGGGGGACATGATAGAAACTTTCAAGTACCTCAAGGGAATCAACAAAGTGTAAGAGGGTAGCATCTTTCAGAAAAAGAGATGTGCAAGAACAAGGGGGCACAACTTGAAGATAGAGGGGGGATGGCTCAGAAGTAATGTGAGGAAGTATTTTTTTCACAGAGAGGATTGTGGAAGCATGGAACAGCCTTCCTGAGGAGGTCGTGGAGTCAAAATCAGTGGGGAATTCAAGAATGCATGGGACAGACATAAGGCAATTCTAGTGGGGGTAGGAGGAAGTAGGCTGTTGGTTAACTAGGATCTGCAGCTTATCCAATAGGTAGGGAATTGGGCAGACTAGGTGGGCCAAACGGTCCTTATTTGCCATCAGATTCTGTTTCTATGTTGTGTAAGTGTATTAGCTACTCAAATAATATTTTTCAAATGCTTGAAATTAGGACCACTTTCTCTTGATAAAACTAGAGGTTGCCAGCGATACACCATCAGGAAATGTAAAAGTGGCTAAGCTTTGAGAGTACAAGAAAATAAAGTAACCTTCATAAAATAAATTTCTGGCTTGCTGCTGAATTCATTAACCATTTTTTTCTGCTTGAGCTATTCCAATTTGGATGAATCTTGGTGGACGTTTGAACCACAAACACAAGGGTGACCTAGAGGGAACTCCCTCCATTTCCAGATGAAACTCAATGTTGAAATGTACAGTTACACAACTGGGAGGAAAAACAGGTCAGAGTGCTGGATGGGGGGAGTTAAACTGAGTACTATGGCAGAGGAAAAGGACATGGGAGTCACCATTAGTGACCACCTCAATCAAGCCAATGTAACAAGGCATATAGGAAAGCTAATAGGATGCTGGGGTGTATTGGCAGGGTACTAACAGCAGGAACAAATTCTAGCCAGAGCCAGTATGGCTGTGGTGAGCTTCCAAAACTCCAGAAACCTAGTGCCGTCGAGTGCCATCCACAAGATGGCAGTGGTGACACAACTGCACATGCACGGCATTCGCACATACGCAGTTGCAGTGAATGCAATATGCCATTTGCAAGATGGTGGCACCAGCAGAACTGCACATGCACGCAAGGTGCACATGTGCAGTTCTTGTCCTGGAATATGGAAGTAACAGCCAAATAGTGCAGCTGTTACTCCGTAGTGGCAGAGTGTTACAAGCTCTGTTGAACTTTTGGAAGGATACTTCCAAAAGTCCAACGGAAGGTGCCACAATCAGCCGTTTTGAGCCACAGAAAGCAAATTGTCTATAGGCTCCGCACACAGCTGTAAAAAGGAGGTAATGCTACCTCTATATAAGTCACTGGTGAGGCCGCACCTGGAATACCATGCTTAATTCTGGAGATCTCACCTAAGGAAGGACAGGGGCAGGTTGGAGACAATGCAATGCAGGGAGACCAAGATGATTCAGGGCCAACAGGGCAGATCTTACGAAGGTCATCTCAAGGCATTGAAGATGTAGTCACTACAGACCAGGAGAGAGGGGGGGGGATATGAAAGAAACCTTCAAGTTCCTGAAGGGAATAAACAATGTGAACTGTGGGGAACTACTTAGCAGGAGTACAGAGTCAATAACCCAAGATCATTAGTGGAAACTGTTCAGGGTAAGTTTTAAGAGGTATGTGAGGAAGTTCTAGTTCATGGAAAGGGTGATGGACTGTGGAACAGTCTGCTAGCGGAGGTGGTGGGCGCCATGACCATAAATGGTTTCAAGCATGGCTGGGACAGAGTGAAGGGCCTAGTGGTTGCTTAGGTCAGTAGCAGTAGAAAGGGGAGCAGGGGGTGGACCAGGAGGGGAAAAAACCCATGTGGACAATAGGTCCTGGGGCAGATAGGGAACTCTAGACAGACTAGATGGACTTTTGGTCTTTTTCTGCTATCATTATCTATGTTTCTATTAATAAGGAAGGCTAAAGTTGAAACATAGTTATGCATAGCAAAGGGAGTAAAACTGGGTGATAAAGACTTTTTTAGTACATTAAGGAAAAAAGAAAAGGGAAAGGAAGGATATTAACATTAAGAAAAGGAGATAGACTGGTAGAGGATAATGGTCAAAAAGCATTGGTACTTAAAGGGGAATCCTCCGCTCCCCTGGAGAAATGCTGAGGGACACTGAGATCCATTTTAAGCATTTCCAATAAAAAATTATTTTTTGAATAACTTATGTAGGGGCCAGGTCACCCTCCTGTGTCTTGGGGTATATGATACCATCTCATCCTGGAGAGTGCCTGCCTTATTTCATGAAATACCAGTACTGCACCAACACCAGTCACTTTGCCATCATGGGTCAGGGGTGATGGAAATCAGGGGCACCATAAAACCATACCCTGGAGCACATTAATATGAGACCACACACAAACTAGGTTGTCCATACTGGAGCTGGGATCAAATGTGGTGTTTATTAATAACTACCTAGGTGATACACAGCTCTCTGGGCATGCCCAGGAAATTAATCTTCTCTTTCAAAATGGTACTTGCACACACTATATTACATTTTTTACCTAGGCCATGCCCTGCACATATGTCACTTTACTGTATTCATGGGGATTTCATATCCCCCCCCCCACCACTACCACCACCACTAGTGTGCATTCAATTCTACTGCTGCTGCTATATACCAAACAGATGGTACCCACTTGCTTGTGGCATCTGTTTGCCCACCCAATGACTACAATTGTTCCAGATCTACCCCCTGAGCTAAAAGGGCATAATTACATGTTACATAACTAGTAGGTCTCTTTCAACCATACAAAATCCTAAACTCCCTTATGGGGTCCCTGGAGCCCTGGTGCTCCCAAGACCATTTGAGTGGTGGTACACTCCTCAGGCAGGGCAATCACTTACCTGAAGGACAATACATGCTGGCACGTGTCTCAATATAACCAGTAGGACAACAAATATGGAAAGCGTATCAGCATATGAAATCACTACTAGTGCATACAGCATGGTTGGTCTGGCTATGCTTGCCTCCCTTTGACACTACACCGATAGCCCTAATGATCCAAATAGTAGACTCTTATGTCTGGCCTGTCACATGGAGAATTACCAACCCCAACCCTTGCCAGGCTCCCTCCTACCTGATGCCTATTCATTCAGCTGCCTGCCAGGAGTTTCAATACAAACTGCCTAGAACGTTACACAACAAGCATTCTGATTTAGCAAGGTGAACTTACAGTTCACTCTAAACACAGACTTCTCCCATTTTTCTCATTCTCTCTCTATCGCTACTGGGAGTGAACCCACAAGAGTTCCGGTAACCTCCCTTGAGGGGTAGCCCACATCCTTCCAAAAGCCGGTGTGCTCACAAACTTTTTAATGTAGTTCAGCTGGTGTTTGCAGCAAGTCCTTCAGTCCAAAAGAAAACCAGCGCAAAACATAAATGGGAAAATATAAGTGCCATTTATTAAGAGCATACACACAGATGGACCACAAAAGCTCCTGGCACCTCGAGGCTCACTGCCTCTTTGGAAGGGAGTTACTAATGAACATATATGCATGACTCAATAAACACCCATCACCCAGGCAGATATATATGATGTCATACAGTTCTGTCCAATGATAAGTTAAAACATTTCCTTAAATAACTCATATATATATATGCCTAGGTGATAGGTATTTATTGAGTCATGCATGTAGGAGCTTTTGTGGTCTGTCTGTGTGTATGCACTTTAGTAAAGGGCACTTACATTTTCCCATTTATGTTTTGTGCTGGTTTTCTTTTGGGTTGATGGACTTGCTGCAAACACCAGCTGCACCACATTAAAAAGCTAGTGAGTGCACTAGCTTTTGGAGAGGATTTAAGCAGAGGTGTAGCAACCTACATCTGGAGCAACTCCTATACTATTGGCACTACAGTACTAAGAATGAATTAAAGGTACACCACTTTTAATGTTAAAGCAGCACACAGACGGAGACGGCTATAACTCTGTAGCATAAGTACTCCTTGTCAGGTTATATACCTATGCTGATTTTTTTTCAGCAACTTAATCTTTTCTCAAAATACAAGACAACAGTGAGAATGAGTTTACCAAAGAGTTTTAATTCTGAAATTAGTGAGGAATCTGGCAGTGAGGAGTTTAGGTTTATTTTGTCTAGAACGCACTGAGAAGCTGGTTGAGAGAAGATGCTTATTTCAGCAAAAGCAACAAACCGAGCAAGCTGGGTGCAGTTCAAATAATGACAAAATATATAAACCTTATTTGTTACATTATTGTGAGTCATGATTCAGGAGAGAAATATTTGGCATGATATTGACAGGTTAGAAGATTATGTGAAAGTAGAAAGAGTACTGAGAGGCCTGAGAATTGATAATAGACCATGAGGTGGTAGTGATAAATTAAAACATAAAACTGAATGGGAAGAAGCACTACAGGAATGCTGAAATAAACTTATTAAGAACTTAATTAAGGAAGATAAGGCCAATTATTCAGAGGTACAACAGGAAATTAAGAAAGTTCAAAAGGATTTAAAAGCTTTGAATAGTCATCCTGAATTACGGAAAAGTGAACTTAATGAGGTTTTAAAGAAAAAAAGAGATGGAAGTAATTGAGAGAAAAAAGGCACAAGAAGGACAGAGATAAATGTGATTATTTAACAGGCCAGGTTTTTAATTGGGATAAAAGAGGAAGATCACGAAGTGGAGGGAGAATATGTAATAGGTCTCAATCACGTGCCAGATCAGCACAACGGCAGAAGCAAAAATCTAAACGAGGTAATAAGGTGTCATTTGAATACAACACCAGTGAGGAACAGGACAATTTAACCACACAGAAAGTAAATGCAGACAGTGGGAATGCAAGCTCTGAGAACAGTTTTTTAGAGAAAGAGAAAAACATGAAAAAAACAAGAACAAGTAATTTTACAAAGGCACAGCTGAAAAAAGACAAGAAGGGGAAAATGAGGAGGGAAAAGGACCAAAAAGAAGAACATGGAACACAGCCAAGAATTCGTGGAAAATAGAAAAAGAGGTAGTTAATGTATCAACATGTGAAATTACAGAGGACCAGCTTCATGCATTAGAAAAGGGTCTGAATTTTGTCTCCTTTTCACGTGTGAATGATTTTAACATTGAAGTGGAACTATTTAAAATATTCAGAAAGTTAAATTTAAAAAGCTTTTATGGTTCCTTACAAAAGGACAGTGAATTTGAGAGGAGAGCGATGGAATTAACAGAAAGAGAATAACTGAGCTTTCTAAATGATACTATAGAAGAACAGGAACACCTAGAGAACCATATCCAGAATTTCTCAGAAAATGAGTATTCACAGCCAGAAACAAGTTGATTACACTGGAGACATTTATTAATTTAAATACTGTTTTAAACGCTACTGAAATCAGTGAGTTCTCTGATATAACCAATGTGTCTACAAATGCGCTAAATGGAAATATGGGTGGTGAAGTTCATGCTTGCCTCAATTTTAGCAAATCACAATTGAAACCAAAATCGCTATTTTGCTCAACTACAAGAGATGCTACCATAATTATATATCAAACAAGCATTTATTAATGCCAAACATTTGATGCTTGGTAAACAATTTGTTTTTTTTTTGCAATTTTGACCCCAAATTTTGAACATACTTGTTTTAGAATCCACCTTATAGACATGACATGTACCATTTATATAGTATATTGGCCAAAATGTCATTTCTCACCAGAGGTGCGAAAACACATCTCATCCAAGATTTTAAAAGTGACACATGTCACGTTTATGAGGTGGTATGGAAAAATGGCTGTGTTGAAAGGTTGGAGTCAAAATATTGAAAATTAGTGTAGTTATGAGTGAACGCTGAAATCGTGTAATGTTCATTTATAACCTTGGCATTTTACCATATTTGTACACCAAATTTTCAGCATAGCCTTCTTGTAGCCCTACCTAATGAACCTGGTAGGTAAAAATGTTCAAATCCCTGCCAAAGCGTCATTCTGTGAATACAAAACATCATTCCATGCCACAGGTATGAAAACACATTTCGGCCAGGATTTGAAAAATGACAGCTGTCACATTTGTGAGGTGCTGTGAAGAAATGACTATGTTGAAAATGTTGGGGTCAAAATATTGGAAAATTACCAAAATTACAATGTGCATCTGTACATTTCAACAAAGGCTCATAACTTTGTTGTTTTTTAATATTTTTGCCTCAATTTTTCAATATAGCCTTCTTATGACCCCATCTCACAAACAAATGCAGAAAAAATTTTCAACTCCTGCCCAAAAAGTGATTTCGCACAGCGACAACGAAATCACCTTTCAGGGCGCAAAAACACATTTTGGCCAGGATCTGAAAAATGACAGCTGTCATATTCATGAGGCACTGTAAAGAAATTTCTATGTTGAAAACTTGGGGTCAAAATATTGAAATCTACCAAAGTTATGAGCCTGCGTTTGCTCATAGGCTCATAACTTTGTTTTTTAATATTTTTACACCAAATTTCATCAGCCTTCATATGACCCCACCTCAAAACAAGTGCAGAGAAAATTTTCAATTCCTGCCCAAAAGGTGATTTCAAACAGCGACCGCAAAATCACCTTTCGGAACAGATTTGTCTAAATTCACTGTAACTGTTCATGAGGTGAGGTCCCAAGAAAGGCATGTTGAAAATCTGGGGCACAAATATTCAAAAATGGACAAGTTATGCCACTAAGTTCAAGAACCCCAATGAAATACATTGAACCACATACCTGATTTCCTCAGCTCACGGACTGGATTTGAAGAGTGAAGATGTATCTGGAGTTGAGAGAAGATTACGGCATCAGACCCATTGTGGATAAGTAAAGGCTTGGGGGTTGGGGGTGCTTAGTGAGAGGGGTGGGGTAAATAATGGGGCAACAGACATTAATGGATGGTTTTCTGTTTTACAGGATTAATAAATAAATTTAACAAATGAGGAGGGATGGTTTTCTATGTAATCCCTAGGTGGGGCTACTACCCCTGCCTGTCTCCCTAATAACAGGTTGAGGGGCTTGGGTTCCAAATTAATAATTATTGGGGTTCCCCTACCCTCAGTAAACACAATGAGTTGGTGCCTCCACCCAGAGTAAGGAATGTGGGGGTGTTTATCCAACCTGGTATAGCCCTCTGGGAAGCCATAACCACCCACCAGCCCAACTAGTGACCAAGTACCTTCGCAATGGATACAGCCCTTTTCAGCAGGGAACACACAATTAGCAATGAACAATAATAATATGCTCATGCCCCTTGCACTTACCACCAGGGTCTGGTCTTCTGGCAAACACCCTGGAGCCCCCTGTAAAGCAATATCACATGCAAACCTACACTTCAAATGCTTTTACACAAGTCACAGTGAAGTTTAACCAGACAATAATTTGCTTCTGAGTCTACTTAACAATGAAACAACAAATTTGATTTACTGAGGAGATGTGAACAAGGGAGGGATGCAGATCTGGATAAATGATTGCTAAGCTGGTATTAGCCAGGATATTTTGCATGCAATTTCTTTAGTCCCTTAAGTACAGCCTTGCAACTGCTGGGTACCCAGAGTGTGATGCTGGTTAGCCAGAACAGTGCCTGGGGTTGGAGCTGTTGTTGGGGCCCTTGATGGGAAGAAAAGATGATTAAACATGCACAACAAAGACCATAACTAATTATATCCTCAGCCAGTTGGCCTAGTCCACTGAAACCCTATAAAACACACTGAGTGAAATCACATGGTATCAGAATAATTCAAGAGCTTGTTGCAGGGAGCTACCCTGAGTTTACTCACAGCACCAGTAGGTAGAAGATGGCCTGGAGAAATGAAGACCTGTTGCAGAGCATTGAAGAACATGGGAAAGCTGTGCCAACATGGGTCAGCTCCACTTCATGGCCTTTCCCTCCAGGTGGCCGCAACCTGCGATACCTTGCTATGCAGAACTGGATCCCGAAGCTGGTCTCTCGCCGAGAAAACTGTAACTGGTGCAGGAATAGACAGCTTGGGCCAGGTTTGGCATGAGCCCAAGGTTAGATAAAACACTTCTTGCAAAGTTCCGTTCTTTTGGCTAGTGAAAGCCTCCAGCTGGCTGACAACTTGACTAAACAAGGCAGCTGTCTCCCATTGGCAAACAGAGAACAGACGTCCCTGGTTAGTAGGCCTCGGCCTACCTCGAGCATTCAGCACAGTAAATGGAAACAGCATCCACTCATCTACTTCACAGTTCGGCTCCAGGCTGGTTTGCAATTACAGCCACTCTGCTGAGCAAACCTTTCAACCTGCGGAAGGTAGTCATTGGCGATCAACTCCCGAACTTGGGACCGCAGACACACGCCGGAGGAAACTAGGCCTTTCCTAGGACAAAACCCTGTAAGCCTGAACAGGGCTCCTCACTCCACAGCGTCTCGGGATGAACTGCTCACAGTTTGAAACCTGAGGAGTATGAAATCGTATCTCTCAAATTACATCTTCCATCCACTGAATGTCTCACTATTATTGGTGGTTATCGCCCCCCATCTGGTGGCACTGACATCCTCACCTTACTTAAATCCTTAATCACCTCTGCCAATACCGAAACTTTAATACTTGTGGATTTTAATATGGACTGGCTTACCCCCAAGTCGCGCAGCCTGAAATCCTTCTGTGACAAAGTCGGCATAACCCAGTTAGTCGGCGAACCTACTAGAATCAATACATCCAATCCTGACAACAGTTCTCTCCTCGATGTCATACTTTCTATGCATTCCCGCAAAATTCTACACTCTGCAGTCTTCTACAATGACATGAGTGACCAAGGGGTGGTTGTTTGTACAAGATCACAAGTTAAAGCTCAACGACAATCAACACTCATATTTAGGCAGTCCTTTCGCAAGTTCAACGCATCAAACTACTTATCTGACTTGAGCAAAATTAGATGGCAAGACCTCTACCTTGCCAAAACGATTGATGAGGAAATCACTGTCCCTAACGACAACCTCACCACTCTGGCCAACAAGCATGCTCCTATAATCAAAGCCAGGGTGCGTAAAACATCCAACCCATGGTTTACATCAGACCTTAAGGCTACACTCCTGCACCGTGATAAACTCTGGGCAAAGGCTAGAAAATCCAAAAGCTTAGCTGACTGGCAAGCATTCAGAGCAGCTGGAAACACCTGCATTAAACAAATTCGCTCAAGCAAAGTCAATTATTATGTCTCCACCCTTGAACAGGCAAAAGGGAATTCCCAAAAAATCTGGAAGACACTCAAGTCCATTGAAGGTCGGCCTGTAGCCCCCTCCATCCCACTGAAGATCCTCAGCAATGGTAGGGTAGTGGAAAACAGTTGCCTAATCCTCGAGGAAATCAACAATCATTTTGTAACTGCTGGCCTAGCCTTCGACTCTTCACCTTATGCAGCCTGTGGTAGTAACCAAAACTGTAATAACTCTGCCTCTCCAACTTCGACCCGCCCGCTCCAGTTGCTCCCGCTCAGCTACAAAGAAGTCCAAGATTCACTTCTTAACACAGACATTTGGAAAAGTGGAGGGGACCATGGACTAGAACCATTTTTTCTTAAACTAGGCTTCCTCGACCTCACTGCCCCATCCTCCACGTATTCAATTTTTCCATTTCCACTGCCACTGTTCCCTCCTGTTGGAAATCTGCCCATGTTATCCCATTATTCAAGTCAGGGGACCCAAGCAACCTAAACAACTATAGACCCATCTCAATCTTGCCTGTCCTCTCCAAAGTCCTCGAAGAGCTAGTTTACTCCCAAATAAAACTCCATATCAAATCATCTTCAATCCTCAACCCTATGCATTCCGGCTTCCAGCCCAACCATAGCACAGTCACTGCTCTAGCCAAAGTTACCAGTGATTGGGTCACAGCCATGCACTCCAAGAAAGTTACTGGTGCAGTATTCTTAGATCTCAGCAAAACGTTCGACACTGTCAACCACACTCTGTAGTCTCAAGCCTAATAAAAGTAGGCGCCACCTCCCTTGCTGCCCAGTGGTTTACCAGCTACTTATCTGGAAGGACCCAGAAAGTAAAAGCTGGTGGCCTCTTTTCTGCATCCATGCCAGTTGTCAGGGGAGTCCCGTAAGGCTCCATATTAGGTCCCATCCTTTTCTCCCTATACATCAATAAACTTGACGCACATATATCCCAGTCCCATCTGCATTTCTTCGCAGATGATACAGTACTGTACACAACAGGCCCTACACTGGCTGAAGTGAGGGATGTACTCCAAGCCGACTTTGCACAACCAGAAATCAACCTAATCAATGCTAAACTCCTCCTCAATGCCGAGAAAACCAAGACCATAATCTTTGCCCCAAATACCATCACCATTTCCTTTACAACTATGCACAAAGATTTCATCACCACTTTCTTAGGTGAACCCCTTGAAATCACCTCCAAATTCAAATATCTTGGTATGTGGCTAGACAACAAGCTTTCCTTTCATGACCACCTTGACGATCTGACAAGGAGGCTAAAAATTAGGCTAGGTTTCTTCTTCCATAACAAGTCCCTTTTTCTAATGGATACCAGCATTAGGCTGGTCCAGGCCACTTTCCTGCTGCTACTCAGCTATGGAGATCTAATCTATTCCTCTGCAGTGGCCTCAGGACTTAGCAAGTTAGATGTCCTCTACCACTGTGCCATACAGTTCATGACAAACCTACCCTACCAAATCCACCACTGTGATTTGTACGTAGCTGCAGGCTGGACATCTCCCTCAACTAAACATATACTTCATGCTGGTATCTGGACTCTTAAGCTACTCCTGAACAAGCTCCAGAACTATCTCACAACACTTTTCCATATTTCCCATAGTGCATACTCTCTTAGGAAAAATGACCTCCTCCTCCTTGATGTATTCAGAACTCGCACCTCACTCGGCAAGCTGGCCATATCGAGCGTACTCCCAACTATCTGGAACCAGCTCCAAGGCATACTGAAGCTTCCTGGTACTGTTCCTGTCAGCCTATTTAAAAAGTTGGCTGCAGCCAAATTAAAAGATATGTAGAGCTGCTACTAATCCTAGCTTACTGCTGTAACCCTTGCCCACTGTTTCCTCAGCTGGAAATTTGCTGTCTTGTTTACTCCAAACCATGCACTTTGTACCTTTTCAGTACTTGTATATTTCTATGTCATTGTCGTTTTATGCACCATGTTAATGCTTGCCCATATGATTATGCAATCTGTAACTGTTTGTCTGTGTCAAAGGACCTCCTTGTGAATGAGCTTGCTCAACCGAGTTTTCCTACAATAAACTTGAGCTTGAACTTGAAATCAGTTCTCTGATTAGTCCATTTTTCCTTGCATTCCAATTGGTCAGGGGGAGCTGTCAATCACAATCTTGTGCACCCATTGATTCCTTTAGTCACCAAAACCTTAGAGTTCACAGTTTCTCCCACAAAGCACCTGAACTAAGGACCCATCGAGGTCGCCTGTGTCCCAATTGGTCCAATTTCTGGAAGTGCTAGACCAAACATGGTGGCTCCCATTTGGATGCATAAGCTGCAGGAATGCAGGTTAAAACAAGCACTCTGATTTAAATACAACAACAAATTAGAAGTAAATATTTACAATACAAGTTAAGGCTTCCTCTGCTCTAACAGTGACAGCAGAATGGAGCAAATCGGAGTGATGCGCAGACAGTTGCAAGCCCTGAAGCACTCTGACCCCCTAGCCCAGGCCATTCACAACACACTGGCAGTGTCACTTAAAGGGACAGGTGTGGAGGCACATCATGGCACTCTCATGTAGGTCAATAGGATCACCAAATAACCATGGATTTAATGTTTCCAATGGATGTCTGCCTGGCAGTGGGCATTGCCGGAGCCCTGGGAGACACTTAAAGGTGACCTGTAAAGAACTACTGCAGCCCGCTCCAGTCCCCATATACCTTATAATGCTACTGCGGGAGTCTGGGGCTGCAGTGATCATCATTTTAATCCACAGGTTCTTTTTATATAAACTGCCAAAACTTTTGGGCGAATGCGGAAGCGCCATGCGGTTCCCAATTGGACGGGCACAAGGAATCATGGGTATTACACCCATTTAGTGACGTCACTGCCACCACTGCTCTTATTATAGCAGCAGTGGCGGTACTTTATTATGTTTTTTTATGGCTTCTAAGGGGGTCTTGATATCTGTAATGTTACTTACAGCAACACCTGGACAGGCTGCGGCACATTGGCACAATGTTCAACACCATCCTAGAGGACACACTGCCCAGTCCTGGCAGGTCTAATGGTACGTACAATTTTGCCCTCTGGAAGGGTTTTGTGAATCCCGATTTTGGGGATATGGCAGTCTGTCTGTCTGTGCTGCAAGCCCCCTAGCACCATGTCGCAGCCCATTTTGTGGTGCAAGGCTGGCACAAGCCCCCTTTTGTGCAAACAGCCTGAGTTTGATGGAGGCTGCTTTTGTGAATCACTTCTGGAGCAACTTGTGGTGCAAGCCATACCTTGCACCATTCCTTGTGGAGCAAGCCCATTGTGTCACTCAGGGGAGCTTTGTGACTTGGGCCCCTTGAATACATTTCATAAAAATATAGTACACTGGTTTCATTTTATAGACAAAGTATTCTTGATATGGGATGGCACAGACCAAGGAGCAATGGATTTTGTCGAAATATTGAATGGGATCAACTTGAATCTGAGATATACATTTGAAATCCAAAGAGACTGTATCAGGTTCCTTGGCTTAGAACTATTTATAGAGGAAAACAATAACATAGGATCCAGGGGATACAGAAAGAAGACAGCAAGGAACATAATATTATACATCTCAAGTGCACATCCCCCAAGTTTGATAAATTGCATCCCTTATGGACAGTGCATCTGTTTAAGATGTACTTGCTCCGGGAATTCAGATTTTGAACAACAAGCTGAAGCACTCACTAACAGACTTTTACTGCGTGGATTCAAAAAAGAGACCTTAACTGAATCTTACTTGAAAACACAAAACTTGAATAGAGATGTCTTACTGATTCCAAAAAAAAAAAATCACTGAGAGACAACAGAGACTGGCATTTGTTTTGGAATATGACAACGTTGCACCACAAATAAAAACCATATTATTGAAACACAGTCCAGTTTTACAGAATTCAGGGACTCCTGAAGAATTTAAAGAGGAACCCAGAGTTTCAGATAACCAGGCAAGGAACCTTAAAGATTTGTTATCACCTAGTCATTTTCAGGTTCAAAACACTCAAGACTATTGGTTCACTTTCACCTAAACCAATAGGATTTTTAGATGTAGGAATTGCAACAGGGGTCAGTGTTGGGCCCACTCCTATTTAATGCTTATATCTTGGAAATCAAGGTCAGCATCAGGAGTGAGGTGAGCTTCTTTGTTGATGATTCAAAGTTGATGGCGGTGGTAGAAGGGGAGGAGGGTAGAAGAGCCCTACAGGGGGACCTGGAGACTCTGGAGAGGTACTCATGCACTTGGAAATTGGGGTTCAATGCCAAGAAATGCAGGGTTCTCCACTTGGAGGTAAGGAACCCGGATCATGGGTACTTCTTGAATGGGGAGAAACTGCACGCTTCAGGGGAGGAAAAGGATCTGGGAGTGGTCGTGGATGCCAAATTGAGCAACTCTGAGCAGTGCAGGAGGGCTGTGGCAAAAGCAAACAAAATGATCAGGTGCATAGCCAGGGGGATAACCTTGAGGAAACAGGGGTACTTTTCCCTCTGTATAACTGCCTGGTCAGACCGCACCTGGAGTACTGTGTGCAGTCTTGGCACCCGTACATAAAAAAGGACTTTGCACTCCTGGAGAGGGTCCAGAGGAGAGTGACCAGGATGATGTGGGGGCTGGGGGAGAGAAACTATGAGGAGGGGCTTGAGGAGCTAAATCTGTACTCCTTGGAGGAGAGGAGGGCCAGAGGGGATATGATCAAGGTTTTTGAATATCTGAAGGGATTCAACAGGGTCAGCCCAATTAGGGTTTTCCAGCTGAGGAAGGAGGGGGCCAACTAGGGTCCATTCCATGAGACTGGATGGTGGGAGGCTTGGGGGGAGACTAGGAGACACTACTTTATTGAGAGGGTGGTGGACCCATGGAATGCACTGCCTGCAGAGCTGGTAGCTGTTGACTCAGTGGAGGGATTCAAGATGGGCTGGGACAGATATAAGGGGAGGGTAAAACTGAGGAATGCTGGATCGGGAGGTGGGGTCAGGGGGGAGTTATGGGGGAGGAGGGGAGTCCAGCAACAGTGTCCTGACCGGGTGCTGATTTTTGAGCAGACTCAATAGACCCTTAAGCCTACTCTGCTGGCATTGTAGTATGTTAGTATGAGTTGAGAATGAAGTTGGAAGACAGGAACTCCTATCCCCAGTAGACATGGCAAGCCCACCTTCGCTCAATAGTCCAACAGACAGGGCTAGGGACGGAGGCAGTTGGAGTACTGGAATAAATCAGAAGGAGCAGAGAAGGAAGCCGGAAGACATGGACTCCCATCTCCAGCAGACAGGGCAAGCCCACCTTCACTAAATACCCCAGAGGCAGCACTAGGAATGGAGACTCTCGGTACTATGAAGCAGGAAATGATGCCTGCAGGAAGAGGTGACGTGTGATGGAGAACTGGATAGGCATGGTGAACCAATCTATAGGTGGAAATTGTCAGCAGTTGTGGAAGTGGGGCTTTGGTTGACCATAGCTTGTACAGGAATGCGAAGGTCCACAGCACTCCAAGACGGTGCCATCTACGTGACTGAGAAAGCCACTAACCGTGTCCATTTTCCTGCTCCCCTTGTCTGCAGGCAGCAACATTTGGAACTTGATATAGCTGGTTTCCATGAGCAAACTGGTTACGATAGGGAGTACAGTGTAGGAGCTATACAGGTGGTTGTTGGTATAGCAGTCAGCTAATAAGTTTTTGTCATAGCAGACAATTTACAGTGTGACAAGGTTAACAACAGTACTCGTGAAACTGTAGTAGGACAGGAGCTCTATGCTTATAGTTTGAGTCTTTTGTCATTATGTTTTGGTTGTCACAGGTGACATGGACCTTCTCGGCCACAAGAGGGGCCTGGAAAATGCATGTAACGTTTGATCCTCCTTAATGGGGCTGTCACCAGGAGCTGAATATCAGGAACGGTTTATGGAATACTTTGGATAAACGGGTTTCGGTGCATTCTCAGGGATGAAATTGCCAGGAGGGGTGCGAAAGTTCCTACGATGAGGTAAGGAGGGATATATTCCATGAAGGACCTCTGTAAATCAAACTTCATAAGTATCACAGAGAAATGCAATAAAATATAAACAAAAGAAAGGAGGCCAGGGTCAGCACGCCACTGTCCCCTACACTTCATAGCAAGTATGCCATGCAAACAGGTAATAACTGAGGTATGGAGTTGACAGTACAAATAAATTAAATGATAAAAGCACCATATAAATGAAGTACCAGAAACTGATTGACTTGGAAAGCACAAGAATGGTAGCAGACAGGTAAATGCTAGTAAACACTAGCCATGCAGCTGCTCATAATTAAATGGTACAATTGCAGAGTGATGTCTAATAAAGGAAGGGACGACATCTTCGGTCAGTTCGCCCAGCAGCCGGAAAATACAAAGAAAATATAATCGGCATGGGAGGTTAGCATGGCAGAGAAGGGAAAACCAGGGAGGAGCAGGCTCTCTCTGGTCCCCGAGAATGTAGGAAGACAATGCAGGGAGCCCCAGAGGGATGGAGGCAACAAAGGCCAAACCCGCCATGGAGGAAAGCAGGCAGGCAGCAGAGTAAACATCCGGGTGGTATTGCACGAAAGGGGGAGATAGAAATCCAGGCCCAGCAGCAGCACTGAGAAAGGGGGCAAGCAAAATGGTGGTCCACACCTGGAATCCGAGAATAGGCAAGTCAAAGGGGGTTCCACTAGAAGGACTGGGCCACCCAGTTGCAGAGCATCCCAGTGGATTTCAAAATGCTGCAAGCGGAGCTGGAGGGAGAGGCTGCCCTTTATTATGGATGTGGGAAGAACTATTCCACCACATTGAACCTTGGACTTTTAGCCCTCCCATAAAACAGGAGGCAAAAAAGTCTACAAGAACATGTATGAGATATAAGGGGTGGTAAAACAGATATACCATTGGGGAGGCACTTTAATGAAATGCATGGAACCTCCCCTGAAGATTTAAAAATTTACATTTTGGAGCAAGGGGCATCATGTGATCATGAAGGTGACCAAGCCAAGGAACTGTTACAGAAAGAAGCCCAATGGATCTATCATTTAAAAGGTTTGATCCCTATGGGACTTGATGAACTGGACTTCAAAGTGTTCTTATAAATTGGACAATGCTATAAGTCTGGGTCTATACTGATATAAGTTCTAGTTGAAAATTAACTTTGTCAGTCTCCCCCTTTCCCCTTTTCTACCGTCATCTTTTTATTTTTTAATTTTTCTCCCTCCTCTTTCTCTTCCCTCTGTAATTCCCTCTGGAGATTTCCATAACTTGATAGTATTATTTTTTAGAGCACTTTTTGGTTTGGATTTTTGTGAATGCTCTAATGTAGTACCAGTGATTATACAACACTGTAATGTTATGCCTTTAACATGATTTATCCTGTCCAGATATTTACCTATACTTACGAATGTCTTCTTATAATACTAACATAACCTTGTAGTTCGCTATAGCAGCAGAACACGTCATAGTAAATATCCAGACAGAGATATAATGCTGCTGTATGTCTATGGTAAACAACTTTCAAGCCATGCTTTCCATACTAATGAAGTTCAAATTCACGGTAATTTATAACTTTTTGGTGTAGGCATACCTCTCAACTGTACCACAGTACGAGGAACATTCCTCATTTTACTTCACAAAAGCTCCCTGTTCCACATTGTGAGGACTTGTTCCACATTCACAGCCAACATTTTAAAGCAAAAATCCATAGTAAATGATGCAAAAAAATATATTACTGAATTAGTAACATACTTTCTGAACATGAATGCAACATTTTAACAGTGTTTTGAGCTTCTTAGGTAAACATTTGATTAAGTGTTCCACATTTTGCCCATTTGTTCCACATTTTGACAGGCAATGTTCCACATTTGGGGGACAAAAGGTTGAGAGGTATGGGTGTAGGCACTAAATAAAATGAATGATATATATATTTAGAAAATGAAATTATTTAAGGAAAAGTTTTAAATTATTATTGGACACATCCTTATGACATCAATATATGTGCCTGGATGATGGGTATGTATTGAGTCATGCATGTATATTCATTAGTAACTTCCTTCCGAAAGGCCAATGAGCCTCGAGTTGCTAGGAGCTTTTGTTGTCCGTCTGTGTGCATGCACTTTAATAAATGGCACTTATATTTTCTAATTTATGTTTTGCGTTGGTTTTCTTTTGGATTAATTTCCAATTTATGTCTTGCACTGGTTTTCTTTTGGATTGATTTCCAGTTTATGTTTTGAGCTGGTTTTCTTTCGGATTGATAGTCCACATCTTTCCCTGATGTACATTTCGGGGATGATGTCTCCACTCCTCTTGAGGCAAGTTCTTGGGGCCTACATCCCTCTAGCTGCTCCTGATGTTCTTATCTGGAGAGCAGGCACAAGGGGACCAGTGCCATCCAATCTCAGGGACCCTGTCACCATCCCTCCGACTGCAGGCCCCCAAGTCCCAGAAGCTGCCAAAGAGGTTGGACTGCACCTCTCTCCAAGGTTCAAACCCCAACTGGTCACGCCAGTGCCTTAGTGCTTTCCCCTTACAGTATGCATTGGGAGAAGGGTAGAACTATGAATATTCATACTCCACGTTCCTGTTCTTAACTAAATCAGGCAACTCACAACATGAACATCCAGACATCCTGTCTCTGGGCAATTCCCCCCAAGAGAACAGCTCTCGGGATCTGGCTTAACCCTTTTGAGTGCTATCTGGTAACCTGCATTGAGCTGGCCGAGAAGAAGATCTGGTTACACTTACTCACATGTTTGTTGAGTCATCTGGTTGATACTGCAATCCCCCCACTTGCCATCAACAAGTACACTACTATATCTCCCACACTCCACCATGGCTAACCCTCAGAGGACGTGACCCACACACTAAGCCATGGAGGACGTCTGTGTGCCAGCATGCCCACTGACAGAATAAGAGTTTCATGGAGTGCATGATCACAATTATTATACCAGTACCAATCACGCTAACTCAGATCATGCAATCACAAAAAGAATGCACTGAAGCTGCACTAAGTCCAAAATAGTACCAAACAAAAACATTGCATTGTGCTATGCTGAGTGATGGATAGTACCAAACAAAAACAATGCATTGTAGCTGCATTGAGTGACAACAGTACCAAACAAAAATAATGCATTGTAGTTGCATAGAGTCATGGATAGTACCAAACAAAAATAATGTGTTGTAGCTGCACTGAGTCATTGATAGTACCAAACAAAAACAATGCATTGTAGCTGCACTGAGTGACTATAGTACCAAACCAAAACAATGCATTGTAGCTACAGAGAGTCACGGATAGTCCTAAACAAAAACAATGTGTAGTACCTGCACTAGGTCATGAATAGCACCAAATAAAACAAAATGCATTGTAGCTGCATTGAATCACAGATAGTACCAAACAAAAACAATGCATTGTAGCTGCATTGAGTCGCAGTTTGTACCAAACAAAAAACAATGTGTTGTAGCTGCACTGAATCATGGATAGTACCAAACAAAAACAATGAATTTTAGCTGCATCGAGTCACGGATAGTACCTAACAAAAACAATGCATTGTAGCTGCATTGAGTCATGGATAGCACCAAACAAAAACAATGCACTGTAGCTACATAGTGTCACGGATAGTACCAAACAAAAACAATGCATTGTAGTTGCATAGAGTTACAGATTGTACCAAACAAAAACTATGCATTGTAGCTGCACTGAGTCACAGATAGTATCAAACAAAAACAATGCATTGTAGCTGCACCGAGTCATGGATAGTACCAAACAAAAACTATGAATTTTAGCTGCACCGAGTCATGGATAGCACCAAACAAAAACAATGCCTTGTAGCTGCATTGAGTTACAGATAGTACCAAACAAAATCAATGCATTGTAGCTGTATTGTGTCACAGATAGTACCAAACAAAATCAATGCATTGTAGCTGCATTGAGTCATGGATAGTACCAAATAAAAACAATGCATTGTAGCTGCATAGAGTTACAGATTGTACCCAACAAAAACCATGCATTGTAGCTGCACTGAGTCACAGATAGTATCAAACAAAAACAATGCGTTGTAGCTGCACTGAGTCATAGATAGTACCAAACAAAGACAATGAATTTTAGCTGCACCAAGTCATGGAGAGTGTCACAGACCCACTCAGCAGGTCAGCCCTCTGCTTCCAAAAGTGCCAACCTCCGAGCGCAGTCTTGTGAACAGTTAACAGAAACAGGGTAACCCTCCTGTCTATTTTGTGGGTTCGAATCAACCTTTGGTCTCAAGTCTTGGAGGGATTCAAACTGTGAACCTCTTGTTAGCGTACCAAATGTACAGGCTCAGATAATTCTGTCTTCGGGGGGCCAGATATCTTTGCCCACAGGCACCTAACCAGGTGTACGAAAATGAACCCTTAAAAACTCTAATAAAATACCTCAGATTTAAACTTTCACCTTTTTCATAGATACGTAGATACATAGTGTCGGCAGATAAGGGCCTATGGCCCACCCAGTCTGCCCATTTGAGCTTGTAAGTTCAGTTTATGTTTTTCTAGAAGTCTGTTGCCCCTTACCCCTGACCTCCAGAATTACTTTATGTCTATCCCATGCATTCTTAAATCCCGTGATTGTTTCAGCCCCCACCACTTCCTCTGGCAGGGTGTTCCACTTGTCCACCATCCGTTCTGTGAAGAAATTCTTCCTCACGTTTCCTCTGAATCATCCTCCCTCCAACCTCATCCCATGCCCTCTAGTCCTGGAACATCTTTTTCACTTAAAAATAGTGTATTCCTGCACCCTGTTCCTCCCTGTAAGATACTTGCATGTCTCTATCATATCCCCTCTCTCCCTTCTCTCCTCCAGGGAGTACATGTTCAGTTCCTTCAACCTGTCTTCATAGGACTTGTGATGCAATCCATGCACCATCTATGTTGCCCTCCTCTGAACCTTCTCTACCCTGTCTATGTCCTTACGTAGGTATGGTCTCCAGAACTGTACACTGTACTCCAGGTGGGGCCTCACTAGTGTCTTGTATGGTGGAATTATGACCTCCTTTTCCTGCTGGTGATGCCCTGCCTATGCATCCCAGCGCCCATTTGCTTTACTTGCTGCCTTGTCACACTGTTTCCTACCTTGAGGTCATGAGAGATGATAACCCCAAGATCCCTTTCCTGCTTGGTGCATGCTATATCCTCACCCCCAACTGATATATTGTGCCAGGTTTTTGTGCCCCATATGCATTATCTTGCACTTATTTGCATTGAATTTCAACTGCCAAACCCTGACCATTCTTCAAGTTTCTGCAGGTCCCTTCTCATTCTGTCTACACCCTCTGGTGTGTCTACTCTGTTACAGAGCTTTGTGTCATCAGCGAACAGTGAAATTCTGCCTTCTAGGTCCTGCGCAATGTCACTGATGAAGATGTTGAATAGGACCGGTCCCAGCACTGATCCCTGTGGTACCCCACTGGTCACTCTTCCCTCTGTGGAGTGACAGCCATTTACCACCACCCTCTGTGTCCTGCCACCCAGCCAGTTACCTACCCACCACACTACTGTCCTGCCCACCCCATATTCCCCAGTTTGTGTAATAGTCTTCTATGTGGCACAGTGTCAAAGGCCTTGCTGAAGTCCAGACAGGCCATGTCCACTGCCCTCCCTGATCCACCTCCCTAGTCACCCAGTCAAAAATTCAATGAGGTTGGTCTGACATGACCTCCTCCTGGTGAAACCATGCTGCCTTGGGTCCTGTAGTCCATTGATAACCAGATGTTCCACCAATCTCTCCTTCAGTAGTGCTTCCATGATCTTCCCCACTACCGAGGTGAGGCTGACTGGTCTGTAGTTCCTGCTTCCTCTTGTTCCCACTTTTGTATAAGGGGCTACATCTGCTGTCCTCCAGTCTTTGGGTACCTCCCTGTTTCCAGTGATTGGCTAAACAGGATAGCCAGAGTTCAGCCACCACCTCTCTTAGTTCTTTAAGGACCCTGGGTGCACCCATCTGGCCCCATTGCTTTATCAACTCTTATTACTTCCAGTTCCTTCAGGACCCTTTCTCGTGTAAAGGGACTTGTGTCCATTTCTGCACCATTCTCACCCTTGTACTCCTTCAGACCCATTTCCTCCTCTTCCTCAGTAAAGACTGAACAGAAATACCTGTTCAATATGTCAGCTTTACTGTTGTCATCCTCCACGGCCCCATCCTCCCCTTCAGTCTCACTATCCCTCCTTTGCCTTTCTTTTTCACTTATGTACCTGTAAAAGGTTTTGTCCCCTCTACCCACTGATTTTGCAATGTGTTCTTCTGTCTGAGCTTTGGCTTCCTTACTGACCTCCCTGCCTCCCTTTGCTTCTCCTGGTACTTCTCCCTATCCCCTTCTGCCTGTGTCTTTTTGTATTGCCTGAATGCAGTCTTTTTGGCTTTCACTTTCTTTGCTACCTCTTTGGAAAACCATAATGGTCTCCTCTTCCTTTTCCTCTTGCTAACCTGCTTAATGCATAATTCTGTTGTTCTTGTAATCCCCATTTTAAATACTGCCCACTGTTCCTCAACCCCTGATTCCTGTCCCATTCCCCTTAATGCCTCTTTCAAGTATCTCCCCATTTTCCCAAAGTCTGCCCCCCTAAAATCCAGGATACGTGTTTTTGTGTGGTTTGGTTCTGCTCTTTCTGTGATTTTAAACCACAATGACTGGTGGTCACTGTTCCCCAGGTGCTCCCCCACTGTTACCCCATCACACTGTCCCTGTTTGTGACACAAGGTCCAGTATTGCCTTCTGCCGAGTTGGTTCCATGACCAGTTGCTTGAGGAAGGCACCTGAAGGAGTCCAGGATAAATCTGCTCCCTAGTTGTGCTGCTGGGATGCTCCAGTCCACGTCTGCAATATTGAAGTCTCCAACCAGTACTACCTCACCCTTGTCTGCCATCCTTTGGATGGCTAGCATCAGCTCCCTATCTGTTTCTTCCTCCTGGGCTGGTGGTCTATAGACCACACCTGTGCGGATGGCTGTCCCCATTTTCCTTTCCAGCTTAACCCACAGTATCTCTCCCCCATTTTGTTCCTCCTGGATCTCTGTGGCCCTTATGTCATTTTTCACATACAGTGCCACTCCTCCTCCCCTTCCTGCCTGCTCTGACTCTTCTGAATATGTTGTAGCCAGGTATGGCCATCTCCCAGTCGTGGTTATCATTACACCAGGTTTCAGTGATGGCCACAATGTCCAGGTCTGACTGCACCATGACAGCCTCCAGATCTTCCATCTTGTTGCTAAGGCTCCTGGCATTTGTACACATGGCTTTCCATGATTTGACCTCCCCAGACTGTTTTCACTGTTCTACTCCAGCCCCTTCCTTGGTTGTCCTTTGTCCCTGGTTCTCCTTGCTGTCTGCCCTTCTGCTGAATTTTGCCCCTTTTCTGCCTATCCACCTCTTGGGTGCTAATCTCCATCTTTTGCACACTGCTTTGTAGAGATAGCCACTCCTCTGGTTCACTGGTTCCACTACTAGCTGTGGGGGGGTGAGCAAGTAGGTACCCTTCTTGCTGGCCTGCCACCCCCCTTTGCTAGTTTAAATGCTTGTCAATGCAGCATT
This sequence comes from Neoceratodus forsteri, assembly GCA_016271365.2. Classification (NCBI taxonomy): domain Eukaryota; kingdom Metazoa; phylum Chordata; order Ceratodontiformes; family Ceratodontidae; genus Neoceratodus; species Neoceratodus forsteri. Next base: position 205,961,749 of record CM057456.1, read on the forward strand.
TAAACTTATCACTGAGTGCTTGGATTCCCCTCCAGGATGGATGCAGGTCATCAGGCTTGAACAAACCTCCATCCCTCCAGGTGGGTCCCCAGTCACCAATGAATCCAAACCCTTCCTCACAGCACCAGTTCTTCACCCATGAATTAAAGTTCCTGGTGCATGCACTCCTATGCTCTCCCTTGCCTCTCGCAGGTAGTACTTCTGAGAAAGTGACAGAAGCAGCTACTTGCTTGAGACCCCTCCCCAATTTCCTAAACTAAAAGTTTGGTATCACCATTCAAGCTTATGCACAGTGTCTGCTTTAACCATATATACTTCACTTGTAAAGGAAAGAAATTCAAAGACAGACCAAGTAGGCTCTAAAAATAGAGTTTTACTAAAATAGATAAAAATATGTAACATGTAAATACAGAACCATATATCACAAAACATACAAATCACTTAAAAGAATAAGGTTTTAAAAAGTGCAGATTCCTACCACTAGTACACTTAGAATTGTCTGTTCTAAGGTATTCTTAGCTCACAGTGCTGTAGATGTTGTAGCTTTCAGAGTCCAAACATTTGTGTGTAATTGGAAAACAGAATACTGTTTAAAAGCTGGCTTTGCCCACCTCTTTGCATGAGGTCACCTAGCTCCTCCCTGTCAGAATATATAAAAATAATATATCTATATAAAAACAGGATGTCTTTTCCAAGTATTAAATTCTGTAACCTCAGCATAACTCAGTTTCTTCATATGACACTCTTTGATCTTATGGTCAACTTTCCCTTTCCAGGACATCAAGGCATCTTTTATGACTTCGCACTAAAACGTCATAACCTGCTCTTCTTCCTCTAAGCATTATAAAAGTTTATGATCTATCTTGGCAGTTAGGTATCTTCTAGCCTGTAATTAGCTTCTGGCCTTCCAGGTAACACCTTGTATCTAAAACCTGTGTGTGTGTGTGTGTGTGTGTGATCTTGCATGCTGTTTCAGCATCTCTCATGAAAGACAGTCCATAACACACTTTTATATTACAAAAAAACAATACAGTGATCAGAACCAGCTGTCCAAGTGTCACAGAGAGCACCAAACAAAAACAATGCATTGTAGCTACATAGAGTTACAGATTGTACCAAACAAAAACTATGCATTGAAGCTGCACTGAGTCATGGATAGTATCAAACAAAAACAGTGTGTTGTAGCTGCACTGAGTCATGGATAGTATCAAACAAAAACAACGAATTTTAGCTGCACCTAGTCACGGATAGTACCAAACAAAAACAATGCATTATAGCTGCATAGAATTATGGATTGTACCAAACAAAAACTATGCATTGTAGCTACACTGAGTCACAGATAGTATCAAACAAAAACAATGTGTTGTAGCTGCACTGAATCATGGATAGTATCAAAAAAAACCAATGAATTTTAGCTGCACCAAGTCATGGATAGCACCAAACAAAAACAATACATTGTAGCTGCATTGAGTCATGGATAGCACCAAACAAAAACAATGCACTGTAGCTACATTGCATCATGGATAGTACCAAACAAAAACAATGCACTGTAGCTACATTGCATCATGGATAGTACCAAACAAAAACAATGCATTGTAGTTGCATAGAGTTACAGATTGTACCAAACAAAAACTATGCTTTGTAGCTGCATTGTGCCATGGATAGTACCAAACAAAAACAATGCATTGTAGCTGCATTGAGTCATGGATAGCACCAAACAAAAACAATACACTGTAGCTACATTGAGTAACAACAGTACCAAACTAAAACAATGCACTGTAGCTATATTGCATCATGGATAGTACCAAACAAAAACAATGCACTGTAGCTACATTGCATCATGGATAGTACCAAACATAAACAATGCATTGTATTTGCATAGAGTTACAGATTGTACCAAACAAAAACTATGCATTGTAGCTGCATTGTGCCATGGATAGTACAAAACAAAAACAATGCATTGTAGCTGCATTGAGTCATGGATAGCACCAAACAAAAACAATACACTGTAGCTACATTGAGTGACAACAGTATCAAACAAAAACAATGCACTGTAGCTACATTGCATCATGGATAGTACCAAACAAAAACAATGCATTGTAGTTGCATAGAGTTACGGATTGTACCAAACAAAAACTATGCATTGTAGCTGCACTGAGTCATGAATAGTATCAAACAAAAACAATGCATTGCAGCTTCACCGAGTCATAGATAGTACCAAACAAAAACAATGAATTTTAGCTGCACCGAGTCACGGATAGCACCAAACAAAAACAATGCATTGTAGCTGCATTGAGTTATGGATAGTACCAAACAAAAAAAAATGCATTGTAGCTGCACAGAGTTATGGATTGTACCAAACAAAAACTATGCATTGTAGCTGCACTGAGTCATGGATAGTACCAAACAAAAACAATGTGTTGTAGCTGCACTGAGTCACAGATAGTACTAAACAAAAACAATGCACTGTAGCTGTACTGAATGGTGAAATGCTTGACAAAGAGTTGCTTTTTGTTTCACTGCAACTAGTTGCAATAACTTGTTTAATTCCAAGCACCATGTGACATGGATTGCACTGGGACCATAGCTCAAACGTTACCTCTGTCTTGCTGAGGCGGGTACCTAAAAGGATTAAAAACTTTTCACTCTTGAATGGTAACAAATACTATGTGTAGTGTTATACTGTATGTGGAAAGCTAGGAACATATATCATTTTGCAGTGAACCATGCTGTCAGTTTCCATGCAGCAACACTCCAAAGGAACTATATTCAGGCTACTAACCCTCTGCTTTTTAGGAATCCATGGCATAAAAAACATGTGAATAAACATGTGACCAGGGTCTACTGGCATGAAAAATAGTAACCGCTACAGTATTATCTGGCAACTCTAACCCCAAGATGATCAATTATCCTGTTTCATAAAACTCGTTTTGTATTATTTAATTTTTTTTGTCAGTTAATCCTTTTCTCCCCCGGTATGGCCACCATCCCACCACTCCTCCCCCACCTGCTCTGTAACACCCGCTTTCCCCATGACTTACCAGTCCAAGCTCCCACAGCTTATCCCACCTCGTGGCAGGGCTGGCGGAGACTGCGCTCAATACTCAGGGTCAAGGATCCTGTGGCTGTACTTGAGACGCTGAGTGCAGGGCCAGCAAGGGGCAGCAATCATCCTGCCATCCCCAACATTTACTCATTTCCTGTCCCCCCCATGGCATGGAGAAACATGGATGCAATGGCATCAGTGGTGGCACCACACACACACTACAGTGCGTGGCTCACCAGACGCCTGTCCAGCATACTGTATCACAGCCTCTGCTAGGAGACAGTCAAACTCTGAGCACTATGCAACTCCCTCACAGAAGGGCAGAAGTCCCTTGGATGTTCAGTCCTCCTACCCCCAGCTGGCTCTCTGATGACTCGCACTCATTCCCAAACTCTGGTCAACAGTGCCACAAACAGAAATGTTACCGCTGCACCAGCAGGTTGGCTCCAATTCTTTTTTTTTTTTTACTGCAGTGAGCAAGATTTTAAAGCAACTTTCTTAACCTCAGGTTCATTTAAGCTTCAAAAGAATGTTCTAATAACCCTCCGCCTCTCTTTCTACTGTCATTAGAGCTTATAGGTTTCATTACAAAATTCTAAGTGCCTGAATCACTGCAGGACTGGCATAGTGTGACTGAAATGTTGCTGGCTCGCATACAGGCACACCCTGATACGATCCACCTCAGATAGTACTGACAACGTCTGGCCTCCCCTGTCCACATGTATGTGGTATTGTGATCCATGGGCTGCAGCTGTGTCAGACACTGGATTTTCACTAGAAATTCAAGTGAGCAGGGATTGTGTCCCTTTTCCATCAAAGTAAATAAAGAAAATAAACTAAAGCTATGTCTCCAGTCCACCATGCTGTATCAGAGGACGGGAGGCAACTGTTGGGACTCCCAAACCCACCATAGTGAAATGAGGTGGCTGGAAGGCACAGTGCAGTTATGCCACGGGTGCCCCTGGTGTAACCTTCACACCCTTCTAGTAGGCTCTGCAGTATGTACTGTATATTGTGCTGTGGATTTCAGCAGTGCACAAGCACTCCCCCTGGTGGATTATCACCCTGCTGCCCATGTAGATCAGTGCCACCATTGGTGAGTGAGGGTTTCTTTCATTGTGCATGTGCAGAGGCCTCCAAACATGTGAAGAAAGGCCTATGAGCACCCAGGGTTATTCTACAGACCCATGTAGAGGTGCTTCCTGTCCCCCTACCCAGTGTGACTTTAGGGAAGCCCACTTCATCATCTTCTTCCTCCTTCAGGTAACTGATTCCAGCTTGAAGGGGATGGACCAGGAACACTTCATTGCTGCCATCTTCACTGACCTTGCAATGACATTTGATACAGTGGCACACCATCTCCTGAGGGATATGTTTAGGGGAGATGAACTCTGGGATGTGGTGGCTGAATGGTTGTGTTTCTATCTCACTGACAAACACCACTCAGTTCAAGAGGAGACTCCCCATCCCCATCTGTTCTGGTGTTCCCTGGGTTCAAGTTCTGGCCATCATTCCTTTCTCAGTCTTCATTAATAATCCCCCCTCTGTCTGTGTCAGCACAAACATTCGTATGTATGTGATGACACTATCATCTTCACCATGGGTGTCTCGGTCACTGAGCTGCGATTGTTGTTACAGTGTGACTTTTATAATGTCCAATGCTGGTTCTGCTTAAACCAGCTTGTGCTGAATGCCAAAAAGACTGTGCCTATGTCTTCTGGTATAGGCAGAAGTTATCAAGGCCCCCCTCCACCACTGCTGCCTCAGTCTTGGATGGTGCATCCCTTGAAAAGGAGGAAGTCTCCTCTTTTAAGTGCCTTGGTGTGTGGCTAGATAGAAACTGGAATTTCTCTTCTTACATCAACACAATCTATAAAAAAGCTCTTCCCTGAGGTTGGCACCCTATACATAACAAAGTTTGCATCCTACTTTCGGTCCACCGTAAGATCATGCTTCAAATGTTCCTGCTGGTGCTTTATTACTATGCAGATCTGGTCTATGGTGCAGGCATAAAATCGACCCTAACCATACTGGACCCTCTCTTTCATTCCGTCTGTCGTTTTTTCCACTAACTCCCCCCCCCCACTTACTCATCACACTCTCTTCATGAGTGCTCGTCTCTCCCATCCTTAGACCCACGTACCTCTCGTATTGCACCTCCTTTCTATCCAAGTATTGGAACTGGACTTCCTCCCTCCCCTTAACTCCCTTTCCCAACTTCCACTTTCACCTCTTCCTTCTTCTCCCCTCCACCTATTTGTTCTGCTCCTCTGACTCTTGCACCTTCTCTGTTCCCCATTACCAGACTCTCATGGTCAAACTGCATTATCTGTACCTCTTCCCTCCATCTGGAGTAATCTCCCCTGCTCCCATTCACCTCTCCTCCTCCTCCTACTTCCCCATGAAATTCCTCCTAAATGACCTCCTTACTCCCACATGCCCCTAGGCACCTCTATGATCGCTGCTATAAATCCAGTGCTTAATTGATCATTTACTGTTATGTATTCATGCATCATTTGTAGATATTACTGATTTTATATTTTATCCGTCCTGTGATATTTATTAAGTATTTGTGTACCATAGCTGGCCCGGTGGCGCTGAGGGTTGAGGCGCTGGATGCCACACCTCACACTATGCCGGCGACCACCAGGGATCGGCAGGGGAGGGAGAGCATTGAGTGTCCAGAAGACAGCTGTCCTCTCCTCTCCCAGGGAGGGAGGACTAGTGCGCCTGCAAAATGACTGCCCCCTGGTGGAGGCCAGAGGGCAGTGCAGGTCTAGGATGCCAGCAGAAGGGAGGGTGCTGCGGGACTTCTGCAGATGAGCATGCGCCTCCATGCACTCCATCGGGCTGTGTGCGCCCCAGCAAGGAATGGGAGAAAATCAGTGGAAAAACCCTCCGGCTGCAGGACGACAATCCGACCCTTCGCATGCCCAGCACCCAGACTGGGCAGGAGGGTAAGACCCGGTGATTCCGGGGTGACGAGGCTGGGATGTCAGTCAGAAGGGGGCAGCCGGAGACGTAAGGGGAATAAAATGTATATCGAAAAAACAAAAAAGTATTTGTGTACCATTTCAAATATTTTTTTACCTTCATATCAGTGAACTTTCTGTAATGATCTGAACCATATTTTTGCACTTGCACCCCATCCTGTTACCCTTCCCCAGAGACACACCTGGGAGCAAGTCTCTGCTTAATGCACCTTTTCTCGGTCACCAATTTTCAAATAAATAAATTATCTGATGGCAATCCAACCCTTCGTTGCCTTATGGTTTAATTACACCCCTTCTTTCCACTGTACTTCTTCTCAACAGTCAACTTTCCTCCCACAGTTTTTCTATAACTATAAATTCCATTTTTCCACAGTCTGTCTCTGTATCCTTTTTTCCTCACTGCACAACCACTGTCATTTCCAGTAAGTCCTGCTGTGTCCTCATCCCCCCCACTCCACACACACACACTCCAAATGTTTTCTCTCTATCTCTGGTATCCTCTTTCTCCAGCTTCTCAGCAGGTACTTGGCTGTTCCAGGCAGATGATACTAGTCATGCTCGACTGACCGTCCTGTCAAAGTGCAACCGATGGTAAATATTCCAGTGAATAGTCTGGCACGAGCTGCCCGTAGGAGTGTCCTGCCAAGCTATTTTGTGGAATGCCGAGGCTGCACTTGGTGCAACACTGAAAAGGGTGGGACTTGGAGAAATTAATAAACAGGAATATTGAAAAGGTAAACATTTGGCCTCCCCAACATATAAAAGCAAAGCAATCATTTTATTATTTACAGAGAGAACACTCCTGGCCAATGGGAATGCTCCAGTAACCAATGTCTGAGATAACCTTATTCAGCAAAGTGCCTCATGGTCATTTGTCCTAGAAATGACCATGTTTGGTGGGGTTTCTTTTATTTTCAAAACAAATTTGGTCCACCCCAATTTGTGCTATTCACTACTGTAGGACCCCAAGAAAAGACGACTACAAAGGTGATCTCACTTGCATTCCTAGGATGCCAGAACCACTCACCTTCATTTTGTACTTTTGAACTCTAGGAATGCCCATGAGGCCAGCTTTGTAGTTAGAAGGGTGCCATCAGGGGCCTATTAAATAATACATGGTATTGAGCTTTGGCAACTAGTTTAACTTGCACGCCTGCAGAGACCGTATCTAAGAAAGACATTTTCCCCAAAACTGGATCAGAACATCATCTACCAAATCAGGCTGCCCTGGTTGTATCAGAATCGGGGGAACGCCAAGGGTCTGCGTTGAAAGTGTTCCATGAAGAAATAGAAACAGTAACTGAAGCTGTTGCTCAAAATGACTTCTTGTTCCACAGAGCTATGTTGAAAAGTTAGTTTGGTGTGTACAGTATGTGTTTGTGTGTTTGTGTGTGGGGGGGGGTGGTGGTGGTGGAAGCAACATGCTGCAGTTTCTATATGCTTGGAGTGAAGTCCTCTTGCATATCAACCAACCACACTTTATTCCTATAGTTATGACATATTATAAGTGAGGATCAAATTGTCATATTTCCTGCCTGTTACTATTTGTTTGTGGAACTACCTCATGCTTTACTTATTTCTATTGTTATTTTAATAATTACTTGCTACCTGTAAATGTCATATTTACTTTGTAAATAATCCTGCTTCTCTATTGCACCAGACTTTTCCATTTCACCCCCGCCCCGGGTCACACCTGAAACGAGCTCTGGCTCAGTATGCCTTTCCCAGTTACCAAAATTCTAAGTAAATAAACAAGAAAAAAAGGCCACGGTGATTATGTTTACGTAAATCACAGTGTTTCCTTTATAGTTGTTATAGCCCAGTCATTTCCAGTTTTACACATACGGTATATGTAAGTAATAATCAACTCCAGGGTGTGCATTAAGTAAGTAATAATACCTGACAGGGTGGGCGTCATTGGGACATAATGGACCTCCCAAGGGTATAACGAGGTCCAACGCCGCAGACGGAGGGCCTTATAGCCCCGGAAGGTCCCAATAATGCCCACCCTGGAGGGTATTATTACACTTAGAAAATGGGCTGTAGGTGTAATTTGAAAATATATATCATAATAAATATTTATATATTTAAACAAATAAACCAAAAAAGGTCATTTTATAGCAAAGTAATCCCTGTTCTGCTGGAATCACCACTGGAGGGCCCTGCATTTTTTTTAATCTCCAATGAGCTTGCTCTCTTGCTTAGTATCCCCCCCTTCCCACAGAAACGAGAGCCTTTATTTTAGCTCTTTGGAGTAGTACTCTATTAGAATGGGGGAATGTTATTTGATGAAAGGTACATTATTTTAAAAACATTAAGATAACTCAGCTGAAAATGACCACAAGGTTTGCGTTACTAGGGAGGTAGGGATCAGACATGTGAGCTAGCAATTGTTGGGCTAGCAGGCGGAGCAGCGGCCAGCGAAACAAGGGATGAATAAGAAGTACTGTGCAGCATTCAGGTAAAGGAGTAAGAAACCAATGTTTTAAGTCAGTGTTTCGAGAAAAAAGAGAAAGTAAATCAGGGCAGCGACGGCTGCTGTTACTTCCTGGTTTCACTTTCTCTGAAGTAAAGGTGGCTAGTGGGGAAAAAATGTCGGCTGGTGGGATTCAAAATTCAGGGTGCCCAAGGATAGTCTTAGTAAAAGAGCACCCCAAATTGGAACTTGTTTTACACTGGGTACTGTTAAGAAATAATAACATCGGTGTGACCATCTTTTGGCCAATCAGGAAGTGTCTTTTATGAGACCCATTTTCTAAAGGATTTTAATTAATGGTCCTCATTTTTTATCCACGGATAACCGTGGTTTTATTCTGCATTACAACCTCCCTGTTGATATTTTTCGTTTACAACATGGGAGGTTGTAATGACTGTCTGCCACTCAAAGAACAGCTCTGCAGCTCATTGGCTGCAACTCTGTCTGGGCGGGCCGATTGTCTCTGAGAAACATGGTGGTTCCCTTACTCGGTAACCGACTTCCCAAACCTTTACCTCTCACTTAGTCCCAGGTAATTTTTTTCTTACATATTTCATAAATAAATATCTGGTTGATCCTGCCTTCAAACTAAAAACAAATCTGGTTGATCCTGCTGTGCCTACCTGTCGAGAGGAGCTCTACGCCACCATTGCACCCTCATGAACCGTGAGCAACTGACGAGTGAGTAAATGAAAGATTGTGTGTGTGTGTAAAACTGAAAAAAAATGAGGACCAATAAGTAAATAAAATAATATATGAGTGAATGTGTGTAAAACCAGAATTTTACACACACCCTCAGTGTGGGATGCTTTTATAAACCCCTCGGGCTTTGTCCTCGTGGTTTATGTAGCATCCCACACTTCAGGCCTATGTAAAATTCTGGTTACACACACCCACCCATATATAATTCTATATTTAATGCATGCTATAATTCTATATTTAATGCATGCCTCAAGGGCATGCTAAGGCACAAGGCTGAAGGCCGAGTGTCGTTACACCTCTCGGAAATGTATTAAGTTAGCAATAAACATGACAGAGTATGGGGTTATAGGCATTTAATCCATGCCTTGGGTGTGTTGTGAGGCATGAGGCTGCAGGCCGAGTGTCCTCACAGCACCCGAGACATGGATTAAATGCCTGTAACCCCATAACCTGGAGTGGGTTATTGCACTTATAACATGGGTTTTGTTTAATTAAAAAAAAAGTCCAGAAAACTGTTTTTTCCCCTTTGAATAGGGACAATTGTACTATAGCCTGCCGAGTTGAAAAGTAGTCCCGAGAATGCATGCATGTTATTTATTGTATGCACATAAAAATGCCAGAAATAAAGTCCTGAAATGATTCCTTACAGTTCTATGTTCATACAATAAATAACGTATGCATGACTCAGTTTGAAGTTCGGTTCTGGCCCTCTCTTTCTCTCTCTCTCTCTCTCTCTCTCTCCCTCTCTGTCTCTCTCTCCCTCTCACGTGGTGCATTGCTCACTCTGTGTCTGCCTGAAAGAACACAAAGCAGGGCCCAATGTTTGCATGACTGAAAACTCAAGAGACGCAGATGGGCGACTACTGCAATTCTCAATCAAAATTCCCCCGTCTGTATCTCACTGTCACTGTCTCTTGCTCTGTCTAGCACACTGCCACAGAAATACCCCATAACCAAAAATATGTCCCAGTCTGTTTCCACACCGGCCACTGACCTGCTCCAGAAAGACAGAGGAAACTGCAGGAGGAGCCCCGAGATAAGAATTACTGAAACAAGTCTGCTGGCTCACTGCAATGAAATGTACTCCCAAGAGACTGAGTGTCTTTGTTTCGGTGGAGCTTCTAAATGAAGGTGACAGATGTAAGACACAGCTGCAGGAGAAATGCTTTAACAAACGAAATGCACTGTCTCTTTCCCTCTCTCTCTCCCTCAGTGTGCCACTGTATATTGAATGAGTGGACTGTGTACCGCAATCGAGGAGATGGACTCCCATGCCTTCTACAGGATGGATTTTTTTTTTCCTGTCAATGAAATGACACTTCATATATAGCATGAGGGACATATGCTTTGGGATGGGATGGGAGGGACAACAGAAACACTCGCTCTCTTACACTGTGCCCCACTCAGTTCTCTCTGACTCTCCCTATCTCTGTCTCGCTGTGAAGTCACATGTGTTACTGACATGTTGGGGAGAATTGACACAATAGTAAAGAGCACTGTGACATTCACTGTAACTCCGTTCCATAGATTTTGACTACTTATAACATGGCTTGGAACACGGAGGCAACCCAATTTCCCCAGTGGAGCTGTCTCTCGCTAGTTCACTTTTCCAGTGGCTGCCTTTCAGTTCTGATTTTCCTAGCACATAACAAGTGCCGCTTTGCCCAAGAATATTGCTTCAGGGATATTCACAGCACCTGTTGATTAAATAGGAAATTTCATCAACGGTCACGTGATGCTCTTTAATCAATTTGGTTGCCTCCTTGTTCCAACCCATGTTATAAAATCCTTTAATGCACACCCTGGAGTGGCTTATCACTCTTATAGAATGGCATCTTGCTACTGTTTAAACATATAAAATGTAAATCAGTTGTTTAAATAAAATAAATTATGTAAATATTTAAACAGTTTTAATAAACAGGTGAAGCGGTCCCCTTTAGTAACAGTACATACTCATACATGTTTGTCTATCCACAGTAAATGGGAGCACTGTATAGGAAAATGCAGTTTATTTTAGAATTTGCAGGAAAAAAAACATCTTTGAACTCACGGCCCCTTTGTAACCTGCACCCTCCAACTGCTGCCGAACCAAGACACTCAGTAATGCTTTTTTAATGATCTCACACATAGCTGAAGTTTTCCCAAGCACAACCTCGGTTGATGGAGAAAAACATCACTCTGCTGACTGTCATTTGGTACTGACATCTTTATTGCTTTGTAACTCAGCCACCCGGCCCCCCAGCACTACAAAACCCATAGAATCGCATGCTCTACTGGCCCCCACAAAGTGTGCAGATGATGCCCGGGAGCGTACATAAAGCAGCAGCCATTTATCTTGCTGCCCCCAAAAAAACAGGATTGAAGAAATTAGGGAGATTCACTCACTCTCCCACCCCCAAACAATACAAATGGGTCTGAGGATAGAAATGGGGCTGGAGCAGTCTTGCTTTAACAGAAATGATTTCTTCTACTCAGGTTAGTGTTTTATTCATGTTGCCCGATACAGCACTCCATGGGCTGTTAGGAGAACCCGCTCATGAAGCTATGAAAGAAGTTTGTTCAATTAAAAAAAAAAAAAAACAGTTTTGTTGTTCTGGGAAAGTAGGATCGTCCTCCCTCTCACTAGTCACACTGTGCCCGGCTAAGAGCCCTTTCTCTCTCTGCTCCGGCCATTGTGATGCCTCGGTAAATAAAGAGGCTTCCAACCCCAGCGTCTGAAGTTCTGCTCTGCCCATTCTGTGACACGGGTGGCGCATCACCAGTTGAGAAGGCCCTTTCTCCCCGTCCTCCCAGCTCGGCTGTGGCAGATTTGTGTGATGAATGGTGCCTCAGCAACACTGGACACTGAGGTGCCTAGTTGGTGAGCTAAGCTTGAAAGAAAAATGTGGGGTTTCTGGTAAAATTAATGTATGGAAAAGTAATGGTAAAAAGTGATTGCAAACTGCCTCATGGTGCAGTGCTGGGGAGGGGTCGAGTGACAACTTTGCTTTTTTTATGGGGGCTACACACTATATTTTTACTTGTTAAAAGATGCAGCATTTTATGTAAGTGGTGGGGAAGTGTGTAGTAAGTATGTAATTGTAATTGTAATTTGTGTGTTGAAAGACAGAACAGTTTTTTAAAAAAATGAGTTTTAAATATGGTAGTAGTAAAGACTAAGATTTTCAATATGGTGGCTAGTGGCATTTTTTTTTCAGTTTTGTTTTAAGGTGCAGTGATATGTTTAGGTAAGTTGTTTTTTTTTGAGAGGAGCATGAGATTCAGCACCTGACCATGTGTTTATAGAGATTTAATGCACGGTAAGGTGACATCTCTCAGCCAATGAAATGTATTTTTTCTTGTCATTTTACAAGACATAGTAGAGTTCCTGTAACCCCCTCTACACTCACTATAAGCTATACAGCTTGAGCACTTTGGGATTTTTCAGCAAAGTATCTTAAGTGCAGCATTGGCGCTTTCCTAATGGGAGACATGAACGAAGCACGTCTAGGCACAAAACTGTAAAGTGGGAAAACTGACGTAAATTGCACAGCACTAGATAGCTGAAATGAGACTCCGCACCCAGTAGCAGCTCCAGCCTCTGAGGTTACCAGTGCATGGAGGGGGACAAAACTGGCAGCCAAGGCCCCAACACAAAGTGCATATATTTTTCACATGGAGTAGCTTTATACCACAGGGGTCATTTAGCTGGGCACATGCCCTGGTGAGCCCTGGTGTAGATCCTCCACTGCCCATCCCCTAATTTTCCAGTTCCAGCACAGGTCCCCAGGCTTTCACAATTAGCTCTACTAGAGCTATAGTTTACAATGGAATCCTATGTGAATTTCTAATGCTACTACAATTTGCAGTGGTTTTCTTACACTGGAGACACCTGTGGGAAAAGCTGCCATCTTTATTGGATTTGCTAAATAGAAACAGAAGCTGCTGGCATAAAAAGGGCCTGCAGCCCATCATGACTGCCCAGCCCTACTAGTCTAATGTGAATTATGAGGGGCCTAGTGACCTTTCACACCTCCTTACCCCCTCCCCATTTGCCACTGTGTTTACAAGCCTCATCTGTCTGTCCTATCCATGTTTGAAACACGCACTGATTCTGTACAAACCCCTTCCCTTGGTGGTCCACTCCACCCTGCTACTACCCTCTCCATGAAGAAATTCTTTCTGGTGTCCTTTTTAAATCCCCACCACCACCACCACCACCACCACCCCACCCGCTTCATTGAGTTCCCCTGGTGCCTGTGTTCCCACTCAGCCCAGACAACTCTCTGCTATCTACTTGATTTATCCTGTGACCTTTTCTGCACATTTGCATTATGCCTCAACCCTTCATCTTGTCTCCAGTATGAGGGTGTTAAGCTCTTTTAGACTCTTCATGTGAATCTTATCCTGCTGACCTTGGATCATTTTGGTTACCCTCCTCTGCAATGCCTCCAGTTCGGTGCTTAATTTCCTGTGCGCCTCTCCTGGTAGTACCACAGATTAACAAGAAAGGGAAAAGGAGAGCCACACTAAGCCTAGGCTTGTTTCCAGGTGTGACATGGGAGCACAAGGAAGTTAAGTGACTTGCTCAGGGTCACACAGTATGCAGGTGGGGGCTGATGGAATTCAAACTCTTGTCTCCAGGTTTGCAGCTCAGTACACTAAACCACTACACTATACAGCTTCCTAATAGGCACTCAATGCAACTTAGACCACAATGTCAGCATTACCAGTGGAGACACACAGGAAATGAAGCACTGATTCGGGTGCATGAACTCAGAATAATGTGTACAGGGCTAAATCTATGAATTCCTAACAGTGCCCTAAGCACTTTAAGTAAAAATTAAATTCAGAAACCTAGCGCCTAATAAGGTGCATATTTGCAACTGTGACTGAATGAAATTCATAAAATCATAGCAGCGTTTATTGAGAATGTATGTATGGCGCAGCCACGCCTCAGTCCTGTCAACAGTTTAGGTTACCAGGACAACATAGATGCCTTAAAATGCTTAAAGGCACAGTCCATTTCCAATCAGCACAGGGGTGGTCTGCCGTACCTACAGTAGCTGAATGCCATTCAGCCATTGGTAAGCACATTGTTTACTTTTCATCAGCTGAGGTCTTTCATGCTGTTATTTGGTTGCCGTAAGCAATGACAACAGGTTAGATTGGTAAAGTAATATTCATTATATGTTGGGTATTAATTAAAAGGAAAAAACTATAAATGCTAGTGAGATATATGTCTAATATATGAGAACAGATAGCAAAGACACAGCCACAGCATATGTGAAATGTACACAGCCTCCCGGAGCAAGTACAGAGAGCTTGACAGCTTATGCTAACAACCACATACAGTGGAGTAGTGTATAGAAATTAGGTAACTGGAGTTCATTTTAATAGGGCTAGCAACTATCATAACAAGCTAGCAGATGGAGTAAATAATAAAAGACAAAAAAGAAATACATAATTAAGAGGCTAATGACAAGAAAGGATGAATAGATAGGCCTAGATCGTCTATAGCCAGGTAACATGCAGATAAATGGAATACTACCAGAGACGTGGTAAGGCCCACTAGCCACAGGTGCCTGTTTTCAGGGGTGACCTGGGAGCACTGGGGAAGTTAAATGACCTGCTCAGAGTCACACTGTATGCAAGTGGGGGTTGTGGGAATCAAACCCAGGTCCCCTGGATGCCCAAGCTCATTCACATTTCGTTACTCTAACCTCTAGGCTATATTGCCAGCCCAATTATAAAAACAAAAAATAAATCTATGAATACATTTTATGGAAACTAAATTTGCAGTAGTAAGTTTGTTGATGTGCTGACTAAACAATTTACTGTTTTTTAGGTATTTATTTTAGCAAGGTATTCATTGGAACTTTAGGAGCATGTGTATGCAACAGTGTTGGGACTGAGCTGAGCAAGCTGTTATAAACTGTAAGGTAGGACACAGTCAGGAAATAATAGAATGATTCAGGAGATGAGGGGTCCGTTCGAGGGACTTCTGGTAAGATGGCTGACTAGAAGCAGAGCTGTGCATGGCGAGCACCTCCCAATAACCCAGCACTATCTGAAGTAGCATTTAGAAATGGTGTAATCAATGAGGTTTTTTTTTGCCTTTCTTTTCTCCTTTTGGGGCATGTCAAAGCAAATCTGGATGTCATGGGGAATTGTTTAAAGCAGCTTCGACCCAGATTGCAAACTGCCTTATGGTGCAGTCTTGGTAGGTGGGGGATCAAGTGAAAACTGCTTTTTTATGGAGGCTACAGACTATATTTTACTTGTTAAAAGATACAGCATTTTACATAAGTGGTGGGGAAATGTGTAGTAGGTCCATAATTGTAATTTGTGTGTTGAAAGACAGCAGTTTTAAAAAAAATGAGTTTTAAATATAGTAGTAGTAAAGGCTAAGATTTTCAATATGGTAGCAGATCATCAGAAGGAGCAGCACTGAAGAAAGCTTAAAGAACTCAAGCTCTGCAGTGGATAAAACAACAGCAGGTTTCCAGGTAACAAGTTCTGGTAATACAAAAGAACAAGATACGTTACATATTTTTTGGTTTAAAGCTGCAGACTCCTTTGATACAAGCATACAGAAAAACCTGCTGAAGTAAACCAGGTTTCGGATAGGAGTGCAACTGGAGATAATTTTGATTATTATCAGAAGTTTGATACGTGGCTCAGCACTAACGTGTCTTCCTTAGAAAACGAACGCCCCTGAGCTGCACTCTCATTGTTAGATACCCGTAGCTTGCATGCTACAACATAGAAACATAGAAGATGACCGCAGATAAAAACTGCAAGGCCCATCCAGTCTGTCCATTTCTTCTACCCTATGAATGTGCCATAGGCTTTTACTCTGTCAATGGCCTATCTATTCATACTCATCTGTATTGCTCCCTTATGCCTATCCCATGCCTGTTTGAAGCCCTGCACTCTGTTCATATCCACCGCTTCCTGGAGTAGGCCATTCCATGCATCCACCACCCTTTCTCTGAAAAAGAACTTCCTCACATTACCCATTAATCAGCCTCCCTCTAATCTCATGCTATGTCCTCTTGTCCTGCTATTTTTCTTATTGAAACATGTTAGACTCTTTCACCTTGTTAATGCCCTTAAGATGTATGAATGTTTAGATAATATCACCTCTCTCCCTCCTTTGCTCTAGGGAATACATACTGAGCTCCGTTAATCTGTCCTCATATGTTTTCTGATGCAGTCTCTGCACTATTTTGGTTGCCCTTCTCTGGACTGCCTTCATTTTGTTAATGTCCTTGTGCAGGTGCGGCCTCCAGTACTGCATACAGAACTCCAGATGGGGGCTAACCAGTGTCTTGTAAAGAGGGATTATTATCTCCCTCTTACAACTTGTGATACCCCTACTAATACACCCCAACATCCCCCAGCCTTACCGACTGCTTTAGTGCTCTGCTTGGATGGTTTCAGGTAATCTGTGTTGATGATGCCCAAGTCTCTTTCTTCCCTTGTGATTGCTAGCAACTCCCCTCCCAGCCTATAGGTGGCTTCAGGGTTTCTCTTCCCTATGTGCATGATCTTGCACTTCTTTGCATTAAATGCCAGTTGCCACTCTTCTGACCATTTTGTCAGTTTATCCAGATCTCTTCTCATTCTGCCCACCCCATCTGGATCATCTACTCTGTTGCAGATCTTGGTGTCATCTGCAAACAGACAAACCTTAACCTCCAGTCCATCTGCAATGTCACTGATGAAGATATTGAAGAGGACTGGCCCCAGGACTGATCCCTGAGGTACCCTACTTGTGACTTGCATCTCTTCTGACTGTATACCATTTACCACCACTCTCTGTTTTCTGCCTACCAACCAGTTTGCCGCCCAGTTGACCAACCTCTGACCCACCCCAAGCCTACCCAGCTTATTAATCAATCTTCTATGTGGAACAGTATTGAAAGCTTTGCTGAAGTCAAGGTAGGCAACATCAGCTGTATCTCCTTGGTCCACCACTCTGGTTACCCAGTCAAAGAAATCTATGAGATTAGTTTGACAGGACCTTCCTGTTGTAATCTCATGCTGTCTTGGATCCTGTGCTCCTATGGATACCAGGTGTTGCACTATCCTTTCCTTAAGGAGAGTGCCTCCATAATCTTGCCCACTACTGAGGTAAGACTGACTGATCTGTAGTTCCCTGCCTCCTCCCTGTTGCCACTCTTGTGGAGCAGGATTACATGAGCCCTTCTCCAGTCTTCTGGGACCTCTCCTGTGCTCAGAGACTCACTAAACAGTTCTGCTAATGGCTCTGCTAGTTCCACCCTTAGCTCCTTTAGTACCCTGGGATGTATGCCATCAGGTCCTATTGCCTTGTCCACCCTGAGCTTAGCGAGCTCTTGTAGGACCATTTATTTTGTGAAGGGACTTATGCACACCTCCCTCCCTCCTGTGTCCATGGTGCTGAGCTATGGACCCTGCCCTACCTTCTCCTCAGTAAATACTGAGCAAAAGTATCTATTTAGGATAGGTTCCCTTCTCTCTCTAGCAACTTTTGATAATTCACTTAGAATAGGTGGTGACTTCAACACTACCCTTTCTACTATAGACAGCGCTTTTCAATGGCGCAAAGGAATATCAAAACAGTAAAGTTAATAAAAGCCTATTTGCAGGATCTAGCGCTAATAGATCCATTCTAATTCTTATTCCCAACTTTAACAAAATATTCATATTAGTCAAAAATCTATAATGTGTACTATAGAACAGATTTTTTTTCTTGTAGCACAAAACATATTACATAATATTCAGTCAGCGTTATATAACCCAATTGTTAGATCATGGTTCATGCTGCTTAGAATTAAATTCTTCTAATATAATCAAAGTATTTAATAGAATGTGCTCACTAGATAATTCTTTGTGGCATGATCAAACTTTTAAAAAGCTTATTCAAAAATAAATCATTTTTTCTTAGAAAGAAACAATATGGGAGATTTTCTGGCTCAAATAATATGGGAATCACTAAAAAGTAATCTTAGAGGCTGGATAATTGCATATGATATCAACGGAAAAAGAAGAAACAGAGAGGTTTTGAATAAGTTAGAAACTTAATTGATTATGGCAGAAGCAAAATGTGCAAACAAACACAGAGGAAAATAAAATTGAAATAATGCATATTAAACAACAAAATAGAAAAAAAATAATAAACAGCAAAGCAAAAAAAACTATGTTAAGATCAAGAGCTAAATATTACTTTTTTGCTGACCCCCCAACTAAACTGCTTGCCTATCAAATGAGATGCGAACAAAACCAAAACAGAATTAACATAATTAAAATGCAGGATAGTAGAACAATAACAAATCCTATTGAGATTAATGAAGAATTCAAATATTTTTTTCTAGTTTATACACTCCAGAATTGGAGGCAGACAATAAAGAAATTCAAAATTATCTAAAAGATGTAACATTGCCACAAATGACTAATGATGATTTAGAGTTTCTACAAAGAGAAATTGAATTAGAGGAAACATACGAAGTAATGAACCATTTACCAAATGGGAAATCATCTGGCCCTGGCAGCTTTCCGCCTGAATTTTATAAGAACTTATAACATGGGGTAGGCAGACAGTGTCCTCTGATTGGTAGAATGCCATCAGGAAACAGTGCATTAATGCCCATTAACTGCACAGTTAGGGTAAAGGGGTTCCCAAGATACAGAATGAGACGACAGCATGACTCTTTTCTTTTCTGCTGGAATAAACATCAGTCAGCCATTTGTATGAGCCAGCTTAGAGAGTGTACTGCACAGAAGTTGCAAGCATTACTTGCCCTCTGAGCTGCTGCCGCTGTGTTAGAATAACAGAGCTGCAGAGTGACAGTGCGTTAGAAGGAGCCACATGTTTGTATAATTGTCCCCGTGCTGCTGTATGGATGCCCACTCACCTGTCCCACAGATCACCAAGTGACACCCTGCTGTCCTTTGTCTCTCACCGATTATGTTCCCCACAGCACTCTGTGGCTACCCACCCACCCGCACTGCAGATCTCCACGGACCAAGCAGACAGTGAATGGGGGGCACCACTGCTGACTTATGAGACTCTGTGTCTCTGTGTCTCACTGCCGCTTTGCTTGCTATAGCAGTGGTGAATTATTAGTTAGCTGCGACCCACTGTCTGTGCCCATGTTGGTCTCCCTGCACGTGGGGGGGGGGGGAGAGCAGCACAGGTCCTTGACAGACAATGAGCAGCCTTGCAGGGTCCTGTTTTTGGATTTGTGCTGTAGCAGTGAGAGAGAGATTAGGACGTTTTACAGCTCCCCACCCACCCACTTGGTTGCTTGGTGCCTCACCTCTCACTCAGTCACTCACTCACCAGTGCCACTTCTAGGGAGCCCTGCAGCAACAGACATGTCATTGTCCCTTTCTATAAGAAAAAATTACCTTGTTGTTGCAGCATCAAATTCTGTGTGCACTACCACTCCTGACCATTTTTCCCTTCTTGCTCTTCTGGGGGGGGGGGTGCAGAACACACCGCTCATTCAAACATGTATGTCTTCCTTGCCTATGTTGTCTGTCTCTGTCCCAGCAGCCCAAGTAGAAGGCTCACTTCCCACTCTGTGTCTCTGTGTGTGTGTGTGTGTGTGTGTCTCCCAGGCCCCCCCCCATGAGGCTCTGTTTACTGGAGAGGATAGCATGCTGTCTTAACATACTGTATGTCTCAGACAGGAGCATACAGGAAAGAACAATGGCCAGTGCCTCTGTCTGTCTTTTCATGCACTGTCCTGGCTCTGTCTATCTCCCCAGAGGTGCATGGCTCAAGATAAGGACACCTGGCGCCGCATCAATGAGGCCATTTTTGCTATCTATAGAGTGGCAGAATCAGCGTCCTTTGTTCTGCAGTGCGTACAAGTAATGAACAGTGGCGAGATGTCTCAGCAAGGCACTTAACAATCCCGACAGCTGTCACCCCACAAGTAATGTAATAAAGTAAAGTGTGCAGCAATCTGCAAGTATTGCAAGTTACTTAACAATCCCGACAGCTGTCACCCCACTAATTTCTGACCTGTGCACTTCTCGGTTTCTGTTCACTGTGCTGCTCATCCCCAAAGCAATGTTCTCCCGGTGCTGTCATGTGGCACAGCTGTCACTCGGACAGTCGCTACAGTGTGGTACAAAGTCTGAAACACTTGTCTGTGATACTGATTCATTTTGTGGTACCACGCGGTCATGTTGTCATCACAGGGTAGAGACAGCGTGACACACAACAACATGCAGCAGTTAGAAGCAGAAGAAGAGGTGTTCATGAAGCCCTATGTTGTTTTTTTTGTGTTGCAGACAGCCTGAGAGGCAGTGGCAGTATGCATGCAAGTATGCTCCCACTGTGTGTCTCTGTGACCTCCTGTAGATGGTCCTGGATACAGAGAGAGAGAGACAGACGGACACACAAAGCGGGTTTGTGTGGGAGACAGAGAACAGCACAGCAAGCGAGAGAGTGGGACTGTTGTTTCCCCTTGCAAGTCCGACCAGCATGTGTGGTGCGGTGGTATTTGGGGGGGTACACAGTAAATGTCATAGAAAATATAGTAAAGTGTATAATGTGCATGTATATATTTAGAAAGAGGAAGAAACAGAGATGGTAGTGGTCTTTCAACTGTGCAGAGATAGCGGGAGAGCGAATGTCTGTGTGGTGGTGGGGAGTAAAGTAGGTATCATAGCCTAGGTAGGAGGCAGTGTTAGCCTAGGTAGGAGGCACAGGAAATGTCATAAATCATCTCAGTAGTGTATGTGTGACATCTCTATGTGCATAGCAGCTATGCAGTATGCATTTTTCTTTAGGGACTATTTTGCAAGGTGGTAGGATACAGCAACTTTTTTGCTATTTAAACAACAACAAAAAAACCCTTTCTGGATTTTTTTTTTGTTTAAACCTACTCCATGCTATAAGCGCAATAACCCACTACAGGGTGTGCTGTTATTGGGGATTAATGCACACCCTGGTGCTGTGAGGACACTCGACTTGTGGCTTCATGCCTCACAACACACCTGGGTGTGCATTACTCCCCAACAACAGCACACCCTGTCATAGGTTATTGCTTACTTAGTGGATGTATTAGCACCAATTCTCTTACAACTATTTCAAGAAATACATAAGGCGGGAGCTTTACCCTCTTCCATCAACGAAGCCACTATTAATTTAATCTTAAAAAAAAAAAGATAAAGAACCCGAATATTGTAACTCTTATCAGCCTATATCACTACTGAATAATAACTACTAAATATTTGCTCAGATATTAGCAAATCATTTATCAAAAAAAAATATCTAAAATCATCCATCCAGACCAGACTGGCTTTGTTGAAGGAAGAAGGCTTCAACATAATATTAGAAAGGCACTTAACCTCTTAGAATCTGCTGCAGGGACCAGCTCTATGATTTTATCATTAGACACCGAAAAGGCTTTTGCTAGGGTTCAGTGGCAATTTCTATTTGAAACTTTGAAGGCCTTTGGTATCAATGGTAGATTTTTAGACTGAATAAAAATAATCTATTCCAAACCTACAGCTAAAGTAAAAAACAATCAAAATATTTCTACATCATTCCACTTGGTTAGGGGCACAAGGCAGGGATGCCCATTATCACCATTTCTCTTTGCAATTTTTCTAGAACCCTTAGCAACACAAGGGAATCAACAAAGTCCAAGAGGGTAGCATCTTTCAAAAAAAGAGGTGTGCAAGAACAAGGGGGCACAATTTGAAGATAGATGGGGGGGTGGCTCAGAGGTAACGTAAGGAAGTATTTTTTCACAGAGAGGGTTGTGGATGCATGGAGCGGCCTTCCGGAGGAGGCTGTGGAGTCAAAAACAGTGGTTGAATTCAAGCATGCATGGGACAGTCATAAGGCAGTTCTAGGGGGAGGGGGTAGAAAGAAGTAGGCTGCTGGTTAACTAGGATCTGCAGCTTATCCATTGGGTAGGGAAATGGGCAGACTGGGTGGGCCAAGTGGTCCTTATCTGCCATCAGATTCTATGTTTCTATGTTTCTATGATAAGAACAAACTTGCAATTACAAGGAATAAAAATAGGTACTAAACGCTTAAAATATCCTTATATACAGATGATATTTATATATATATATATATATATATATATATAACAAACCCAGAACAATCATATGCACACTGTCTATCTATATTTGGTAATTTTGGTAAAATATCAGAATTTAAAATTAATTGGCAGAAAAGTGAAGATTTCTTTTTAAAAGATGACCCTCAGATCCCAGAAAATTATCCCCTAATAATGTTACAAAAACAATCACTTTACTATTAGGAGTCCATCTAAATACAAATGTGGAACTTGTATACAAATTAAACTTCCTTCCACTTTTGGAAAACATAAAAGCAGATCTG
Source organism: Neoceratodus forsteri (assembly GCA_016271365.2). Lineage (NCBI taxonomy): Eukaryota > Metazoa > Chordata > Ceratodontiformes > Ceratodontidae > Neoceratodus > Neoceratodus forsteri. Next base: position 205,984,305 of record CM057456.1, read on the forward strand.
GAAAGCTGGCAACTACTACCCCTAGTCTTACTAGGGAGAATCAGTGTGTTAAAAATGAATTTCCTCCCCAGACTATTATTTTTATTTCAGGCTTTGCCTTTAATTACCCCCAAATCTTTCTTTTTAGAATTGGAAAAACTAACCAGAACGTTTCTTTGGAAAAATCATCAACCAAGAATAGCCCTGAAAAAAATGATACCTGTCTAAGGAAAAAGGAGGATTAGTGGCTCCGAACTATTTGTAGTATTATTTGTCAGCTCAGTTGGAATGTACTAGTTTTTAAGGTTTAAGGAAGATGACCCAAATGTTTCTTGTTTTCAATTAGAATTATTTAAATCATTACTTCCTACTTTAAAACATACATTGATGGTAAATCTCAACAATTCAAAATATTATAAATATTATCTTTCATCTACCAAGACTACAAATTCTGCCTGGTACATGGTACAAAACCATTGGAAAATTATAATACAATCTCAAGATACACTCCAATGAATAGAGACATTCAAAAGTTTGTACAGAAAGGAATATACCAAATAATGGATTTCTTCAATGAAATTCTATTCAATTCAATTTCAGTTCAATTTCTACCACTAGAGATTCGTTCGGCCCAGTCTCCCAGTTCTCTATCCCATCTCCTTTGTCTGTCTGCTTCCCCCTCCTGCACCTGCAACTAGACCCACCACAATGTTCCCTACTGTTTTCCTTTACTCCACTTCCTCCTTTATTTCCCCGCTTGTCCTCCCCTTTGCTGGGTTCACACATCCTGAAAGGGAGGGCTTGGCCCCTTCAGTTTCCGCTACTCCTTCTACTTTGCTGTTCTCTCCTCCATGTATTCATGCCTGCCTCTCAAATTTGTCCCTTACTTGGCCTGTTCCCCCTCTGCGGGGTTCACGCATACCGAAGGGGTGGGTTGACCTGTCTGTCTGCCCGCCTCCTGTCCATTGTGCTGTTCTCCCCATGTGTATATTTCTGCCTGTTCCTAGCACTTATTTGTACTGTATATAGTTTTGTACAATAGTCTGTTTTATCTGAGTTATTGCAGTGTTTTTTGATCAGTTGCATTGTATTACCTGTTCTTATCTTGACTGATTTTCTTATAGTCAAATGTGTTTCACTGTATGTTTAAATCTGTATTTGTCTTGGAACTGATGCTTACATCATGTCTGTTTTAAAATTTTTTGCATATTACCTGTATCTACTGTTGGCATCTCCACTTCCCTTCCCCCAGGACACACCTGGGAATGAGCTTTTGCAGCTCTGTGTGCCCTTCCTGGTAAAACTTTTCAAATAAATAAAATGTTTTTTTATCATTTGAAGACATGTAAGAAAAATATAACCTTACAGAAATAACAAGATTTCAATGTATGCTGATTAAAAATTATTTTTATATTGAGAATAATGGATGGGTAGGTGGTTATAATGAGGATTTTTACACACCCCTGAGGTGTGGGATGCCACATAAACTCAGAAAGTGAAGCTCAAAGGGTTTATTACGGCATCCCACACCGACGGTGTGTGTAAAATCTGAGTTTTGACCACCTACCCATCCTTTATTTTGTATAATATCTGGTATCCACTTTTTTGCCATTATGAAATCAATTTTTATAATGTGAGCAGTTTTGAAAGAGAGGTCACTTTCAGTTTTGCTCTCTGACAGCTGAGTCGACTATTTGAAACCTAGCTTCCATTTCTTTCCCCTCTTTTTTTTTACCTTGTATGATTTTTTCTTATTTTTTTTCCCTCAGGTTACTTCAGTGTGCAGCATGGAATTGACAGAGTGACCAGAGGTACCGAAGATAAGGGAGACCGTACTTGTGAGTCGCAAGCGTTTTTTTCTGATGCAAGAGTGGTTCGCGCTCCTTCATAGGGAAAACTGGTGTATGTTTGTTGTTATAACCAGATGGTTATAACAACAAAATTACAACCTACTTTCTCTATGGGAAAAAATGGAAACCAGTTATTATAAAAAATATAATAACAGTTTAGAACTACATCCTTTATTACTATTGGAACAAACAATCCTAAACCATAATTCAGGAAAGCATTGTATAACGTTGTTCTATACGCTTTTCAGCAATGCAAATAATATTACATTAATGGAATTTAAAAAATCCTACCAAAAAAAAACAAATAAAAAAATATCCGACTCCCACTGGGATAAAATCATAAACCACACATTAATACATAAAAAAATAATAGATTAAAACAAATTCATATAAATGTAATACATAGAACTTATTTGACACCAGTAAGACTTAACAAAATGGGGGCTATACTGACTGATCTCTGACAGAGATGTCAAACAGAGAAAGGAACATTATGGCATATGTTAACTACTTGTACAGTTCTAAAAGACTTCTGGAACAGAATCTTTTGCTATTTTGGGAAAAGTAAGAGGTAAAGATTTTCCTTTTGATCCAGGTACAGTTATATTTGGATGGGGGGAACAATACAGAGATAAATATACCACTGATAAACTTGGGTATATTAGCAGCAAAAAGAGTGATACTTTAACAATGGAAAGATAGGAAAGCTCCAGAAGTTATAGTTTGGTTGCAGACAATGTGATTTATGTAAAATAGGGCGTTTTACATGATAGAAAACAATCTAAAAAAATTTGAGGAACTTTGGCAACCATTTGTAAACACCTCTAATTTGTTTAGGTAATAGAAATGGAATTAGAGTTCAGAAGGGCAAGGTGTCATGAGAATTAATGATGATTGAAACACCCACACTCTGAGCCAAAAGAATAAAAAAAATGATTCAGGAGATGGATATTAAAGGTAAAAAGATTTTAGTACAGGGTTAGAGCTTATTACCTGTCTTTACTGTGTGCAGATATGCAGTCAACTGACTGGTACCCTATCTCAAAAGCCAATAACATAAACAAAGCCCTTGACTACTTCCTCTCCAAATTTCTGTTAATCTGGGATCAACAGACTCCCCTATGGAAAACCAGGGTCAGAAGTTCACACCTCCACTGGATCTCAGCTGAACTTCTGGCTTGCCACCAAGCATGCAACCTGGCTTGGAAATTGTACAAGTCCTCCAGCACACCTGCAGACCTTAGCAGGTACAGCATCCTGAGGAACTCCTGTACTAGAGCCACCAGGCTAGCAAAGGCTGAGTTCTTTTCCTTCGCTTTCCAGAAGAATCTAAGCCACCCCTCCAAGTTCTGGAAAGTTATTCATGCCCTCTTCTCCCCTCCTACCCAGTCCACCGCTCCTGTCTTAAAGTGATTTTGTGAACTTTGCCATAGAAAATGGGATTAATAACCTGTAGGAGTTGTGATTCAATCTGCTACCATTCAAACTGCCAAAAAGTGCTGTTTTCCATTAAATAAATGATTTTATTTTTGTGCTCTGCTTCATTTGCATAGCCCGCCCCTTTTTTTTTCTCAGTGCTGCAACCCCATGCGTGACATCATGCAAGGGAAACAAAGTTTATAAGCACTGTTTTGAAACAGAGACCTCTGTTGGTCAGTCTTGGTATTGCAGACATTTACACTGCCGACATAGGAGACTACATCTCTCAGTATAGAAATCCTGTCAGCTAGATACTATATGCACAATGCCTTGTTTGGAAAATATACATATGCAAGCTTTTATTGTTGAAGCCACTACAGAGATTTGAGACTGCACCTTACAGTAAGGGAAATGAAAAACAATGTCTGATTGTATCCACAATTCCTTGCTATGGATATCTACATATTAGGTGCAGTCACCACCACCAAAATAAGTGACTATGCCTTAGAGTAACTAACATTTATATCAACATAATAATTTACCCAGAATTCTTTGGTGCTGTATGTAAAACATTGACAGTTCCCTTGCATGACATCATTCTGGGGCTGTGACTGCCCACAGAAAACTGGAGAACACAGTGCTGATAAAACATAAATAAAAATGTCAATAACATTTTTTTTTTATAAAACAAATTGCAGCTTCAGCACCTGAGGCATGGGTGGCAATGAGATACTATGTGAAAAAGGCATCTGTAAAAGATCACAAAATCACTTTAAAGCTAGGAAACTCCACTATCTACGACCCTCCCTCTGTAGTCTCAGCCTTCAACACATACTTTACTATCTGTGATTCCGCTCTCCTATTCTTTTTCCCCCTTCTACCTCCCTCCTCCCTCCCCCCGACTCCTGCACTTCCCTTCTCCTTCTCACCAGTTACCCCATCCACCTCTCTCAAAGCCCTTCTAGCTCTCAACCCCATGCAAGGTGGGAGTCCTGACGGGCTGGACCCTAAGCTCCTTCACCTCTCTGCCCCTGCCATTGCCTCTCCTATCACCTCCCTCCTAAACCTATCCTTCTGTCTTGCCTCTGTCCCAGACTTCTGGAAGCATGCTACAGTTATTCTCTTGCCAAAAGGAGGTGACTCCTCCTCTCCAAGCAATTTCCATCCTATCTCCCTCCTCCCAAACCTTTCCAAACTCCAAGAACACATAGTTCTATCCCAACTCTCCCCCTTTCTAGACTCATCTTCCTTTTTCATATCTTTCCAATCTGGCTTTTGCAAACACCACTCCACCACTTTCTCCCTCCTCCAACTCACCGACACCATTCACACAGCTATGGATCAGGGCCTTCTCACTGCTACCATCTTTGCTGACCAGGTGAAAGCTTTCAACACTGTATCCCACCCACTTCTCCTGCACAAACTGAGGTCTACAAGCCTCTCAGACCCCACAATAAACTGGCTCTTACCTCACAGGTAGATTGCAATTAGTAAAACTTGGAGATTTCTTATCCCTGCCCCTCCCCATTAACACCAGCATCCCCCAAGGCTCTGTCCTTGTCCCTTTACTTTTCTCCATCTTTCTAAATGACCTTCCCTCTGCCTGCCCATCTGTGTCCCACCACATGTATGCAGATGACACAGCCCTGTTTGTCTCTGGATCTTCTCCAGCAAAGTTAAGATGCAAACTCCAACTTGATTTTGACTCGGTCCAGAAATGATTCAGATCAAATCACCTATCACTAAATGCTAAAAAATGGTCTCTATGTGCTTTGGCAGCAGGCCAAGGATTTCTAATCTCCCATGCCTCCCTTCCTTCCACACCCTAGATGGGGTCACAATTGATGATGTGCCCTTATTCGAGTACCTCGGTATCTGGCTTGACCATCGCCTTAACTTCTCTCAGCACATAGATGCCATATGCAATAAACTCCACCCCAAGCTTGGTGCCCTCTACAGAAACAAAAGCTGCATCTCTCTTCCCATCTGCCATGACATCCTTACAAAGATAATTCTCCCCATCTTCCATTATGGCGACATAGTCTATGGTGCTGTCCCAAGGTCCACCCTAGCCAGACTGGACCCCCCCCCGCTCCTTCAGCCGTTTCACTCTGAATTGTTCTCCCCATATCCACCACTGTTCTCTTTGCTCCACTCTCTCCTTCCCTTCCCTAGAGGATCACTGCCTAACTCACTGTGCCACTTTCACTTCCAAATTCTGGCTGTCCTCCCTCCCTCTCCATCTGAACTCTCTTCCCTCACATACTCCCCCCCCACTCCCTCCACAATCCTGGTTATCGCTCCCTCCTGCTCTCCTCTCATAAATCCTTTGCTGGTCAAGCTACTTTTTCATTCCGTTTTCCTAAACTTTGGAACTCTCTCCCCCTTCCCATTCACTCTGCTTCCTCCAAACACTCACTAACCTCACGACTCTGCACCCACACCACCCCCTCCTTTGACCGTCCCTAGTTACCAGGCCCATTTGTTTCACTCAACTCCTTCCCCCTCGCTGCCCCCCACCTTCTCTTGTCCTTCCTATCCTCCTCCTCTCTCTCCCTCTCCCCTCCCTCTCTCCCTCCTCTGTCCCTCTTTCCCTCTTCACCCCTTTTTCCTCACTTTCCTCTCTCTTGCCCTTATTTCCCTCCCTTATCCCTCGCCTCCCTTCCCCTCCCCATTTCCCCTTCCTTACCTGCCCCAATCCTCCCTTCTGCCCGCTCCACCTACCCCTCATTCCCTTCCCTTATCTCCTCCCTCCCTCCCCCATGTCCCCTCCCTTACCTGCCTCTTTCATCCATCCCACTCTGCTCGACCCCTGACTAAATCCTCTTATCAATCGCCCTGCATTGGGCCTTTGCTTCAACTACCCACAAAAACTCAGCTGCACTATTACTTGTATCTTACCTGTATATGATTGCAAATGCTGTAAATAACTGTTTGTCATAGCAAGCGAAACTACTGTTCACTGTATTGTACTATATACACACTGCTATTCATGTATCGACCCCCTTCCCCTTCCCCAGGACCCATCTGGAAACGTACTAATTCAAAGCTCAGTATCTCTTTCCTGGTGAAACTCTTTAATAAATAATAAATTACTGCATATGGAAATTAGTGGCTACTCAAAAGTTGTTGTGCATGTTCTAAGAGTTGTTCTATACATTCTAAAAGTTGTTATGCACATTCTCAAAATTGTTGTGAATGTTCTATCAGCAAGTGCAACTGTGTGTGTCCCTGCTTGTGCTGACTCCTGCCTGGCACCCGCTTTCATTTTCACAGAGTATACTTGTACAAACCACAGCCTGCCTTCATGATCGCAGTAGTGGTTCATGATCCCCACCCTGAGGGTATGTGAGGGGATTCACCTCAGAGCGCAGTAACGCTTACTCAGCAGAGTCGCTCCTCAGCTCACTCACCCTCTGTCTGTGATGCCACTTATTCAATCTCTTTGTACCAGATTTGACATTTTTTTATTTAAAGTAAATTAAAATATGTACTGGAAGCGCTTACTCAGCAGAGCCGTGCCTTTACTCACTGTACTGGTGCATGGTGCAATTGCTAGTTTCCTCAAAAGAACCATATATTATAAATGATAAAATATGTGTTTCCATAAACAACTCACCTTGTGTTTTGATGTCGGGGTTGAGATAACAACATGGACCTCTCAAGCTTCGCTCCCAAGGTCCATATGCAGTTATCTTGACCCCTCAATGGAAACACAGACTTGTTGTGTTTGGTCACCCATACATTATTCCTTATATTTTTGATTTCAGATTTTAATATTGATGAGGCAAAGTGTAAGCGATATACTTTTTGCAGAACTGAAAGACTCCATCACCCATTGCAAAAAAAAAGGAAAGAAAAGTCAGCATTAAATGTTTGATGGTGAACTGACAGTATCTTTAAAGAAGAACTAAGGCATGGCTGGGTCAGGGAAGGCGTGCAGATGTAGGACCCTCAAGTTAGGGGTGGTATCTGGGGAAGCAAAGAGTGTTTGTTATCTGGGGAAGCAAACAGCGTTTGTTTTCTGGGTTGTTAGTGCAGTGACACAAGACATTCTTAGAGCCCCTGGCCATCTGGTGCGCTGACCTGAAAAAAATAACCCTCCGCTGGGCTAAAGGGAAAACTGTTTTAGCTGGACTGCATTTATTGCAATATTGTTGTTAGAGAGCATGCTTGGACAGTGAGAGTATCCATTCAGGTGTCATGAGAAGACCCTGTGTCAATTTAAAGTTATACATAATTTTGGCCAAAAATTAACAGATTACATACATAACAAGATAATTCAGCCTGTTTTTTTTTTTGTTTTTTTTACACCTGAACCTGATGGGACCCGATGTTACAAAGTAAAATGTGTTTATTCCTTTGGGGAATGTGAAATGTATAACAAAGATAATAAAGTGTAACAGCTGAAACTAGAATGTGAAATCCTTGTGCAACAGTAATGATACGCTCATGAGTGGAACATGAGTAAAACTGTGGGGGGACTTTTAGATTATGTTGTAGACATTCTGTTATTTCGGAGGAAATGATGTTGATTAACTCCAGCAGATCTGAAGCCCTGCAACCACCTGAAGATGCCAGCTTTGGAGGGAGGTCACCACATATCTGGTAGGTCACGGTGAGCCATTTGATGTTTGTGCCCCCCCCATAATGAACTTTTCCATTAAATACCCCTAGACTGGGGATTGAGGGATTACTTACACACTAGTGACTCCCAGACTGTAAGAAACCAATCTTTTTTTTTTTTGTAAAGATTATGGTATCAGTTTGATAAGATACCTTGAAACTCAAGTAACTGTAATTTATGTGATTACCCCTTGACTTTGTAGTACAGGGCATATTGTATTTCTATGCTGAACATTTTCTTTTAGTACCAAAATCACAGGCTATTTAATATCACTGAACTGTGAATTTAAAATTCGACTTTTCAACATATTTATTTTGTATTCCTCTTCAACACTGCAGTTTTCCAGTTTCTTGATGAAGTTTTTTTTTATTCTTATTTTGGTAACCAGGTAAGGCCCACTAGGCACAAGTGCGTGTTTTCAGGGGTAACCGGGAACAATGGGGTGGTTAAGTGACTTGCTCCGAGTCATACAGTATGCAAGTGGATGCTGTGGAAATCAAACCTAGATCTGCTGGATTTACCAAGCTCATTCAGCTAACCACTAGGCGATACTGCCAGCCAAAGTAGTATTTGTTTGTTATTTATTGCATGCACCTTTCCATTAGCTCAGGCATGTGCTCAAGCACAAAACTGACTTTTTTTTTATTGTTCATCTCATGATAAATCAGTTACAACTTAAATAGCAAAATCTATCCCAGATCTTCCTAGTAACCTAAATGCAGATCTGCATGGCCCGATACACTAACACAGTTGGAGGTACCGCACCATCAAAGACAAGACTGGGCTGAATAAAATTATCACTAAACAACACTGCAGTATCCTGGTTATTCTTCTATAGGACAGAATTTTCAATAATTTCACAAAAAGATCTAGCAGATTTATGGGCTTCCAATGAATTAATGTGTTTCTCTTCTCCCAGATCTTGTATTGTCACTCAGTTCTGTCTCATTTACATAAAATACAGGCTTTTGTTTTCTCAGTTAATGTGTGCATTGATTCCTACAACAGCTATTGTCCCAACTGCCTCAGTTTCTCCGCAAAATGTATTACATTATGGGTTCCATTTTCAAAAGTCTGGGAATGCCACAAGGTGCATAGGTCAAACAGAAGTGATACAAGGGGTACTCTGCGACAGACCTTGCGGCACTCCCAATTTTTGTATGGGGTGTGCGGCATACTGGGGTTTGGTTGTGCCAAGGTAGCTTGCACCATACTTGTGCCATCACTCTGGGTGCGAGAGGGTGGAAAGGGGCTATATGCCATAACCCAGCTGCACCATCTCCTTAAAAGGGATTTTAGATGCAACCGGGAGCAGCCTCTGCTTAGACCAGCTAGGGCTGGTCTAACAGCCCCTGTGACAATGGACATGACATTGGCGGTGATGGGCAGCAGAGCTGTCAGCACTGATACGGTCCCTGGTGTATAGATGGGACAGGCATTCATGCCTTGGGGGGGGGTGCAACCACAGGTGGCTAAATCCTACAGACCAGACAGCATGGTGAGACCTCCATGCCAGGGTGCAGACCATCCAGGATCGCCAGCACTGGCAATGCATGTCCTGCAGGACAGGTACTGTGGAGCCTCCAGAGAACTGCAGCCACAGGTCGCAGGGACACTGCCAGGCACTACGTGGAATGACAGTGCAACCAGATAGGTGAATAGTGTGCCTACTGCAAGCGTTCAGTGTTGTGCTCCTGTGATACCATGGACATCCCAGCACCAAGTACACACCACACTGGAGCACTCTTCATGGCAGGGTGCAGACATACTCTGCACCAGTACACCTGTCTGTACACTTGCACAGGGCAGTAGACAGTGCACAGTGAAACAGACCCCCGCTGGAACTGAATCACTATCAGTAAACCATCCCACGTTTGTACTGGTCCCTGGGAATGTGACGCAGTCCTACATGGTGAGGAGTGCTGTGTGCTAGACTGTACTCCTGGGTTGTACTATGGCAGATGAGTAGGCATGGGTGTGTGGATGGTGGTGGAGGTAGGGATAGGGTATCCACATGTGTGTCAGTCCAGCCACTACATGCCACAACTGGTGCCAGTGTGCTGTCGGTATTGCACGAGGTCACAATCTCAGGTCACACTACACTGGCACTTGCCAGTGGTACATTTCACATGGGGCTTATGGCTATCTCGCATAGGGTATGTTTCACACAGCACACTGCCAAGGGATGCCGCCTGCCATGTGTGTGATGCACCTGTTTGCATGCGGCACCTTGGGGAGCTTGGTGGCTGCGACTACTGATGTACCAAAATCTGGTGTGGAGCACCGGGCTTTAATTCAAACTGCCATTTGCTGCAGCTTGCGTTGGTCTACCGCATCTTTAAAAATTGAGCCATATGTCCCTCACTTGTCACAGAACACTTTCCTCAAATAACTTTAACAAATCAGAAGTGATTTCATTTTATATGACTTCTTTCTTTTCACCGTGATCAATCATTTCAACATGATGTCCACCACTACCAGCCAATTAGCAGCATCGAGAGGTGGGGACATAGGCCTGCAAAGGCCTGAAATGGTTCTTTGTCCAGCAGTTGCAAGACCCACACCAAGTCATGTGGCCAGAGATGCCACCTGCACCTTAGAGGGGAGCCTTAAGCCTCTCCCCACAGCACTGCAACCTCCATGGACCCCTACGAATCGCAGCAAGATCTGCTGCCAATCTCCACCACTGCCAGCCAATCAGTAGCATTGGGAGATGTGATTTAGGCTTGCAAAGGCCTGGGATAATTCTTTGTTCAGCAGTTGTAGGACGCTACACCACAAGGACAAAGCTCTCACTCACACATGAGAGGGAATCTTGAGCCTTTGCTATGCTCCTCAACAGCACTACAATCTCCACAGACCTCATGGGCAGCCTCTACCACTGGCAGCCATTCAGCAGCAGGACTTAGGCCTACAAAAAACCCTTGCCTCTTAGCAACCCAGACACGAGTGATTCTAGCATGAGAGACCCTCAGCAGGAAGGGCAAATCTGACCTGGACAAGTCTGCACCTAAGAGTCGGCAACTGATTGACTGCATGACTGAACCCCTCTCTGCTCATGTTTTCCCTTGAATTAACTCCTCTCTGGCTTGTCTTACTCTTTCCTGCTGCTACTTGCTTCCCATGGACTTAATGTTGGCATCTTTTCTTGCATACATTTTATTCTCTACTGTGCCTAGTACCTCCAGGGTGACTTTCCCCTGGATCTGGTCAATGTATATACTAATTTAGCCCCCTCCCTAGTCTAGAGGTGGCTGGTGACATCTCAGTTTCAGGGAGGGCTGAGTAAATTAAACATTTACCCCTTAGACTGAGGTGACTTCATATTCGCTCAGTAGCCTGGGTCACAGAAACTAAGTTAAAAAGGAAGGGTTAGTGTAATGCAGTAGAGATCAAACACAGATTAAGGCCCACACTGGGGAAACAGAGCATAATTCATGAATTCATTTAATTAAACATTTCATTCATTTTGTTTAGCCTGCAGGTAGGGTGGCATCACAGAACAATTCATATTCAGCAACAGGGTTCTGTCATTTACTGTGTGGAAACTGACTTCCAGAAGAGGCAGGTCTTTCAACAAGGCAGTTCTTATTTCATTCCAAATGCCATTGGTTGTTGCAGTGGCAACCCAGAAGGTACTGTAGCTTGCAGTTCTTTTCTTTCCCACAGCCGCAGCTGGGGCACACAGGTGAGGATACATTCCTAGTTCATCTTCTCAGGAAAAGGTAATCTTCCAATGTTTGCGTTTTCCCACAGATCATCCTTGCATAGGCACAGAGAGGGATCTGCATTAGGAAAGGACATAGGTGGGTTCAACCCTCAATTAAGGGGCTACTCAGGAGAAGCCTCTGTGCTCCACTGAACCTGTAGCCCAGAGGCAAGGTACCCACAGAGCGTGGGTAAGCACCTATCCCCGCAGGACACAGAGGGTGACTTTGGGTTTCTCCACCTCCAGCTCACACTTTGGCACCTACCTGAACTACCAACACTGCAGTGTAAACAAATCTTCCCATACTTCCAGTTCACTTAAGTGTAACTGGAGGTAAAATTACAGTCTTCTGTGATAAATCATACCACTTAAATTTGGTAGGGCAAGGGTGATCAAGTCCTGCTAGGTGACTGCAGCTGACCCAGGACCAAATCCACTGCCTCCCAGTTTGCCGGCCCCTCCCTTGATGTGAAGGGTCTCAATTCAGTTTAAAAGAATAGCCTGTTTCCAAGTATCAAACCTCCTACTTCTTGCAACAGAAGGGGCATCAGGAGTACCCATTTAAAGTCTTTTAACACTAAGACTAACTTTTTAACTTTTTTGTTTCTGTCTGTACTCATGGAACGTGAGATTGGTTAGAGAAAATGCCCAGCAGGTATGGCAGGCTTATGGCCACCGCCATTTATCCAGACAATCTGTGATCTTTCCTTTCTTCCAGAAACGAGTTCAGTAGCCTACTATGAGAGCACACTGCTCTCTCACCAGGTACCAGCTTCCAGCTGTCACCAACTGCCATGAGCCCTCCAGTGCCAGGCAGCTGGCTCCACCCCCTAGCTCCCAAGCCCTGGTCACCTGATACAGAAGGCTGAGGAAGCTTCTTGAGTTAACTCTGTATGGTCTGGAGACCTCTGTTGGGAATCTGCATGGGACCTGGGGGTTACACTAACTGTATCTCACCATGCTTGCAATGTGTGATTCAGTATATTTCATCTGGTAAAACATTTACATACTTACCAGATACACAAAATTTATCTTTGCTGAATGCTATTCCTGTTGTTACTGGCCTTGCTACTGCAATTCTGTCTTTGAAATTTGCTGTTTTCTACAAAACCTATATTTTCATTACCTGCAATTAAGCTGCTCGTACTGATTGCTAAACTTGTTTTTGAATCATTCATGTGTACAGCTATTTCTGCTCTGTAATTTTTTATATTTACATTTTTCCGCCCCTGGAGCCCTGGCAGGTGGCTTCAGTCCTCCCGATGGAGGGACTCTCTCTCTCCGGTCCCCACTGCTCCCATGCTAGGCAGCCCCAGAGAATCCCCCGTAGATTGCCTCACCACGGTGGTGCCATGAGGAGGTTGTCGGCTTCTGCCCCCTCCTAGAGACCCAATCCAGATTCTGGGGCCACTCCCGGGAGCAGTGGTCCATCATCGAGCCTGCCAGGCTTGATTTTCCTCCAGTTTTTTGCCCATCCCCCTCCCTGCCGACATAAGGACATCGGCTTCCAGCCTCCCAACCCATACTGCCCTTAGCCACTGCAAGAGGGCAGTCAGCAGGCCGGAAGACTAGTCTCCCTACCCTTGAGAGAGGAGAGCAGTCCTCCAGATGCTCGGTCCTCTTTCCCTCCTGCTGACCCTCAGCAGCCTGAGCTCATTCTGAACCCAAGTTACTGGTGTGGCGCAAGGTGTAGCGACCAGTGCCTCAATCTCCAGCGCCACCAGGCCAGTGCTGCGCCATAATTTTAGCTGTTTAGCAAATCTTTCCCAGGTTTCATCTGTACTGCCTACTTAACTTGTTTTACTGCCTGGGCTTGAGTGCTGCCTTCATGCACTTGTAATCTGTAGCACTAGTTTCTCCCTAATCTTCTCCCCAACGCTGATGGCTCGCTGCTGCAGCCTGCCCCCTTTACTAGCACTCACCAGCTCTTACTCACTACGTATCACTTCCCAACTCTTGATTATAGAAACACAGAATTTGATGGCAGATAAAGACCGCTTGGCCCACCCCCACTCTGCCCTTTTTTCCCAACCTTCATTGTTACAGCAGATCACACTTGATCTACTGCTCTTTCTCACTCCTGCCTTCCTTTCTTCTTCTTTTTCAGGTCATGATCTCTTCTACTCCTTTTGTTCTCCCCCTCTTGTTTCCCACTATCTTACTCCCCAACTCTCCCATCATTCCCCTCGCCTGCCTCTCACCACCCCTTGCCACAGTGTCATTTCTTGTTCATTGTGGTCTCCTCTCCTCAACAACTTCCAATCTTGATGTGCTCCTGTGCTCCTTCTTTGTTACCCCTTCCACCCTCCTCTTCCCCAGTATGAGGTGCTGGTCTCACTCCCTTATGCTCCTCATTGTCCTTCTGCTGCTGCTATTGGGTGATGGGGAGATAAACCCTTATCGCTCCTTTCCTCCGTTTTCCCACCCTTCCCAGAGGGGTGAGCTTTCTGGATGTCAGTCCCAGAAGCCTACTCCCCAGGTTAGATCAGGTAAGGTTGTGGGTAGAACACTACAACCCTGACATCCTAGTTAGTACCAAAACTTGGCATTCTGCTCAACTTGGGGACATGGAAGTCAGACTCTCTGGTTTTGAGGTCCACAAACAGGACCATGGGAAGAATGGGGGTGGAGTTCTACTAAAGTATACTTATGTATCAGCTTCAACAGTGACATGAGGCAGTTGATAACACTTCCACCTCTGGGCCAGAAGGTCATGGGTTCTAGTACCACACCAGGACTGGGCTCATAACATAAATGTGGGCACCTGAGTACAGTATTGGGGGATGATGCACTGTTGGGGTGTTCCGTCCTTTGCATGAGACATTAAACTTTGGTCCCTTCTGCTCAGTGCTGTGCTGGTGGGTGTCCAAGTCGAAGCAAAAAGAACCCAAGGCACTTTTTGCAAAAATAAGGGATTTTCCTCAGTTGTACTAGCCAACATCCCCCTTCCCATAAAACTGGTTCATGCAACTGTCCAATGCTGTGTGAAGGTATTGATGTGTGAAATGACTGCCACTAAATTTTTATAGTCACATCACTACACGTCTTACATTGCTTGTAAAGCACTTTGGGATACAATGTGTATAAAAGTGCTATATAAATGCTGATTCTTCTTCTTCTTATATCGCTCTGCCTATCCCTCTTACCACAAAGTCTTCCTGTGTGGATTCTTGTTCTCTTGCTAACTTCCCATTTTTATCAGTGGCATTTATTTCTTGCCAAAACCAAGTCCAACTCCGTTCCTGCTACCCTCTCTACCATTTCCTCCTTCTCAGCTCCAGGTGAGTTTCTAGTCCTTGGGGGTCTAATAGTAAACTGTCTTTCCACCTCAGCAAAAAGCACAATCCATCAAATTGAGGCTGGCCCGCTGGCGCGGCGGTGAGATTTCTGCTTGCGACGCCAGTGACCCAGGTTCGGGAGCGGACTCGAGTCATTGGAGGGCCAGCCAGGGGACAGTGGCTTGAGCATCCCACGACAGCTTGCCATCTCGGGGGGAAAGGGGGGACCAATGCCTGCAACTTGTCTGACCCCCGAGCAGAGGCTCGAGGTACTACAAGACCCATAGGGGAAGGGCAGTCGGATCATGCTGTGGATGTTGGTGCATGAGCCTTGATGTCGAGGTCTACACAGCATGGAGGGAGAAAATGGAGGATAACGCCTGCCAGGACCGGAAAGATGGGCTAACCGGAGCATGCCTCCGATGTGCCCCTGCTCACACTGCCACCACCGGACCGACGAAACTGTGAGTAGCTCGGGGTGTTAGGGGCCACACCTTGTTCCCTCCAGGGGGGGTAATCTGAGGCTCCATGGGGGACACAGAGGCGGTCGTGGGTAGAGCGGGAGGCAGGAAGATGTCTCATTGGTGACCCTGAAGGGTCGGGGCTGGCAGGACGAGGGGAGAAAAAATTGCAATTTCAAAAAAAAGAAAAAACCATCAAATTGATTCCCTCAACCTCGCAGAACTCATTACAGAGCACCCATTTCAACCACCAACCATTACTTCATGAACTGGGTCCTGTCATCCACATACCACCACTGCATTCTTGTTGATGGGACTCTTCTGGATGTTTTTAGTGACTTTTTCTTAGTCTACTGCATCTGTAAGATCCACCACCCTAAAGCCCCCAAGTTTGTCTGTCATAGGTTGCTCAGATCTCTGGACCTCCCTTCTGTGCTAGTCAATCCTCTGGCCACTGACTGGTCCTTGATCACTGTATGCTCCTACAGCCAGACTTCTTTAGTCCATGCCACATTAACACGGACATGTGGTCATATATAAGTATAACAGGCTAAACGGGATTCATTCATTTTAATTTGACTGCTTCATCCAGAAACCTTGTTTACATACCTGTAACATCCAGCCAGCAGACAACTGTATTATGTCCCATTTAGATTAGCTTCATTAGTACATAAATGAGGTGCTAAGTGGTCTAACTAGTTATTCTCCTAATCTCTCAATCTATCTACCATCCAGACTGTGGAGGAGGCAGGGCAGTCCCAACAAAACAAACAGTGGAGTACTTTAAATAAAAGGGTATAGCAAGTGTACTGTATCAGCAGGCACATAAATAATGTGCAGGGTTTATTTTGTATTGTTCTAGTGTAGTGTTATGTACATGAAATGTATGTAAATCAAGAACCAAAGAGAAACGGACGAGGGGGCATGATATGAAGCTGGAAGAGGAAGATTTAGAGGGGATGTGAGGAAATATTTATTCACAGAAAGGGTGGTGGACACCTGGAACAACCTTCCTGCAGTGGTGGTGGGTGCCAAAACAATAACAGGTTTCAATTATGCATGGGATAGACCCAGGGGACCTTAGTAATAGCACTGCGGGGGGGTTAGGCTGGAAATCAATTAGGGTCTATGGTAGCACAGTAGGTAGGGACTTTAGGGCAGACTAGGAGGGCCTAGAGGACCTTTTCTGCTGACAGCTTCTACATGTCTATGTAAATTACCACTAACTTATTAATGAGTAGATTTGTCTTATGCAACAAATTCTGAAATTGTAAATGGTTACGTTATAAAGAGGAATGCATCTATGCAGGAGCCAGCTGCACCTCCACCTCTTCCGATAACATCAGTAGAGGCTAATAGAAGTCGAGATGTGGTCATTTTCTACCTGCAGCAGCACCGCTCGGGAGACATGCAGAAAACTGTGGACTGTTCTGGACATAAAAAACATGTACGTGCAAAAGGGACAGAAATAATCCAAACAAAAAAGAATCATGGATTATTTTAAATTAAATTAACCATTAAAGTAAAATACTTAAGAAAGGAAGAGTTGTTTTTCACTGTTCAGCATTTCTATGCACTTTTCTGTTTTCTATTCAAAAAAATGAAGTCAAATAAATTGTATGGAATGCTGTCTGGTTACTACATATATTTTTATTTTGTGACAAAATTTTAAATACAAATATTTAAGGATTAACCAGGTCTGACTGTATATGGATGTCGCTGTGATCTTTTTCAGGCAAAACTTTTATATTCTCAGTGACAATAAAAAAATATGTGCTGTATAGTATGCAGTTTTTTTGACAGAATCCACCTTATTATTATGCATTTGTATGTAACAACATGGTTATATGTTGAGTGCATGTTTATACCTATTTTTACATTATCAAATTCACATGAGCACGTTGAGGTTTCTAAGTTTTGTTAATTAGGCAACCTATTTAAGCTTTCTAGCTGTGGCCACTGGACAACCTCTGATGAAGTGCTCCATGGTGTGAAACGTTAGGTTGACTATCATGGCTTAATGAATTGATACCACCACATATGCTGTACTGCCAGTGAACTTTTTATACTCAGCAAAGCTTTTTGGAATATATTTTCAGTGTATCCCAAACCTAACTGCCTGCCAACAGAGTACCCACAGTAGCCAGGCTAGGTTCCCGTGCATCCTAAAGGTTTATACATTCTCCCTTTGTGCTTGGGACAACAGACTGGGACCCTTAGATTTATAACATACCCTACCAAGTCCCTTCATGCGTCCCTATTCAAATGGTACTGGTGAGGACTGCCACACAATTCAGAATTGGCAAGGAGAGACAGTCACCTTCTGGGGTCCCAGTAGCCACAGATATTGCCCGTCACCCTCTTGCAAGCATGACTCCCATGGTGTAGGAGTCCAAGACTGAATTAAATCCCCAGTAGCCCAGCTTGGGGAGTCCACTTGCCCTGCTGGGCAAGGGGGTGGGTAACGGAATAACCTAGACAGTCATTTTAGTGCAAACAATTTACATTTCTCCTCAGGGGCTGCAGCTTATCTGTTTTGGTTGAAAATAAGATATCCCTCAAGAATCAGCGTGTCTGTGGGGTTTCACCTCATGGGAGGCATGGGCAAATGGCCACCACCAGGTCAACTTCTAGCACAGATCTTCAGCGCTCCAGATTGCAGCAAGCAGCTTTCTCAAACTTCTCCATGAACTGAAACTAAAAAAACTCAGAGACGCTCTCCCGTCAGGCAGCTGACTCCACCCCTCAGACCTCCCAGCAAATTCAGCTGGCATACAATCCCAAGGCTGGCTGGAGTTAACTCACTCATGCTTAGCAGACCTACAGGGATACCTGAACTCCCCAGGGACTACAGTAACATTTGTGTAAACTGATATATCAGATATTTTATACAACCACAAACTGAATTATTTGAAACTACTGATGATGACACTGAGGTGGAAAACAACTTAGAATTTACTCCAGACCTGACTGACCAGATTAACCTAGAAATTTATTCTTTTTTTATTATTATTATTTATTTAAGTCTAGGATTACAAGTACCTTTGAGCAAAGGCTCTTTTACAAAGATTCCACGTCAGATTGGAGAACAATACAAACATAACAAAGTTTGAAATAAGCAATTCAGGCATAATGAATACAGACATTTCAGGGAGGTATGTACAGGACAGAACAGTTATTTGAATAAACAGTGCATATCATGAGATTCAACACAATAACAAGCAGTGGAATAAGGGCAAAAGAGGGAGGGATGAAAATAAGGTAGGTGGGATTCAAGGTGAAAGTTAAGAGATCAAGGAATAACAGAAACTGAGGAGCACCCAAGGCCTTGTCAGGTATCGTGGAGTGCTAAGCCAGGGAGGGGGGCGGGGAGGTGAAGGGTGTGAGGGAGGGACAGGCAAGTGAAGCAGATTACGAGTGATAGTCACAGGAGCTGGTGGCAGAGAGGTGGAGGTGAAGGTAGGTTTTGAACTGGCCAAGACTTTGTAGTGAGCTGGAACATGACGTAATTCACTTGGGGCACAGCTCGAAAATGTCAGGTTTACTTAGAAGGAGTAGCTTTAGGCCTATATTAGTTTTTTGACCAGTTATTGGAAACAATCCTGCCATAAATACAATAAAGGTGGTGGTTCAATTTTCTGGAATCCGTTCCATCTGTATCCAGTCAGAATTTCAGAAATTCCAATTCCATTCTGACATGGACTACGGCATTGGAGTGGAATTGAACAGAGTTGGATGTTCCAACTTCATATCCGACTCCGCTTCTGTGATTTTGGTCAATCACTAACCCCCCCACCCAGTACAATAACCCTTAGTGGCCAGGAAAAAGCCCTCCCCCCTCTCCTTGCCTTAAGCCAGTGTCTGCCAGTGAGCTGGGTGAGACTAATGGATTCCGTTTTTGGAATGGTCAATTTGGCTTATGGGGACAGCTAATTGATGCTGAAATCCTCAAGAAGAAGAAGCTCCCATAGGAAGATGCAGAGGTAAGATTTGAAAAAAGAAAAGGAAATTTGGGCTGTGTTAATTATGCAGAGGGCTCCCTGCTTATCATGACCGTATAGAAACTGCCCTGTTTATGTTTGGTGTCAGTAAAGTTAATATGGGCTAGAGTAATATGTGTAGTGGAACCTCTGCTGTTTAGGGGCCCAGCGAGACTGCCCAATGATGTGTCTGTATATGAGTTGTGTATCTGTCAGGGGACCATGTTTTGTGATTATCTAGAGTGAAATAAGTTATGCTTGACTCTTAAGTCCTCTGAGTGAACACTGTCCTTTGCAGGTAGTAATATGTTTGCACAGTTTAGCAGCCCTCTAAGGATCCCATAGCCACACCAGTGCCTGGACACAGAAAAATCCTGTCTAGTTCCTTGCTCTGAGGGGTGGGACCCATAGTACCTGGCAATCAGGGGTCCAGTTACAAAATGATGCCCCAGCAGGGACTGGGGGTATATTTGGGGTTCTTCAATTATTTGCTGGAGCTTAAGAGACCAGTTTGAGTGGAATAGGTTCAGAAATTGCAAAGCTGAGGCAAAAAGAAAATCGCTGTGCTACAGTTTGTTATTCAGCCTTAGCAAGACTGAGCCAGAATGTGAGGTGCTGTGGGGTGGGGGGCATGCCCATGCCCAGTCCCACCTCATCAGCATGGCATTGTGTAATTGGAGGAAGAGCCCAAATGAGCTCACCCCTTCATGTAAGCTGCAGAGGGATGCAGAGGGCTGCATACTGTCTGTGTGCAGTGAGAGGTGCCTGCTCATGAAAGAAAGAGGAAGAGGACCCCCAGCTTAGATCATCATGGAAGGACCACTGAACTTGAGGAAGCAGCACTTACCATCACAGGATGACCAGCTGACCGCATGAGAGCAATACCCAGTGTGCCCAGTTCCCTTCCCACCTCACCAGAGACCTGAGAGAGGAGTTGCTGGAACAGCAAGACCACCATTGCCACCAAAGGAGCTCTGAGTGCTATGCCCCACCAGTCTGCCTGGGGCGAAAGGCAACAAAAGTGAACAGCACTCAGAAAAGCCAGCACACAGCATACGCAGCAAAGCAAAGGTATGGTTTAAAACTGTTTCGTGCAGCTCCTCTGGAAGTTAGAACAAGACATGACTGCACACTAAAAAGCTATACTAGCTCATCAATTCGCAAGTGCACACAGTCCGAGAGCAGCATGGGTGCAGGACAGAGATGCCCAGCAAGCAGCGCAGTCACCCTAGGAAAGGGCTTTTGATGTCTCTCCCCAGTAAGAGGTGGGAATGGGACCAGTCAAATTTATTAGCTTTTGTTTACTGGGTAAGCACACCAGACAAGGAATGCCTACTTTCGGGTATGACCCGGGAGATTACAAGAGAATGGTTTACAGAACAGTGTGAAGGAATTACAACAATGTGAAACACAAGCAATGAGCAGGGTGATACAAACAAAAAGGTACAGGATGAACAGATAAGCATATACATCAAGGGTAAGAACAAGCAAACAGTAGTTACATTTCGTGGAAATAATACAAGTGCAATTTGTCCCATGTTGAGGATAGTGAGTGCTGAGGTGAAGGGCATGCAGGGTAGATAATTCCCGTTACTAGAGCTTAGAGGGGGTAGGGTAACCAGAGAGGTGGAGGGTGCACAACAGGGTCCAAGCAGGGGTAGGGGATATCAAGCAGCCTTGGAACGGGGGCGGAGCAAGCAGCCCAGCTAGCAGCAGCACTTTTCTGGAGCTCCCAAGACAAGGCTATATTTTTATAAATTAAAACTTCATTTTTGTTAGAAATAGCTGATCTTCAACTTCTATTTGGAGCAAAAAGAGAAGGCATTCAGAGAATCACATTAGAATATAACGACGGGTCGAACAAAATCAGCGAAATCAGACTTTTTCCAGCCTCATTCCACCAGCACCAAACCTCTCGATGAAACATCAGTCCCTTCACAGCCTACAAGCACTGACTCTAATGCAGCTACCCTGTCTACTTTGCAAATTGCGGTAAATGCATTAACTAAAACTGTCCAGCAAATGGACCAAAAACTGGATGGTTTTTCAGAGAAATTCTTATCGATGGAACATAGATTAGATGCCATGGGGAGATGACAAAAATGGCAGAAGCGGTGGCGGGGAAGGCCATGGCGGCTACTGCTACATCTCTTAAGGAACTGGCCGCTCTCCGGAGCCACATGGAGCAGTTGGAGAACGCAGTCCAGGCAGCTAATCTGCACATTATAGGTCTTCCTGAGAACTCAGAGAGAGATGTCCTTATTTCATACTTGCAAACCTGGCTCCAAGATTTAACTTCCCTGTCGGATTTCTGAGTGGTAAAAGCCTACAGGATCTCCCCCAGAAGGCCTCTAAACAACTTGGACAACCCAAGAACTGTCATGTTCACACTTCGATCTGCAGGAGAGTGAGACTTGCTGACGGGGTCCCTAAGGAACCGGGGGCTGATCTACTTTGAAGAATCCCGAATTATGTTTTTTCTTGATCTCTCCTATGCTACTTGAATGAGGAGAAAAGTGTTTGATGGGGTGAAAGGAAAACTCTGGGAATTAGGTATTACCTATTCTCTTGCCTTTCCAGTGTGACTTTGTTTTTCTGAAGGCCATCGACAGTTTCAATTTACCGATCTAAAGGAGGCTGGCGAATGTGTGGACAGAATCTTAGCCAAGTGATAACGGAAGAAATGTTCATTAGAAGACAAGGACACGGAGGGGGACTGAAGACCCAGTTATCCAGTTATGGAGGACTTTACCTTTAGCAACAGCTTGACCTGGTATTTTTGAGACGAGAATGAGCACTCCACCTCAGATGTATGACTTTAAATTGTTTGTTAAAATTGCTGAGGTATTCAGTTTTTCTTTCTGCTGAGGGGACTCTGCTAAAGACTTAAAAATTACTAAGACTCTAATTTCGGTTCTTACTTTACGGTTATGCAGTCTCATACCTAATAAGCCTGTGATGGAGTAGGGGCTGCTTTATTTTTATTCTTTAGGTTTATAACCAAGAATGTTAGCACACAGAATTATTTAGTGATTGCCAACTTCTAATTCTCTATATTGCAATGTAAGGCCTTGATTTCTATCATCTATTAACAGACAGTTAAGAACAAATTATAAAAGGGGAGATATTCTGCTGTTGTCTCACGCAGTGAACAATCGTTGGGGGAAGGGGTGCACAATGCCTCATGGCAGCTCACTTGCTGCTGCATGGTGGCTCCGCGGAGCCTCATAAACCTTAATAAATATAGGTGCCCAACATTGATAAATGAGGCATGAGCTGGTCTTGGTGTGGGTGATTGAAGTCCTATTATGGCACCAGACACCCTTTTACTTTCTCTTATCTATTTTAGTTTTAACAAGAGGCAGATTTCCTGAAGCACCGTGAGCTGCACCCTATTACCCTACTTTAGCCTTCAAAGGGGGCTCTAGATTGGAGCTCTTTTGTTATAGCACAGTTTGTTCAAAGTTAACTAGGACCTTTTATAGGTCAGTTTTCAAATTTGGATTTTTTAATACTATTCTTACTCAACCTGAGCATTGACTGCATTGTGGCTCCTGACATTGGTTTAGGACTAGAGCATTAGAAGAAGCTGAGACTAACCCCTAATGCTGTACCGAATGACTAGATAGTCACCATCCTATGTAATGTATTTCTGGAAAAATTTTAATATGTATACCTACTCAGGAAATATGTATTTTGTGTGCTCAAGTACTAAATGCTATAAATAAAAAGTAAAAAAAAAAAAAAAAGCAGCCTTGGAACAGTTACATGCTGAGGCAGACTTCAGGTGCAACCAGAGGGAGCTCTTAAAGATGGGTTGGGTGGAGGTACATCTGATGGTTGCAGGTAGGGTATTCCAGAATCTAGGGGCACAAACAGCAAAGGCACGATCAACTGACAGTGTACGAGTTTTTGGGATAAGGAG
This sequence comes from Neoceratodus forsteri, assembly GCA_016271365.2. Classification (NCBI taxonomy): domain Eukaryota; kingdom Metazoa; phylum Chordata; order Ceratodontiformes; family Ceratodontidae; genus Neoceratodus; species Neoceratodus forsteri. Next base: position 206,007,533 of record CM057456.1, read on the forward strand.
GGGTTGCAAGTCAGCTGACCTTAGCTGGTATGATGGTAGAGCTGGCCAAAAGAGTTTGGACATGACCATTGTGGAGTAAGATACATGGGGTGATAGCCCTCAATCTGTGCCCCACATGCCAGAATGAACTAGTACCGAAGGACACTATGCCCAAACTGCCTACCTACAGTACTGCCACCAGAAACCATGAGCCAGAAGCAGTACCAGCTCAAGATTCTAGACGTCCCATGCCAGACTATATACCCACTCTCCAATGGCCCACGTCAGGGCCAAAAGCACTCACCCCAGCTGCGAACAGAGGAATGGAAGTGCCACCAGTGGGGAGTAAAGGACAACAGTGGATATAATCACTGGAGAGCTGGATAGATGGTTGGGCTCCAGAGGCAGAGTGGAACCAGCCAAGTAGGGATGGGAGGACTGGTGTGGCAGGGACTCAGAGACACAGCAGGACTCTCTGTCTAGTCCTGAGAGGTCAAGGCCTGGACCTGTTGTCCTCTCACAGGGGCTAACAGATTTGGAGGAGAGGTTGCCCACTTTACAGAATGTGCTGGGTTTGTAGGACTCAGTGGGAATCTCCTTCATACCCCTGTGGACAAATGTGAGACTGGTGGATTATTTTTCCTGGTGAGGGTACCAGTCTGGAGCATTATTCCTCCGGTGTCAGTTCCTTTGCTTCCCCTGTGCCCTCACCACTAGGGTCAGCACCAGCAGCAGGTTCATCCGAACAAGATGAGCCCAAGGAAACTGAAAGGGAGGTTAAGGCTGTGGAAGGGCCCCAGTGATAATCAAAGAAATAGTGGACTAACAACCCAAGCCTGCCATAGCAAAGGCAGACGAACCCGATGAGCCACCAGAGCATACTGGGGCTGAAGCAGCAGTAACAGCATAATCCTCAGAGCCTGCCAGAGCTATAGCCGCTGTAGCAACCCCTGAAACCCCACAAGGTGAGGACTTAGCCCTGTAGTGTCTCTTCCACTCTCTGAGTCAGACCTGGTAAAGCATAAATTGAATGAGTGATGGCAAAATATATGGTTGGCCAATGGCAAAGGTGAGAACTACCATCCTACTAAATTATGCCAGGTAGACAGCGTCATTAAACAGGCAATCAAAATGGAGTATGGGTGGGTACTGTTTCCCACACATGCCTGGCTGGTTCTGGCTGGAGCTGGAAGTGGCTAGTGACAGGATTATTCTCCAAGAAGCCAAGTGTTCCCTTTCAGGAGGTGACAAAGCCAAAGTTGAAACAGACTAAAGAGCAGCGACCATGGTGAAGACCCAGGAGGTGGCGTGTAGCATCAGGATGCATGTCGAGATTTACGCAGATGTGAAGGGTTTAAAAAAATGGTAATTTTGTCACCATCCCTTGTCCTGATGGTACTGGAATGCAAAAGTCTCACCCTTACTACCACTCATAAAAGGTGTGAAGGAACCGGCCAAAATATTGCAGATGTTCACCTCTCTGTTTACAGTTCTAGAAGTTGCTAATTAGTTTCAGTATCCTGTTGCTTCCCCCTGTGGAGGAAGTGAGTGCCAGGTTTGCTCGGTCCTGTGAGACCCAGCATCCCAGGTTCTCCGGTGTCTGTTCCCTTGTTGCAGAATGGCTCTGTTTCCTGTTCCAGCTGCTCATGGAAGAGAAGGCAGAAGATTACATCTGTCACAGCATGACTGTTCTTTATATACATTCATAAATGCGGCAGACAACTTTGCAGTGACAGCCTCCGGCTGAGACTCAGGATCTCCCTCAAGACACCCTACCTTTTGAATGCAGGCCACAATCCATCAGGACTGTGAAAAACTTCCATGTTTATCTTCTTTTATATTCAAGTTCATGTTTTCCTGCATTCGTAAAAATAATATATTTTGAAGTACTTTGTGTGGCATATTGTACGATATTTTTGTTGTAGGTGGTATGGGACCAAGACGGAAGATCAGAAGGCCACAGAAGAGAAAATGTTTACGAACATACGAAATTTGCCAGCAGATAAAGGCCTAGAGGTCTATCAAGTCTAGCTAGCACCCCTTATTCTGCAGCTGCCCCTCCCTTCCACCCTTCCCCTTCATTGACCCTCCCCCTTGTCCTGTCCCATCCCCTTTTGAAGCAGTCCACTGTTCTACTGGATACCACTTCTGCAGGTAACGCATTCCACCCAGCCACCACCCTCTCTGTAAAAAAGTGTCTTCTCATCTCCCTCCTGAACCTTCCTCCCTCCAGTCTCATATCATGGCCCCGTGGTGTCCCACCCCTCCCTTACTTTGAAAAGCCCTTTGTACCTGTCTTGTTTATTCCTTTCATGTACTTAAAGGTTTTAATCATGTCCCCCCTGTCCCTCCTCTCCTCCAACGAGTACATGTTCAACTCCCTCAGGCTCCTCTCGTATGATAAGTCCCCCAGCCCCTTGATCATCTTTGTCACCCTGCGATGCACCCCCTCCAGTAACTTAATTTCCCTCTTCAGATACAGGTGCCAGTGCTGTACTCTAGGTGCAGTCCAACTAATGACCTATACAGTGGCAGAATCACCTCCTCCCTCCTCGAGGATATACCCCTTGCAATACAACCCAGCATTTTGTTGGCCTTTGCAGCTGCCTTCTTACATTGTACCGAGTTGTTCATTGACCCTGTAATGAGCACCACCAGATCCTTCTCCTCCTCTGTCTGGGCTAGCTGCACTCCCCCCAGCTGGTAACTCCTCCTGGGGTTCTTCATCCCAAAATGCAGCACCTTGCACTTTTTAGCATTAAACCCCAGTTGCCAGGTGTCTGAGCAGGTTTCAAGCTTTGCCAGATCATCCTGCAACCCCCCTAGGTCATCCACCACCGCTCCTACCTTGGTATTATCAGCAAACAGACTGATCTTGCTCTTGATGTCCAATGATATGTCTGCAATGAATATCCCAAACAACACTGGTCCCAACACCGAACCCTGTGGAACACCGCTCGTCACTGCCCTTGGGTGTGAGAGCTCCCCACCCACCACCACCCTCTGTTGCCTTCCCTGAAGCCAGTTCCCTACCCATCTCGCCAGCTTTGCACCCGCCCCTGTGCCTTCTAACTTACTTCCCAGCCTTCCATGCGGCACCGAGTCGAATGCCTTACTGAAGTCCAGATACAGGGCATCCACTGCATGGCTCTTTTCCAGTTGCCTAGTTACCCAGTCATAGAACTCCACCAGGTTGGTTTGGCAGGATCTGCCACATACGAAGCCATGCTGTCTGCTGTCCCGTAGTTCTTTGGCCTCTAGGAGGGCCACCAGCCTCTCCTTCAGGATAGTCTCCATTGGCTTACCCATGATGGATGTGAGGCTCACTGGTCTGTAGTTTCCCGGTTCATCCTTGTGGCCACTCTTGTGGAGGGGCACCACATGAGCCACATGAGTTTGTATCCTTTTGAAAAAGATATGCAAGGTTTATGACTGATCTTGCATGATTTGTAATAATACCATGAGAAATGTACTTAGTGTCAAAATTACTGTAAGTTCTTCGCTCGACTGTGCTTGAATTTAATAAGATACAGTCATTTTTCTTGTAAGAGTAAATGCACGTTTATTGCAAGTATACACACAAGATTTTTGCAAGATCACAGTATTTTTTTTTGTATTGTTTGTACCCCAAACTCCAGCATGTTCCCCCTTCAGTCAGTATCGCCAGCACTGTTGCCCCACCATCCTCAGGACTTATCTTACCTCTCATTGTTGCCCCATAGTGTGCCCCCCTTGGTGAGGCGATTGGAGGGGGAAGAGCCTGGTCAGTGGGTGCAGGGCCTGCGAGGTACCGACTTCATCCTGCCACACTGCTGTTATTTTCCACAGTTTTTATTCGTGCCCCAATTCAGTGGCATTAACACACACATGCATGCATGTAATGAGTATGCACATGCACATGCCGGATGAATCCCCTGCCCAAATTGCTGGCCACTATGATGGCTCCCATACAACTTCAAGAGGCGCTCACACAGTTGCACAGACAACTACCCTCCCCAGAGAAGGTAACCGTCCACTGGGACACTCAAGCCCCAGCTGGCCCTCCAGTATCTCGGGCTCATTCCCAAACCAGGGTCACTGGCATTATGAATGAGTGGCTCTATAGCTGCACCAATGGGCAAGCCACAAGATCCTTATTGCTAGTCAGGAAATCTGCATGTTTAACATGTAGTGTGGTACAAAAGAACTATCTTTGCATGTTTCTTGACTAGTGTACACACAGGAATTTTTTCTGGCACTATTCTCATAAACATATACAGTATACATGTTTGTAAGAATGGTGCAAAAAACAACTCCACTGCTCACAGTAGTCAAGAAATGTGCAAGCGTGCAATGCAGTATTTAAGGATGAATGGCACCTTGTAAGAATTGTGCAAGGAAGATTGCTCTACTCTATATAGTTACAGATAAGCATGCATGTCTTAATAGTGCTGGTAGAAATCTTTAGGTACAATCTGCGGTGTAGAAAGCTGCACGCACCTCAGTAAAAAACTTTTTTTAAGTATTATTCAGGTACTCTTCAGCTAACATTACATAGATCGTTCTTACTCCTTCCTGTCATTATTGAGGAAATTTGTAGGAAAACAGGGTCTTAGTCCCTTACCATTCATCTACCCTCGTTTCTTACTCCCCACTTGAATTTGTATCCCTCCATCACTACATCATAATTAGTCATAATAATAATAATAAAACTTTATTTTTATGGCGCCTTTCAAAACCAAGGCGCCTAACAGAATTACAACCACATAATCATAAAAAATTTTTTTTACCACATCATAATCAACAAACATCTTAAAAAACACGGTCATAACATCTTAAAACTTTCCAGCAATTAAATGCTATTTCCATCAGTTAATACCATATGCTTGACTCCATAGCCAGATTTTTAGTGCGTGTTTAAAACCCTCCATGGTCGTGTGCTCACATAACCAATGGGGTAGAGAATTCCAGAGGGTAGGGGCAGCATACATAAATGTCCTAGCCCAGAAGATTTCAAGCGTACCCTCGGGATCTCTAGCAACCCCTCATTGGCTGAGCGGAGCGATCGCCCAGGGCAGTAGGGAACCAGTAGCTCTTTCAGGTAGTCAGGGCCAAGCCCATGTAGGGCTTTAAAAGTCAAAAGACCAATCTTAAAGGTGATCTGCCACTGAACAGGCAGCCAGTGCAGTCCGCACAGCACTGGCAAAATATGGCAAGACTGCGAGGTACCCATCAACAGCCGTGCCGCAGCGTTCTGCACTAGCTGCAAGCGGTGGATTTCTACCCCAGGTAGCCCTAGGTACACAGAGTTGCAATAGTCCAAGTGCAAGGTCACAAAGGCATGGATCAGGGTAAGAAGGTCACTTGATGGAACAAGGAGTTTAATCCTGGCGATATTCCTCAGATGGTAAAATGAGGATTTGACGAAGGCTGATACCTGAAAATGCAGAGTCAGCTCATTGTCAAAGATTACCCCCAGGTTCTGCACCCATTCAGAGGTCAGTAGTGGCTTACCCCCAAGATATATACCCGGGGGTGAACCCCCACCCAACCTCTCTATCCAGCGACCTGGATCCACAACCAATACCTCAGACTCATCAGAGTTCAACTTTAACCAGCTGGTGTTCATCCACTCCTGGATTTCAACAAGGCAGTTATTAAAGACTGAGACAGCTCTATCCTGGTTGAGGGCAAAGGAAAGGTAGAACTGTGTATCATTTGCATAACAATGAAACCTCAGCCCATACCTTCTTACAATGTCTCTGAGGGGCAGCATGTACACTGCAAATAACATGGGGACAGCACTGAGCCCTTGGGAACTCTACGATAAAGGGACCGGAGCCAAGGGAAAAAAACCCAGACACCACCCTCTGAGATCTTCCCATGAGAAACGATGTAAACCACTTAAGGACTATACCCGACAGTCCACAAATGAACCTCAGGCGGTCAAACAGTACCCCATGGTCCACAGTGTCACATGTTGATGAGGGATCAAGGCCAACCAAGATAGAACGGTCCCTCCCATGTCATGGTAATGACTGCAGTGCCACAAGTAGAGTACAGTATTATGACCTCAGGTGTATGCTAATATTAATATGGAGACCACTCTTAGAGATGTGGACTCTACTCTTAAAGTTGTAAGAGTGGTCTTGTACATTCAAATTAATACTGGGAGCAGAATGAAGATACTTCCTTTTAAAAATGCAAGATACATGTAAATATATCAATATTATTTATTGAGCATCTATTTATATACTTTTTTACAAGACATTTGAATAGCATGGCATCAGTGGCTCAGTAGGTTGCACACCCTCCTCAGCAGCCAAAATGTTTTACAGTAGGTTCTAGCTTCACATCAGGATGTAAGACCAATATTGAGTGCAGTAACCCCCACACACACACACACACACACACACACACACACACACACACACACTATTTTTCTTGCATCTCATGATATTGTCAAGGAATTTTCCTTGCATGAAGCAAGGAATTTTTCTGCCATAAATCTTTCATACAATGAAAGTGTCACAATCCTTACATATTCCATTCATCTAATTCTTATGTAACAACTTACATGTACCTTGCATATGCCAGCATATATCCTTGCATTTTGTACCAGTCAAAATGCTTACAAAGTTCTTGCCCTTTTTTGGGTTCTGAATTATTAAAAGGGGAATGTGTTATGCATAAAATACGTGCTAGTCATTCTTTCTGGGTGAAAGGGTAAAGAAGGATAATGTTAGTGGTGCTCAGATGGATCCGTGGCAATCTGGATCCACCAAATACCTGCCCTCTACGGCAGGATAGTGAATCCGCCGGATACCACCCCTATCTGCCCGTGAATCTGGCTGTCGGATCCCTGGTTGGATCCCGTATTATCCGACGACCAGATCCGGCACCAGATCCAGGGATCCGATGCCAGATCCCTGGATCCAGTGTTGGGATCCAGCACTGGATCCCTGGATCCAGCACTGGATAGCACAGGATCCGACTCAGGATCTGACCTTTGTATTCAGCTGGATCCCAGGATGGATCCCACTTGAACAGTGCAGCCATCCGCCAGATCACTGGCAGATCCACGGCGGCACTATCCGAGCAACACTATATCTTGTGTAATGTTTTTTTGTTTATATGTGTTGTATGTTATGTATTATGTTCATTTATGCATATAGGTTATTTTCCTTTTCTTTTTAGTGTCTAGAAGAGGACTCTCCATGGTGAAGGGTAGCAGGGTGCAAGACCCAGCCTTTCAGCACATTGTACAAAAGTATGGAGACCTGAGCAATGTGGTATATTGTACATGGTGACCAAATGTATATTTGCCAGATAGAGAAGTGTTGAAAGAGTAAGGTGAGGTGCCCCCTTACTGATTGAACCATCTGCTGGATACTGTAATGTTGAGAATAAGCTGAGAACCATCATAATAGGGTCTCTGACTATTTCCCCCTCCCAGTGTTTGCTTCTGCATGTTTCCACCCCTGCTGGTCACAGGTAGATGGCAGCCATTATCCAATCCCCTTGCAGGGACATCAGGAGGGCCTTCCCATACCCCTATGTTATTAGAAGTTTTGTGGTAAAGTAGCTTGCGAGGGATGGCAAGGATTTAAAAGGGGCATGTGTAACCAGCCTCTCACCTATCCTCATGGTCTGAGTCTGGTTAATAGATAGTTAACAGTATTCAGAGAAAGATCCGAGCCCTGGAATGTTCTAGGCGCCCCCCCACCCACTTTGCTATACTGCTGAGTCAATGTGCATGTCAGAACATGTGGTTAGTGGCTATGCAAATGCCAGACTGCTGCTGGTCCTCCTACTGTCTGTATAAGGAGAGGGTGGAGTTTCAGACAGCTCATACAAACAGAGATGTTTACGGACAGAAAAAGACTTGTGAACCACCCAACCTGCCTGGTTCCTACCCTAGTCCTTGACAGACTAGCAGTGCCCAGGCCTTAACAGGATCAATCATCCCTCAGTTCTGCTTGAACTTACCCCCCACCCCCACCCCTGTTAACCACAGCTCCATGCCCCATCATCTTCACCTGTCCCATCTGTCAATACTTCACACTCTTGAAACTTGCAAACATCTTAACATTGACCAGTTCTTGAAGTACATGGTTCCATTTTTCAACCATCCACTCAGTGAAGAAGTATTTCCTTACATCTTTCATAAATTTCTCCCTGGCAGCTTATAGTTGTGTTCCCTTGTGATGGACCCCTCACTAAACTTAAATTGATATTGGCCGTCCACTCTGTTTACACCATTTAGATACTTAAAGGTTTCAGTCATGTCCCCACCTCTCTCTCCCGGCCTGTAAAGAATACATATTGTGGTCAGCTAGTCTTTCCTCCTATGCTGGCTGTGAGTCATTTTTGTTGCCCTCATTTGGACCAACTGTGGGCAGTCCTTATCCTTTTTAGGTGAGGGTTCCAGAACTGTGCATAGTACTCCAGGGTCTGTCTCATTATGGGCTTGTACAAGATAAGGATCACATCCTTCCATCTGCAAGAGAAGGCTCTACCAATGCACCCAGCATCCTGCTAGCATTACCATATGCCTTGTCACACTGGGCAATGGTATTGAGGCAGTCACTAATTTAACTTTTAGATCACGCTCCTCTGTGGTATTCTCCAATCATATTCCCGGGCCCCACACCCCATATTCAGTCCATGGATCTCCTCCCCAGATGCATAACCTTGGGATACACGCTTCATTCCAGCATTACAGCAAAAGCATCTGACAAATAAACTGCTATACTGCAGCTGATCTGAAATATAGTAGTATCCCCTCTAACCATATCCCATATACCCACAGAACAATCACTAGCAAATTAATATTACAAACGCATCACAAAATCACAAGCAAATTAATATTAAAAAGACATCACAAAATCACAAGCAAGTTAATCTTACAACTCATCATTAAGTCACAAGCAAGTTAACATTACAAACACATCACTAAATCACAAGCAAGTTAACATTACAAACACATCACTAAATCACAAGCAAGTTAAAGAGCAACTGACACCATGGGGGCAGGCAACTCATGGCTAGTTGCTACCTGCCCCACAATCTAAAATAACACAAAATGAAAATTTTCTGTACAGGGGTTATAAAGAAATAGAACTTACATGAAGTGCGATCTCACTTCCTGATGGATCGCTAACCACTGAGCACCTGCCTTGGCCCCCGCCAATAAAACTACATTTTAATGATGAAGTGCAGAAGCAGCTACAGGGCTATAGATAGCATAATGCTATCAGGGGCAGCAGAGGCCTTTAGGTGTAACTTGTATGTACTACAGCCACTTGTACATGTTAGGGGGGGCAGTATTACATGTACTAGCCCCTTAACATGAACAATTACCTATAAATAGTATAAGTAGCACCTAAACACCGCTACTGCTCCCAATAACATTATTTATTTATTTATTTGCTTTTGGTAACCAGGTAAGCACACTAGACAGCTAGTACCTATTTTCAGGTGCGACCCAGGAGAATTACAAGGTATCCACGAAACAAATACAGGGTCAGCGTTACAATACAAACCGGAGCAACATACTCCAACAGTGGGTAAAAACAGCATAAGGTACATACAGGCTCAAAGAAGCATTGTGGGGGGTGTAAAAACAACAAGACATAACCAAGGAATTTAGAACAACAGTACATAGCATAGCAATTAGAATAAATGCTCCAACAGTGGGTAAAACAGCATAAGGTACATACAGGCTCAAAGAAGCATCGTGGGGGGGATATAAAAACAACAAGACATACCCTAGGAATTTAGAACAACAGTACATAGCATAGCAATTAGAATAAATGCAACTAAACAGTGGGGCAGTAAGTGCCTAGCAGGGGTACCGGTGAAGGTAAGAGGGCTGTGAGACTGAGAATCAGGTCATCTACGAATGATTTAACACCCGGTTCCTCACAAACATGCGGTGCACTGTCCGCACTCCAACCCAGTAACGAACGGCTCTCCACACCGACCTTCTTGGCCGGCTATCCCGGCCAACTGGAGATCCACGGCGCACAGTATCGCTACGCGTAGCGGGATTCTGACTCTAGAGTGCTCAGTCATAATCCCACAGATGGTAGTTTCATTGGCTCCTCAGCCAAGCACATACACCAAATGTCTGAACCTGCGGTTCCTCTCGTACTGAGCAGGATTACTATTGCAACAACACATCATCAGTAGGGTAAAACTAACCTCTATAGCCCTGCAGCTCCTTCCTCACTTTGCATCATTAAAATGTGGTTTTGTGGGTGGCGCTGTGGCAGCCGCTCGCTGGCTAGCGATCCATGAGGAAGTGAGGGCATACCGCATGTAAGTTCTATTACTTTATAACTCCTGCACAGAAAATTTTCATTTTGTGTTATTTTAGGTCCTGGGGCAGGCAGCTACTAGCCATGAGTTGCCTGCGCCACATGCAGTATTATGTCAGCTGCTCTTTAATATTACAAACATATCACTAAGTCACAAACAAGTGAATATTACAAACGCATAAGTAAGTCACAAGCAAGTTAATATTACAAGCACATCACTATGTAAAATGCATTTTTTTATGCGGTACTGAAGACATTTCTTAAATCTAGCCTAGCACTCCAATAACTGTATCACTAATGTAACCTACCTCTGGGGTTAGAGTGCCAGGATTAGTGTACACATTTATACACCATTGTATATTTGGTTGGGGTATAAAGCACAAGCCCTTAAAGGGTTAAAGTGTCTGCCTCCAGGGAGCTGGCTGCATTAAGAGCACCCTGGGGGCTAGGCTTGTCAGTCGACGTGGGAGCATGCAGGGGGAAGGAGTTGGTGGGGTAGAAGGAATGGGGTGGATTAACTGCTCAGTGCATCAAATTTTAGGAATCTGCTGGGGAAGACAGAAGGTCCAGGGAGAAGACATAGAGGCAGCCGTGTATAGAGCAGAAGCCCTTTCCCACTGTGGGGAAGCTGTGAGCCTACAGGATGACAAGTTACATGGCTGCTGTGGGTCCAAGTCTGAGTCACGACAGAGTGGATGGTGAAGCAGAGAGAGTGTTTGGGACTTCCTGTCACCAGTGGAAATCTACCACCAAGAGCTGCAAGCCCCAGGCAGCTCGAGCTGCAGGGATCTATGGCTTGAAGGCAATATGTAGGGCCTCAGATGGAGTTCAGCTTTGTGCACCATGGTGGCTATGAGGCGAGTGACAAACTACCCCCTGGGGACGTGTCCTGTAGCTCATGGGGCAGTCACTCAAAATTTGGAGTTATGGCCAAGTGGAAGGCATTTCAGTTGGGGTCCTGCCGGGGGGGGGAGAGAGAGAGAGAGAGAGAGAGAGAGAAGAGAGAAGAGAGAGAGAGAGAGAGAGATATGACAACCTAAGAACAAAGTGCTATGCTGCCTTTGGGAGTGTGCTGAGTTTTTCCAAAAAAATGTTCAGTGTGAAATACGGGTTGCATGCTTTTAGGGGTCATCTAGTTCACATCCCATGGATATGGACACCATGTATGGACTGGAGAATAGAGTTGGGACTTCGACATAACGGACTTTCCTATCCTATACTGCGAGACTCCCTGTGGGATGTGTTCCTGTAAAGCTCCTGGAACTATTAACTGTTATTAAATGATCCTCTACTTGTTTTACATGGGTTGCATTTTATTGTCACTTTAACTGGAGCAGCTAACAGATTATTGCTTTCCAGCCTGCCCACTGAGGTTGTTGCACCCCCTGGATCCCAATGTAAGTCATTGAGTTGGTTTCTGCTGTGGCCGACACCCCCCCCATGGACTTTACCACCATTCATACCCCTAGACACCGGGGGGGGGGGCTACACTAATAATAATTAAAAAAATAATTACACAGAGGGAATGTGACCCACATTTCCACTAAGACCTGCTGGTTGAGCAGCTCACTAGAATAAGAAGTTCCTTCCTGCATCTGTGCACTTCACCTGTCAAGAGTGCTATGTTGAATAAACACAAACTCAGTATCCCCTAGTGGTCACATCTCCAAGAAGTTCAGTTCACGTTTAGACAGCTGACATTTGGCTGCTCCAAACACTCCAGCTTTTCAGGACTGGGCAAGCATTTGACCATTTTAACAAAATAATGAAATCTGCAAATCACTAGGAAAATAATCATATGTTTTTAAAAGGGAGTCAACTGTAGCTAATAACTGTACCCTTCACACTAAGGAAGTAGGTCTGGGGAATTAATGTAATGGGATGGCTCAATAAGTTTGCTGCTGTGCTATTTCAAAAAATAACATTTGTAATAAGTGGAATTTCTCACAAGGGAACCAGACTGCTCAAACATTGGCTGCTGGATTACTTTAGGACAGAAACTTTGGGGGCTGGGACATGAAGCTGGTTCCAATCAGCTAGATTCTCTCAAAAATGTTTACCTCACACTTCCCCAACCTCAACACTGGGAAATGTTCTGTGACTTTCCCTCAGTGGTGGAGCCCATCTACTTTACAGAGGCTAGGACTTAAACTGGAGATAGTCTGGTGGGAGTCTAAGGTTCATCCACGAGGCTAAATTGGCACTAAAGAAGCACTGCAGAGCTGTTTTTCCTCATTGGATCTCCTAGCACCAAAGCTGAAAGCTCAGACCCAGGCCCTGGCACATACATATCTTGTGTGTCCCTTTCCACCTGTATGTTAGTTACTGTTGGTAGCACCACCCTCCACCTGCCACTCCCCCCCCCACTGCAGTTAGAGATGCAGACCACATAGTGGCCTATATTCATGAACCTTTGCAATTCATGAAGCACTAAGTGCAGGATGACCACAGATATCATGAATAAAGAAGTACTGTGAAGATTATGTATATCACAATGGTATACTGAACTAATTAGAAAGCAACTTTCACAATGCCGCTAACATCACAATAGCCCCCTGCAGCATTAAAGCCAGCAGTTGAAATCAAAGAGAGTTAGAGTGTCACACAAACAGCAGATTTAAAAGCTATAACTAATAAACTAATGCATAAATCAAATGTGCAATGTTCCGACTCAAAATACTCAATTAATCATTTACTTGTGAGGGGTAGGACTTTCATAACTCACTTGCGGCTCTGCCACTCATGAGTTATGGTCATGCCCTTTTATACTTGAAAACAAGTTGAAGATAAACTACATATGTTTAGTCAGAACTATATATATGAAATGTGGACCTGTATGATACATCATTTATCTGCCAAGGACAGTTTGACCTCTGGTAACTTCGCAAGTGACGTAAGCGATGTGGGTGCATGTGTGATGATATATGGGTCAGGACGGTGTGAGCGGGACAGTTGGAACTGGGAGAGGAAGCAGTGGGAACAGGGGAGTTTAGAGCTGGGAGTAGGTGCAGTCAACAAAGAAGCCAGAGGCAAGGAGTGCTGCCGCCAGCGTCCCTGTGAGCCAAGTGCTAGTCAGAGAGATGGCATTGTTGCTGAAGTGCTGGTATGTGGCTGCTTCTGAAAGGGGAAGGGTATTGTGTACTGTTTTTTTTTTTTGAGATGAGTGAGAGGTGAAATTTGGCTTGACCTTTGTATGCGACAGAAAGGCACAGAACATCGTGGCATAACTGTGTTCTTTGAAATGAAACTGAAAGAGCAGGAGCTGGCATGCAAGACAGCAGGCGGTTAGTGAAAGTACAACTATGCTGCTCGTGCTGCCAGCTCCAGCCAGTCCTGAACTACAGAGAGAATATTTTTGTACCTGGAGATCTAGAGTGAAAATATTTTGAAATTTTCACTTTAGATCTGGAGACAGCAAAAATATCACTAATAGGTTCCTGAAAATATACTCATAGGTGTTGCATAAATAGGGGATACATGATGGGCATGAGTGTGATATGGAAAATATTTTCACTCCTTACAGTGACCTCTGGTGAGTATCCAGAGGTCACTGGTCAGGAGTGAAAATATTTTCCATATCACATGGGTGCACATCATGTATCTGATTTATATAACAGGAGTGTGTTTTCTGCTGTTTTTTGGTTTGATGACCTCACCACAGTGAAAATAAATGCAGGTGACATCACCACAGTGAAAATAAATCCATTTATTTTCACTGTAGCGATGTCATCAGCATTTATTCTCACTTCCTGTGAGAATACATGATTTTATTTGAAATGTTTACAACTCACCCCTATTGTATAAATATATTTATACAACATATGTTTTGGGATATCAGCACAGATAAAAAACACTATCTCAGGAAGAAAAAGAAGATATCACTAACATCTCCGTGTTCCTAAAGATATCACTGATATCTTCATGTTCCTATATGTCATACTGATATCTTCCATGTTCCTATACGTCATACTGATATCTTGTTTGTACCAGTATGTCATTGAATTTCATAACTAATTGCAGGTGTCATTTTGCCTGCTTGATCGTTCCATAATTGTGATAGGTTTCAGTTATAGGCAATAGTTATCTAGTTGATCCTGCCATAATTTTTAAACAAATAGTCATTTACCGAGCACTAATAGCAGTAAATAATATGCTGGCAGGGGTTTAAAATAAAGCACTCTCTGTTCAAAAGGTAAGAAAGAACAGGTTACTCACCTGTAACAGTAGTTCTAGGAGTAGTATATGTTGTTCATCCACACTTCTTGGCATGTCCGTTTCCCCTTTAAATCTGGCCGGAAGTCTTCAAGCTGGCTCTTCCCACCCACCTGGGTGGTAAATACCTCGGCTCCACCCCATGACACCAGATCTTAGCCCACGGGAAGCAAGGTGGTGCGCCTAAAGCCGGGGAGGTCGGGTGGGTGCGTGTGGATGAATAACATATACCACTCCTAGAACTACTGTTACAGGTGAAAAACCTGTTCTTCTAGGAGCGTGGATATGTTGTTCATCCACACTCTCTGGCAGACTCCAAGCAGTTCTGTGGGAGGAGGGAGGCAAGGTGCACACCTCCTACTTAGGGAACAGAGATTGGAGAACCGAGGCCCCAAAACCAGCATCCCGGCGTGACTCAAGGTCGATGTGGTAGTGGGTAATAAAGGTGTTTGCTGACTTCCAGGTCGCAGCCCAACAGATTTCCTGGATAGGGATGTCTCTGGAAGCAGCCCCCTGATGCAGCAGTATGGTGGGTAGAATGAGCTCTTAACCCTCTGGGAGGCTCCTTGCCCGCCAACTCATAGCACAGACCTATGCATGATGTAATCCATCTCGCAATTGTCCATTTGGCTGCAGGTCTGCCAGAAGCAGCTTCAGCGTAGGTGACAAACAGCTGGCGAACCTCTCCCCGAATTTCTGCCGTCCTCGCCTTATAATAGGAAAGAGCACGTCTGAGGTCCAGAGTATGGAGCCTGTACTCGGCATCCGAGGTGTAGTTAGGGTAGTATACCAGCAGAGTCCACACCTGGTTAAGGTGAAACTCTGAAACCACCTTCGGAAGGAATTTCAGGGGGGGGCGCAGGACAACTTTGTCCCTGTGGAAGACCAGATAAGGGGAGTCCACTGAAAGTGCCTGGAGCTCCCCTGTCCGTCTGGCTGATGTGATAGCCACCAGGAAGGCCGTCTTCCATGACAAGTGTGAGAGCTCACACTTGTGCATGGCTTCGAATGGCTTGCCCATAAGCTTTGCCAAAACTAGCAAGAGATCCCACGGAGGTGGAGGTTCACGCACCAGAGGGGATATGTGATCCAGGCCTTTAAAAAAGCAGCCAACCACTGTCTCCTGTGCCAATGCCAGCTGACCGGCCCGCGCCCGGTTAGCAGAAATGGCTGCCAGGTGCACCCGAAGGATCGATGACCGTAGATCCCCTTTGGAGAGAGACCAAAGGTAGTCTAGAATGTTAGTCACAGAGCAGGATAAGAGGTCCAGACTCTTACTCTGATATAAAATGGAAAACCTTTTCCATTTGAAGGCATAACACTTCCTGGTCAATTCCTTACAAGATGCCTCCACCACGGTGCAGACATCCTCGGAAAGACCCAGAGCCTGGAACTCTAGCCGCTCAGGTACCAGGCTGTGAGGTGCAGGGATTGAAGGTCCAGATGGAATACCTTCCCCTGATTCAATGATATCAGGTCCGGGCATGTACAAAGCCGCTAAGAGGCCCTGTAGCTGAGGCTGAGGAGGATACCAGAACTGGTGGGGCCAATCTGGGGCTACCAGGATCACCTTCACTTTGTCCCTCCTCACCTTGAGTAATACCTTGTGGATCAAGGGAAATGGAGGGAAGGCGTAGAGCAGACCTAGGGTTCATGGCCTCGAAAAGGCATCCCCCTGCAGTGAGCCCTGCTGAGGGGGGCCGGCATGGTACAGACTCAGCTTGGTGTTTTCCATGGAGGCAAACAGGTCTGCCAATGGTTTGCCCCAATGGGAGAACAGATTGTAAGCTACCTCTGGATGGAGAGACCACTCGTGGGATGTCTGGCCTAAGGGGCTGAGAGCATCCGCCAGTTGGTTCAAGACTCCTGCCACATGGATGGCTAGGAGATCTGCCTCCAACCTGCTGATGAGGATCCAGATTCAGAGTGCTTCCTTGTGTAGCAGACGGGACTGCATGCCGCCCTGTTTGTTGAGGTAGTACATGGTCGTGGTATTGTCCATCTGGACTTGAACCACTTGACCCCGGAGCTGAGGCGTGAAAGTTGACAGGGCCAGTCTGACTGCTCTGAGCTCCAACAGGTTGATGTGGCATCGGGACTCCTCAGGGGGTCCAGAACCCGTGGGTCCTGCTGTTCCCCATGTGGGCTCCCCAGCCCATGAGAGAGGCATCGGTCATAGGACGACCGTCGGCTCAGGACGGACAAACAGGATTCCTTCCTGCAACCGGTCTGGGATGGTCCACCATTGGAGAGCGTCCCACATCTTCTGGGTAACAGTGATCAGTTGGTTGAAGTAATCATATCGCTGAGTCCACTGAGCGGCCAGCTCCCATTGCAGGGGGCGCATGTGCCACCTGGCCCAATGGACCACCGAGGTGCACGCCGCAATGTAGTCCAGAAGGCGCAGAAAGTCCCGGGCAGGGCGCAAGTGCCGAACCAGAAATGATTGGGCAAAAGAGGACAGAACCTCCGCCCTGTCTGCCGGGAGCCGAGCTCTGGCTTGACGAGAGTCGAGCTCTGCCCCAATGAAGCCCATCACCTGAGAGGACACGAGTTCTGACTTGGCCTTGTTGATCAGGAGGCCGAGTTGGGAGCAGGTTTGGAGGGCCAGATCCCTGGACCTCTCCACTTCCTGAAGGGAGGAACCTGCCAAGAGCCAGTCATCAAGATAAGGGTATATCTGGACTCCTTGATGCCAAAGATGGTTACCACTGCAATGCACTGGTGAAGACCCGTGGGGCTGATGACAGGCCGAACAGCATGGCTCAGAACTTGTACAGGGTCCCCTCAACCCTGAAGCAGAGAAACCACTGGTGGGATGGATGGATTGGGACATGAAAGAATGCGTCCTCTAGATCCAGTAAACAGAACCACATGTTTCGCTCCAGGGATGGTATGATCTGATTCAGAGTTACCATCTGAAAAGTGCGAGACCTGAGATATGGATTCAGGTCATGGAGATCTAGAATGGGACACCAACCCCCCGTCCGCTTGGGCACCAGAAAGTACCTGGACACAAAGCCTGGGTCTGTAGGAGGATCCGGCACTGGAACTACCACCTCCTTGCGGAGGAGCTGAGCAATGTCGTCCCGAAGGGCCGACTGAATGCAAGCTGAGATCCTTTCCTCCAGAGGGGCACAAGCTCGGCTGGGAGGGTACTGCTCGAATTCCAGAGGCAGTCCCTGGCCGACCACTTCCAGAACCCACCTGTCCGAAGTGATACCGGACCAGGCGGAAAGAAAGTGATGGAGCCGGCCTCCCACGGGAGCACCCAGAGCTGGCATGATGGGTGTAGGGGTGGCAACCCCGACCCGTCACTGAGCAGGCTTAGAGGAGGAGGAGGCTCCTGGACCAGCACCTTGGCCTCCTTTATGGGGCTGTTGGGGACCCTGCTTGGGCCTGAGGCACCAAGCTTGAGCCTACTGCTGCTGCTGCTGCTGTTGCTGCTGGCCTCCTTGAAAGGAGGGCTTCCTAACCACAGGGGAAGAGTGCCGAAAAGGCTTCTTTTTGCGTTTCTGCTGGTTCTTGCCCAAAGAACCCTTCACAGAGGTAGCATCCAAGGTGGCATTGGACTTCTGTATGCGCTGGAGGTGACCAGCCACTCCCAGACCGAAGAGGTTGGTGCCTAGGAAGGGCATGTCAGCTAGCTTGTGCTGAGTATTCGCCAGAAAGGAGGATAACCTCAGCCAGGCCCTGCGGCAAGTGGCCACTGCAGCTGCTAAGGATCTGGCACAGGAATCTCCAATGTCCAGGGCTGTCTGGAGCTGCTGTTTGGCAACAGCATGGCCCTGGTCACGGACTTGCTTCACCGTGGTTTGCATGTCCGCAGGGAGATGAGGGAGGACTTCATCTAATGACCCTAAGAGGGCATGAGAGAAGTGTGCCATGATCACAGCTGAGCTGGCCTGATAAAGGCCTAAGGATGAGGCCGCATAAACCTTCCAGGCAGAATGATCATTGTTCTTGGACTCCTAGTCTGGAGGGTGGTCAGTGTCGGCTGAGCTACCAGTGCATCTAAATACAGAAGCAGTCACAAGGCTTTTGGCCGAGGGATGCTCTGTGAACCCTGCCAGGGACCCCATGGGCACCATATACTTGCGGGTCATGCAGGCAGATGGAGCTGGACAGGAGGCAGGACGCTGCCATAGCTCAAGGGCCGGGCCAACAATGGCTTCGGCCACTGGAAAGGCCTCCGACAGAGTATCCCCTCACTTGAGGATATCCGTGAGAGGGTATTCCACCTTCTTTTGTATAGGCTCCAAGGGCATTCCAGTAGATTCAGAAATCAGGCGAAGAATGCCCTGAAAAGAGGAAGGACCTTCCTCAAAACCTGCCACAGATGACTCGTCATCCCCAGGATGCGAGTGCAACCCAGTGGCATCCGAGTCTGAATAGTCAGTATATAATGGCCTCCCGCCTACATCTCCCTCGATGCACCAAGGGCAATCGGGGACAACACTGATGGACAGACAACGGGGCAGTCCATTGTCTGTCCGGTCCTCTTTTGAGAGAGCCTATCCCCGAGGCTGCTTAGGCGGTGGTTCCACCAAAATCGGTGGAGAGACCGAAATAGGCCGAGCTGGAATACGTGCCAGCCTCACGGGGGGGGGCAAAGCCTTTGGTTCCAGAGGGGTCGGCCTGAGAGGCGGGGGCCAAGTAATGGGCGGTACTGCTGGCGGAGCCGGCTTCTGACCGGTCGGAATCAGCTGTTGCCACATGAGATCCTCATAATGTCGACGGAGTTTCCGTCGAAGTCTCTCCTCATCCGAGGAGGATGAGGATCGATGGCGATGCCTCTTTCTAGAGTGCTTATGACCTTTCTTCGGTTTTTCAACCGAAGGGGTCCTGGTCCTCGATTGAGACTGACGGGGTCGGCTGGTTCGATTGGGAGATGCTACAGTCGGAGCGAACCGAGGTTCCGGCACCTTTCCCTCGATCGGGACACCTGAGGGCAGGGTCTCCGCGTCGGGGAAGGAAAGGACAGGCATCCTTTCTAAGGAGTCGTCGACCACAGCCGGTGACAACGGCTCAATTGGGTCGAGAGAGATTTCGTCCGGTTCAGCTGTTTCCTCTATCTTGGTGCCTTGGCCGGATGAAAGGTCTGAAAAGCCGGCGGTTGAGGAAGCGATCTCGACCGAAGTCGAGATCACATGTTCCTGGGACTCGGACCTCTCTTGGTCCTAGGAACATCTTCTACGGGAAGAAGACTTGGATTCCTTGTCCCTCTTCTGAGGGCAGAAGGAGTGCGAGCCTGAGGGCGCCTCACCCCTGGTGGGGAGAGACTGGCACAACTCCCAAAAGGAACCGGTAAAGGTAGAGCCAAGGTTGACAGGCACAAAAAAGCTTCGACTGGCCAAAGCTTGGGCAGCTTCCTCTTCGGAAGCCGCCATCTGATCCAGCTGTTCAGTGGATCCCATGGCCATGGAAACTGACCACCTAGCCTCCTTCGATTTCACCAGTGGATTGCGAAGCTCCGGTCTTCCCAATTTTAGGCGTGCCTTGCGGTCCTCCAGGATGTTGGGATGGAAGGCCAGACAGATGGTGCAAGCGGAGGTGTCATGTGCAACACCTAAGCAA
Organism: Neoceratodus forsteri; assembly: GCA_016271365.2. NCBI lineage: Eukaryota > Metazoa > Chordata > Ceratodontiformes > Ceratodontidae > Neoceratodus > Neoceratodus forsteri. Next base: position 206,027,602 of record CM057456.1, read on the forward strand.
TAGACACACAAGAGGTGGGGATCAGTGAGCAACATTTTTTGTCCGCAAGGACACCGATGAAAACCGGGGGATGATTTGTCCTCTAAGTCCGATGTGCTAGGATTGGAATCATAAACTTGGATGAGTTTTAAAGAAAGCGGCGGTGAAAACCAACGTTTAGAATCCAGGGCCTGCGAACTGCTAAGGTAGCACGAGGGAACCTGAATCTTCCAGTGGAAAGGAAGATCTGGCGTCATGGGGCGGAGCCAAGGTATTTACCACCCGGGTGGGTGGGAGGAGCCAGCTTGAAGACTTCTGGCCAGATTTAAAGGGGAAAGGGACATGACAGAGAGTGTGGATGAACAACATATCCACGCTCCTAGAAACTGTGTTTTTTATGTTGAGTTTATTTAACTTTGTGTAAAAGATGCTGCTGACTGTAGGGAGAGGGGAATGAGTGAGTCAGCAGCTTCAGAAAAGTAGATGCGAGCCCAAACACACATTGCTATAGCAACACACGCTTGGGCTTGCATCTACTTTTCTGAAGCCGTTGACTCGCTTGCTCTGTGCTTGCTCTCCTCTGGCTACAGTTGGCAGCTTTTTTTACACAAAGCCAAGAAAAGCCAACATAAAAAACACAGTTTTCTTACTTTTTGAACAGAGTGCCTTATTTTAAATCTCTACCAGCATGTCATTTACTGCTATTAGCAGCACTCGGTCACATGACATTAGAGCAAGAAAAGTGAAAGTGCTTGTTCAGTAAAACAGTCTGAAAATGGGTCCTGGGTCCTGCACTCCCATTCCTCTGTAGATGCGTATATGTATGTAGCTGTGGAAGCACAGGGCCCTCCAGGTCCTGCGTTTCCATTTATAGGACAACAGTGACCAAATTGTCAACCTAGCCATCTTATTACCCCACCTCATGTACCCAGTACTGAAAATGTTCAAATCCCTGCCAAAATATAATTCTGTGCAACTACAATGCCATTCCACACCACAGGAATGAAACACATTTTGGGCAGGATTTGAAAAATGACAGCTGTGATATACATGAGGTGGGGTAATAAGAAGGCTAGGTTGAAAATCTGGGGTCACAATATTTAAAATTTCCAAACCTACAAGGGAGTGTAGCAAAATTGCACCATATTGTTATAACTTTGGAATTTTTCCATATTTTGACCCCAAATTTTTGACATAGTCTTCTTATGACCCCACCTCATAAACCCCATAGGGAAAATTTTCAAAATGCCATTCTGTGCCACAGGTGCAAAAACACATTTCAGATAGGATGTGAAAAATTACAGCTGCACTGTTCATGAAGTGGTGTGAAAAAATTATGTTGAAAATTTGGAGTCAAAATATTGAAAAATACCAAAGTTATGCATGTGCATAGAAGAATTTCAATGAATGCTCATAATAACTAGGCCAGTTTTAGGAATTCTTTCACCAAATTTTCAACATGGCCTTTTTGGGACCCCACCTCATGAATACTGGTGGTGAAAGTTTGTTATTCAGTCCCAAAAGGTGATTTCCCACAGCGACTGCGAAATCACCATCTGGGCCTGATTAATGAAATGACAGTGCCAATGTTCATGAGGTGGGGATCCTAAAAAGGCCATGTTGAAAATTTGGTGAAAAAAATCGTAAAAATGGCAACGTTATGAACATAAGGTGAAAACACCATTGAAATACATTATAAGGCACTTACATTGATTCCTCAGTTCACAGTTCAGCTTTGCAGAGTGCAGACATTTCTCTGTCCACCTGGTGGTAAGTATTGGGTAAGGGAGGTGTGGAGGGGTGGGTGCTGAGTGGGAGGGTCAGGATGGGGGAGGGGGACAACGGGGATGATGAGGGACCATTTTCTTTTTTCAGGACAAAAAAATAAAAAGACGCCGAGGACTTTTTTCTTTTTACAAGATAAACTTGAGCAAGTATTTTGGAACACTGGGGGGTGGGTTCCCCTGTGTCCCATACTAATGGGGGGGCTCTAAATGCTGACAGGGGGATTGGGCACCCCCAGTGTCAGCTATTTAATAAAACAATGGTCTGCATGGGGGAGCATCTGACACTGGGGGTGGGCATCCTGGTGTCAGATTATATAAATATCAATAAATAAACCAGGGACTAGGAGGTGGGGGGGTGACACTAGACACCAGGGAAGCGGCAGCTCATAACTTACACTGCAGCCGGCAGCATGAGTTCATCTGTGGCTGCAGAACTAAAGAAAATCTGTTATTCTCATATAGAGAACGCGGCAGAAGGCTCCTCTCACTAAGCTGGGCACCCGGGATTTTGGGTGCCCAGAAAAAGTATTTCTGCCACTAATTGTGAAAAACGAACACCAGAATCTACCGAAATGGGGCTTGTTTAACTAGGTTCTGGTGTTTGATTTGTAAAATGACATTTGTATGCATTTTCCACGCATTTTAGTTTGTGGAAAAAAAAGACAAGATGGTGGCTCATGAAAAAGGATTTTTCTCTCATGAAAAAGGGCTTTATTCTCACAAAAAAGGGATGTGTCTTGTGAGACAGAATCCTTTTTTGTGAGATCAAATCCTTTGTTGAACTTTCTCCTTCTATCCTGAAAAGTGATTTTCCCACTGAAAACAATGGGAAATGAAAAATTGAATTACTTTGCAACAGATTAATATTTTTTCACAAAACAAATGCATGCCTGTTCTGTTACCCAAGCTGTTTCTACCATAAACAAAATCACACCAAAATTCCACACCATCTGGACAGAAGGCAATGAGGAAAGAACTGCAAAAATGGTGACTTTATGACTTTTTGCACTGTCTGGATCTCAGAATCCACATATCCAACTGGAATGAAACTTGCCACATCAAGAGATCTACTCCAAGGGACAGAGTATACCAAATGTTGAGCAAATCCATTGATCAGTTACAAAGTTATTAAAGTGCAAAATGTAAGGTTTAACATTAAATATGCTACTCAATCCTAACTATAGGGGCACAACCGTGCCTCTATTACACACACACACACACACACACACACACACACACACACACAAGAGATACACAGCAGTGACCTGTTGAATAAATGATTTATTTTCAAAGGATCTGTTTGACCTCAGGTAACCTCATGAGTAGTGTAAGCAAGTGATGTGCCCAAGGTCAAATGGCTTGAGTGAAAATAAATCATCTGTTCAACAAGGTGCCTGCTACATATTTAATTTATGCAATAGGCAGGGACTTTGTGTTTTTTTTTATTTAATTTCCTGTTTTAAAAATTTAGAAAGTTGTAGGGATTATTCGGTGAAGTGAAGCACCTCCACTTCTTTTGAGCATTGTTGCCATGGCCATTGCTATGGATGCGGCATTGTGACACCACTGTGATGAAAAATCCCCTTCTCCCACGACTTCCAGTTTACTGCCACCACCAGGTTTTTACCAGCACAGGAACCAGGAAACCTGCTTTTTTTACCTCCTCCTTGCATAATGCACATGGTCAGGAAGGTCAACACAATAACTGTGGGTAGAGTGCCCTTCAGAGATGGACTGCAAACAGGGTCCAGCAGAAATAGTAGAATTACCTTTTTAAATAAAACAAGCAGTCAGTGATTCAATAAGAATGGATTCTTTACTCGTGACTACAAGTATTTACAAGCAGGATATATTTACAGGAAAACAAAAATGTTGCACATTTACTAAGAAACAGAAAATAAAGCAAGTAAAACAGATGGTGTACAGCAAAATTCTTAGCTACCCTTACCTAAAATCCTTCACCTTCCCTAGCTACAGAAAGCACTGTCCCTTACTGTGCTATCATACCAGTCAGCTAGTCTTTGTATGGCAGGGCCCCTGGCCTTCAGATGTTCCAAGTGCAAGAGAGTGAGATGAACCTTAGCTCGCTGATTTATTCTCTTTGACTGCAGGAGGTGGTTTTGCCCCTTTGAGTGACAGTTTACCCTGGCCTCTCCATGGGTGTGTGTATGGAGGGATGACATCATGTAGGCCAGCTGGCTTGCTTCACACCCAGACATCCTCAGTCCAACTTTACAATTCTGTTTTCCAGGATGTCCGAGGTGTGCAACCCCACACCTCTGCCTTTCAGGATGACTGAGGTGTTCAAAATGTCACTCTCCTATTTGCCTTTCAGGATCTGCGCTAAATGTTCCCAAGGAAACATTCTCCTGCAGCTGAGTTGGCTAATATTTTCCATGAGGCCTGCTTGGACATGTGACCTTGGAAGCTATGGTTTGTGCCCACTTTGTAAATAGCAGAACTTATAACAGAAGCATGATTACATTAATAAAGAACAAATCTAGAACAAATGGTTTGATACCTTTTATTGACCAACAAGGATGTTACAAAAAGAACAAAAAGCTTTAGCTTTCAGATCAACAAGTTCTTCTTTGGAAGCTTGATGACAGTTATTTAGAAAATCCCATATTATTAACACTTAGACCATGCAGAAAAAAACCCAGAAATAATTCTCATTGGTTTAAAACAGGCCTTCAGAACATAATTAAAGTGACATCAGAGAGCTTGACTATCTTAAGTGTGCTTTCAGCTGACTCAAACTTGAAGGTCAAAGGTTGTCCAGAGATAACAGCAGGCAGAGAGTTCAACCCACATATATTATACCATGTATCAGTCTAATGAATAACAAAACACTAAGATTCTCTACTCACTAAATTATGTGTCAAGTGAAAAAAAACTCCCAAAGAACCATACTTCATGAGTGAGGTAAGAGTACACCAGTAGTTAGCTTCAACTCTGCTCAGAACTCTGTTAGTCTGTGAATACTGCCTATGACAATTAATAAAGGAATTTAAAAAAAGGAAATCAATAGATCAATAGATTAATAGATCAATCTGGTCACATGTCCATCACACTGCACTGATCAGAAGACATTTGTCCTGACTGGTGGAGCTGCGCGAGTTCTAAATAAAAAAATCAATGCAAGATGACAGCCACTGTTAGCGAAAGCAGACTCGCTTTGCATGCTGTGTGGGCATGGGTACTTTTAGAACGGCAAACAGGAATGGCTGTGTTTTTTTTTTAATGTATTTATGTGTTTTTTTTTTGGTTTGTGGGTGGGTGACTGAAGACGGTAGAGCTTGAGGCCATATTTCTCATGAGCGACTGCGAGGCGGTTTGGGGGACCGGAGCAACAAGGAAGCTTGAAGACAGGCAGCCAAAAGCTGAGTATAAAAAGAAAAGCAAAAGGTACATTTTACATATTCTATGAATCTGTAGATATTGGAGATAGGAAGTGGAAAGGAGGGAGTCTTTTTTTCAGTCAGTGAGTAGCTGAGTGTGCTTGAAAGTGCAGAAGCAGGTGGGTGGTAGGGGCAAGCAAAGTCTTTATAGTGTGGGTGTACTTTTGTTAAAAAAAAAGATCTGGTGGTTTGCTGCAGATTTGGAAGCAGATATTAGAGAGCAGCTATTACAAAGAAATGTATGCTGCTGGAAGGAATTGCATGTTTTGTCAGTGGTGTTTCTGTGTGGGGCGTTACAAAATATGTTGTTCTGCTTAGTGGGGAAGTAGTACTGGTAGGCATCCAGTACTGGTGGATGACATGTCTATTACATACATAAATGTGCATGCCATGTCTACTATATATATAAAAAAATGTATACAACAGTATTGAGAAATAAGTGAGTAGTGAATAATGAATAAATAAGTGAGCAGTGAATATAAGTAAGAAAAGGGACAAGAAGGATAGGATTGTTAGGCTTAAGAAAGGGGAGGAGTGGGTGGAGGATAACAGGAGAAAAGAAGAGATACCAAATGAATACTCCTGTTCTGTCTTCACCAGGAAGAAGAACGGACCAATGCCTTCAGGAGGGAGAAGGAGTAGGGGGGAGGGGAGGGGAAGATAGATGTTGTGACAGAAGGTGGAAAAATCACCAGGACTGGACAGAGTACATCCAAGGGTACTAAGGGAACCGGCTGAGGAACTAGCAGGGCCACTGGCAGGCCTATTTAATAATTCACTGGAGTCAGGCATGGTACCACAGGACTGGAGAACCGCACATGTGGTGCCCCTCCACAAAAGCGGTCCCAAGGTTGACCATGGGAAATACAAATCAGTTAGCCTGACATCAATCATGTGCAAGCTCATGGAGACCATACTTAAGGAAAGATTGGTAGACTATCTAGAGAAGCATGGTCTCCAGGATGCAAGGCAGAATGGGTTTATGGGGGGGAGATCGTGACAAACAAATCTGATTGACTTCTTTGACTGGCTCACTAAGATAGTAGACAAGGGCTAAATGGTTGATGTCCTCTATCTGGATTTCAGCAAGGCCTTTGACTGTGTGCCCCATGGAAGTTGGAAGATCTTGGGGTTGGGGATAAAATGGCCAGATGGGTAGAAAACTGGTTGAGGGACAGAACTGTGTTTTTAAAATATTTTTAAAATCTTGTTTCGTGAGACAATTTTCTTGTTTCATAAGGCCTGGCAAAACAAAAACAGGGCCATACAAAACAAGAATTTAGACTTAGTTTTTTTCACATTCCTGTTTCACATGAACCAATCCTGTTTTGTGAGAATGACACAATCTCATGAAACAGGATTGCTTCATACAAAGCAAGAATTTGGACTGGTTCTATGTGACAAGGGTGACTGAATGTCAGTGACAAGTCATAAGGGCACACAACCACAAGGGCGACTGAAAAACAGCATGTTATTTAATGTGGGGGGCTTCACCCCACGCACCCCCCTCATGGGGGGCTTTGGCCCCCACACCACCCTTAATTAGGATTCCTACTCCGGGGGGGCACAACTTGGGGAAAGTGGTGAAATCCAAGGTCACCCACATTGTTGGCACCATTGTGCAGTCGCCCTTATGACCAGTCGACGACATTCAGTCGCCCACATCACAGGCTACCATCGGATTCAACTTTTTTGCACATTTGAAATTTAACATGCCATAACTCTGGTAACATTTGGAGTTAAGGGACAATCTATATATCCAGAGAAAGGTCTCAATGAGTACTACTATGCTAACACATAATACCACCCAGAAACATTCAGGAGCCATACAAAAAACATAACATTGTAAAAATGAAAATTCCCTTAGGATAACATTGCAACTTTAACAAGCCATAACTCCATCACTCTTTGGAGTTAAGAGACACTCTATATATCAAAAAGGTCTCAATGAGTAATACAATAATAACACATAATACCACCTCCCCACAAAAAATATAGGGGCCAGGCAAGCGTTCCTTTAAATATGCTGCCCCTCACTTATGGAACACTCTCCCTGCTAACCTGGTCAACAGGCCTTCTCTCCAAGGCTTCAAGTCGGGCCTTAAACTATATCTCCTTGAACTCAGCCTCTGAGGCTGCAATCGTTAGCCCCCCTCTTCCCCCCTTCCCATGCAGGTCTCAACCATGACCACTGCGTCCCTTGCTTATTTCAATGTATGTATCTACTATGACCCTTGCAACTTCAAAGTATAGTGCCTAATGTACTAGCAGTATTGTCAACCATAATTACTGTCACTCTTGTATGTAATAATCCTAACAAATGTATCTTGTCTATTGTATGAAAATGTATCTTGTCTACTGTATGTAACCGCTGCCTCATTGTATCTAATCCGGGGTCGCCCCTGAAAAAGGGACCTCTGGTTTCAGTGGGCTTACCTGGTTACCAACATTTAAATAAATAAATAAATATAAAAAACATAAAAATGAAAATTCCTATAGGATAACATTGCAACTTTAACAAGCTGTAACTCTGTCAACGTTTTGAGTTGAGGGAGAAGTTATATATCAAATGAAAAGTCCAAATGAGTACTATAACAAAAACTAAATAAATAAATAAGACTAAATCCCTAAGGAATACCAACTAAAAATACAGATACAAAAAAATAAAAATTAAAAAATTTAAATTCTCATAAGGTAATATTGCTACCATAACAAGCTATAACTCCACCAATATTTGGAGTTAAGGGACAATGTACGTATCAAAAAAATAACTCAATGAGTAGTACAATACTGACACATGATATCCCCCCCCCAAAAAAAAATCAGGGGCCATATAAAAATAAAAAAGTTAAAAAATTAAAATCCCATAGGATAACATTGCAACTTTAGCAAGCTGTAACTCTGTCACTCTTTGGAGTTAATGGAAAATCTATGTATCAAAAGAAAGGTGCCAATGAGTACTACAAGACTAAGTCCCTATGAGATATCAACTGAAAATAGGCATATAAAAAACATAAACATTCAAAAATGAAAATTCCCCTGGGATAACACTGTAACTTTAACAAGCCATATGTTCATCAATAACTGGAGTTAAGGGGCACTATATATATTAAAAAATGTGTCACTGAGTACTACAATACTGCCATAACATTCCTCCCTAAATATTCATGGGGTACACACTGCACCCCAAAATTACCTTCAATCTTCTATATGGTGCCAAATCCACAATGAAAGTCTGATCATCATGAAAAAATGCACCAAAGATATATATTATCTTTCACTACGTTCATAGCAAATTTCAGAGCAAATTGACAAAAATTTACTGACTTATGGATGAAAAAAACAAAAAAACAAATTTTTGCCAATATACACTCAACCGCTGGTAGTTAAGAGGGTCACTTAATATATTTTTCCCTTTGAAGTGAGCCCCACAAAAGACAATTACAACCAAGCATATGCATTGCTTTTTTGGAGGGCCCTGTTCTTCCACAGCCAGTTGGATGTGTGCATCTATGGAGGGATGGAAGTGTAGGACCCAGAGTACCCTGTGCTTCCCTAGCCATATGGATGTGATCACGCAGATCCCAAAATGACCTGCACAAATGAGGATATGATTCAACTGTCTCAAAAAGTAAGGACATTCTTTCCAAAAAACTGTTTTAATGCACCAGTTAGGGTTCAGATTAAAGGGACTAAAGAGGGGAATGTCACATTAGGGTTTCCAACCGTAACTCCCCACACCCACCTCACAAGCAGGAAAAGGAAAAAACAACAGAAAATATACATTTCTGGGCTATTCCAATGAACACCACCAAAGTTATTAAGGTGCAAAGTTAGGGGTTTAACATTGAACACCCTACTCAACCATAACTATAGGGGTACTACCGTGCCCCTATAATATATTTATATTTTGCAAAAAAAAACTGCATTAATGCACCTGTTAGGGTTCAGATTAAAACAACAAAAGTAGGGAACTGTGGCATTAGGGTTTCCAACCCTAACTCCCCACCCCCATCCCCAAGCAAGAAAAGGAAAAGAAATTACGCTTTTCGCTGTCCTGAATGTTGGTGAATCAGGGGTTGGGTCTTCCTTTGGGTTCTCAACACTAATGCTCACTCCATTCCATGACCAAATAAGGTGAGATGTGATATGCTTTTTCAAGCAGAGCCTACAGATTGTTGGCAAAATGTGGGGAGACACACTTCTGTACGTTTGCAGACTATATCACAATGAGGTGAGCATTAGAGCAGTGAATATATATATGTATGTGTGTATAGATATATATATATATATATAAAAGACAAAGAACCTGGTGATTTGCATATGCAGCTCATGATGCTTTGCATTGTGGGGGCATGTATGATTTTGTATTTTATATATATATATATATATGATGGAATAGTCACCAAAAGTGGGCAGAAGGGAACTTCACTTATCTGCTCATCTGAAGGACAGTCCCTCTCACAGGCCAGCATCGCCTAGTACTGCACAATAGTATCTGTGTTGGGAAAGAGCCCAAATTTCTTTTTGATGTGGGGTTTAACGCATGACCTTTGATTCCGCAGAGTGCTACCACTGAATGAAACTGACACCTTATTATAGATCAAAGCTAGCTCCAACCATTTTGAGCTTAAAACAAGCAAAGGAACAAATGGTCAGCAACCATGGAATGCAAAGTGTGGAGTTGTCTATCAGACATAAGCATGTAAGCCTGGGGCCCTCGAGGGTGCCATGGTTTACCACCTCTCTTTCCTTTTACCTCCCCAAGGGGGCTGGCCTGGGTTCTTAAAGGCTGTAGAAAACTGGGTACAAATGATAAAGAATGGCACAGTGCCTCCACCTAGGGTAGCTATATGGGATACTTAAAGGCTATGCTCAGGAAGAAAAAATTACTCACTTTAGTAATTATGTTTCTTCTAGTGGAGTCTTGCTGTATTCTAACTATTGCAGTTAGGTCCTGCCTTTCAACTGCCCCGGAGAACAAAGGGTTAACTTTTCTATGCCTTGCATAGAATGTTCATCACGAGCTCGGTTGAAGCCCCTGTCTGTTGTTGTTCAAACTGCAACCGTCAGATCTTTACGAGCAAAAACTCACTAGGTGTTCTGTGTGGAAACTGTAAAATTTTTACTAGCCAACTGGTAAACATATAATGTTTTTGGTTTCAAAGGAAGACTCAAGTCAGGAAACCCAAAAACAAAAACACATCCAAAACACAACATTCCACCCAAACAAAAAAGAGGGTGTAAAAAGGACACCCCTAGGGTGCCAACACTGCTCCTGCCCACTCACATCCCAAAAACTAGGTTCTGAGAGGGGAGGTGGGGGGGGGTCAGAATACAGCAAGACTCCACTAGAAGAAACATAATTACTAAGGTGAGTAATTTTTTCTTCAAACAACATGAAGTCTTGCTGTATTCTGACTATTGCAGACTACCAAGCAGTACCTCCATGGAGGAGGACATAACCTACTTGGAAATAGGCCTAAGTACTGCTGTGCTAAACCGAGCATCACTCCTAGCCTGGATATCCAGAGAGTAATGCTTGGTGAAAGTATGGACTGTTTTCCAGGTGGCTGCTTGACAGATTTCTAACAGAGGAATATCCCTGGCAGCAGCCAGGGAAGCAGCTGTACCTCTTGTGGAATGAGCCCACAGGCCTGAGGGTGGAGTTCTACCCAGTTTTTCATAGCAGAATTGTATACAAGAAACAATCCACCTGGCAATAGAGGTCTTAGTGGCAGGTTTGCCTTTACCAACTTCCCCATAAGTGAGGAACAACTGGAGGGATTCAAACCTGTGACCCTTGGTACGCTCTATGTAGCAGCTAAGGGCTCTTTTAACATCCAAACTGTGCAGCCTCTTCTCTCCCGAGGAGGAATGGTCAGTGAAGAAAACAGGGAGAGAGATATAGACTGGTTGAGGTGGAAATCTGAAACCACTTTAGGTAAGAACTTTCTGTTAGTTCTAAGGACCACTTTATCTCTGTGAAAAAAAATGAAATCAGATTCCACTGACAGGGCTTGCAATTCACTGATACGTCTGGCAGAGGTAATGGCTATCAAAAACACAGTTTTCCCAAGTCAAGTACTTAAGCTCTGCTGAGGACAGAGGCTCAAAGGGGGGTTGCATAAGCTGAGCAATGCAAACATTAAGGTCCCAAGCAGGAGCAGGGTCCCTAAAGGGGGGATTGGTGTGCAGCAATCCCTTGAAAAACTTACAGAATACAGGATGGGATGACAGAGAGGAAGACTTGCCTACCGACAGGAAAGCAGAAACAGCTGCCAAGTGTACCTTGAGGGTAGCTGGTCTGAGGCCTAGGCCATTAAGATGGACCATATAATCCAGAACTGTAGGCAATTCAGCAGAGTCTGGAGAAATATTCTTCTTAGAACACCAAATGCTGAATCTTTTCCATTTGGAGTTGTAAGTCTTTCTGGTGGAAGGCTTTTGAGAAGCCTTAAGGATATCCAGAACCCCTTGGGAAAAAGATGCAGATCTGCAAACTCTAACTCTTCAAGAGCCAAGCCTTGAGATTGAGAGACTGAAGATTCGGGTACCTAATCCTCCCCTGAGAGGATATTAACAGGTTGTAATTCCTGGGAAGAGACAGGGGAAGGTGGACTGCTAGGGACAGCAACAAGGGGTATCATGGCTGTCTGGCCCAGTCCGGAGCAATCAGAATCACTTTGCATGGCTGTGACCTTATCTTGACTAACACCCTGAACAGGAGAGGGAAGGGGGGAAAGCATACAGAAATTTCCCTTCCCACTTCAGAGTCAGGGTATCCAGGGGGACTGAGCCCAAGACTGGGGGTCTGCAACAAAAGAGAGGAAGTTGGTGATTGTCTGGGGCTGCAAAAAGATATATCTCTGGAGTGCCCCATCTCAAGAAAATCATTTTCAAAACCAGAGGATCCAGGGTCCATTTGTGATGGCCCTGGGATATTCTGCTCAGTGCATCTGCTAGGACATTGTCCTTCCCTGGGAGGTGAACTGCTATCAGAGAGGTTTGCAGGGGAATAGGCCAGGGACCACAACTTCATTGCTTCTGTGCACAAGGCCATAGACCGAGTGCCTCCTTGCTTGTTGACATACCACATGGCGGTAGTGTTGTTTGTTCTGACCTGAACCACCTTGTTCTGTAAAGATCTGGAAAAAACTTGCAGTGCCAGAAACACTGCTCTGAGTTCCAAGAGATTGATATGAAGCAGAGATTCCTGAGGTGACCACAGTCCCTGGGTGGTAAGATCCCCCCAAATGGGCTCCCCAGCCCAGCAGGGAAGCATCTGTGGTGAGTATCACTGAATGAGACTGAGTGACAAATGGAACCCCTTGTCTCAAACTGTCCTGATCCTGCCACCATTGCAAGGCTTGGATCAGGGTTTGAGTCACTGGGATTAGTTTGGTAAGGGAGTCCTTTCTTTGGGACCAAAAGGCTCTTAAGTGGAACTGAATGTCCCTCATTTGGAATCTTGCTCCCTGGACCACTGCTGTGGAGGCTGCCATGTGGCCCAGTAGCTGAAGGAAATGCCTTGCTGGATGAGACACCTGAAGGGTGAATGAAGAGGCCAGTTCCATAAGGGTCCTTGCCCTTTCCAGGGGAAGGAAGGCTCTTGCCTTTACCGTATCCAGTTCTGCACCTATGAAGGTGAGGAGCTGCACTGGTTCGAGAACTGACTTTGGAAGGTTGAGAAGGAATCCTAAAGAAGTGAGCACTTGCTGGGTCACTTGCAGATGCGACTTGACTTGGTCTGGAGACTGACCTACTATGAGCCAGTTGTCCAAGTATGGGAAAATGGAAATCTTTTGTCTTCTTAGGAAGGCAACAACTACTGCCAGGCATTTTGTGAAGGCCCTTGGGGCTGATGTTAGGCCAAAGGGCATTGCTCTGAATTGATAGTGGCCTGAGGGCAACTTGAACCTGAGGTATTTCTGTGGAAGCACCTGATGGGAATGTGAAAGTAGGCATCTTTGAGGTCCAGGGAGGCTAGCCATTCCCCCTGGCCTTAAAGAGGGAAGGATAATTCCCAGAGTTACCATTTTGAATTTTGGCTTTAACAGATGTTTGTTCAGATAGCTTAGGTCCAGGATGGGTCGCCACTCTCCTGTCTTCTTGGAGGTTAGGAAGTACCTGGAGTACAATCCTTTGCCCCTGTGTAGGGTGGGAACTCTCTCTATGGCTCCGAGAGCTAGGAGAGAGAAGAAACCTCTGCCACTAGGGCAAGGGTCTCTGAGAGATTTACAGGTGGAAAAGATCTGGCTCTCATCTTGGGAAATTTTTTGAAGCTGAGAACCAGTCCCTAGCTTACTACTTCCAGGACCCACTTGTCTGATGTAAGAGACTTCCAGTCCTGGACAAAGTAAGCCAGCCTGCCCCCTACTGGTATGGGAGAATCGGCCCAGGCAGACCCATCAGGGTGTCTGCTTTGCAGGGGCTTTAGGCTGAGGGGTGGATGCAGGCCTGCTCATCCCCCCTTCTGCCTCTCCCTCTAAAGAACCTCCTCTGCGAAAAAGAAGAAGAGGCTTGAGCTTGGTAAAAAGGCCTTTGGAAAGGCCTCCCCCTGCCCCAGGACTGCTGCCTTTGAGGAGTTGCTTGCCTTTCTTTGGCCTGTGCACTCCTGTAAGTGGTCCTGTATTCGTCCATTTTTCTTCATGTAATTCTCTGTCTGCTCCCCAAACAGAGAATTACCAACTACAGGAAAATCCATGGCCTTAGCCTGGGTATCCAGTGAGAGGCTAGTACATCTGCGCCAAGCCATTTTCCGAAGAGCCACAGATGTAGCCATGACTCTTGATGATACATCATTGGAGTCTACAGCAGCATGAAATTGTACTTTTGATGCCTCAGTCCCATCTGCAGCCACCTGCTCCAGCTCCTTGGCAAGCTGGGGAGGAGACTGTTTAGCCAGTGCCAGTACAGTGTCCCATCTGGACTTCTGGTACCTGGCTGCATAGGCCATATAATTAGCCTGCCTGAGTCCCAAAGATGATGCCATGTACTGCTTTTTTTGCCATGGCATCGATCTTCCTGGAGTCCTTGTCTGGGGGGTGTGATGCCAAGGGAATGTTTGCCTTATCACAGGCAGCAGCCTGCACAACCCCAACATGGCTGCATTGCTGAAAAAGGAACTCCGTGTCTGAGCCTGAGAGGGTGTACCTCTTGTCCATTCATCTGTCCACAGGAGGTATAGAATTAGGAGACTTAAGAATTTTTTATGTCAGCTTCCCAAAACATTTGTGGAGGGGAATAGACAGTCTCCTGGACTCTGGGATGTCCATCATCTCAACAAAATCAGGCTCTTCCTGATCCTCAACTGCTTCCTCCACAGGAAGCTGGAGGGTATCAGCCACCTTTCTGTAGAACATGTAGTGTGAAGGGGACTCAGAAAGCCTAGGAGGAGAGACACCTGAAGGTCTGTCTGGGGAGATGTCTGGGTCAATAGGCACATCCAGACTTTCACCATCACCATAGTCATCCTCATACTCTCCCTCCTCCTCAAACTCCGGTTCATAAAATTCTTCCAAAGTATAATCTGGAACCGGGGGAACTGACCGAACTGAGCCCCTGCCAGATGGTGCCGGTTCGGCTGGAACTGAAGTAAGCGATTGCACAATCCTAATCTCCTTGGCTATCTCTCATCGGCGGTCGGAGTATGAGACTCTGGGTCCGAACTGGTCGATTTGTATTTTCTTTTTCTTTTTGTCGGAACTGATTCCTTGGAATTGGCTCTCCTTTTGCGCGAAGAAGTATTGCCCTGGTCAGAGGGCACTCCTTTTGGTTCGGTCGGAACCGAACCGGCCTGGCCATCCGGGTCAGCGGACTTCTCGGCCTCCCTTTCCCTCAGTCTACCTAATCTCTTTTCCAGGGTAGATTTGGGAAAATTCTTGCAAATTTGGCAGTCTGAATCAAGGTGGTCAAACCCCAGACAATAAACACAGGTGATGTGGGGATCAGCCTTAGCAAAGACCTCCCCCCACACACTGCAGTGTTGAAACCCAGTGGGCCCGGTTTTCTTCTTGGGTTTCTCAGACATGGCCAACCTAACCAAAAACGTACCCTTTTTTCGGCACTCCACCAGGCAAGACTCCCCTATCGTTTCCTGACCATGTCACGGGTCTTGGAAAAAAACATATTTAAAATCCGTTTTTTTAGAACTGATACGGACCGGTAACCACACTCTAAAGTAAAGCACACGTTTTTACCTCAAATTGATTGGTTCAGCTGAACCGATCCACAGTTTACAAGTTCCACACAGAAACAGAACAAAAACCTATCTGGTACTCACAGTACCGCAGACAGAGACTTGAACTGACTATGCGGAAACAATAATTTGGTAGAAACTGACCGAAAACCGACACTTCAACCAACTTTTGAACCGAGCAGCAGGAGAAATCTCCAGAGCGACTGTTCAGTGAGGCGGAGTAAAGAATCTGACGGTTGCAGTTTGAACAACAACAGACAGGGGCTTCAACCGAGCTTGTGATGAACGTTCTATGCAAGGCATAGAAAAGTTAACCCTTTGTTCTCCGGGGCAGTTGAAAGGCAGGACCTAACTGCAATAGTCAGAATACAGCAAGACTTCATGTTGTTTGAATATTATTTCCCCCCTCCAGGAAATAATAAGGATCTCTCTTTCTCACAACAGTACCACCGACAAACAGCAACTGCTACACTTTAAAGAAATGGCAGATACCTTAATTTAAAATGCAAGCAACACATTTTATTTAAAGGGAGGGGTAGGAAAGACCAAGAGTTTTTGCAGGAATAATGGGAAGTGATGGGGTAGCAGTAAATCACTATAAAGGTTCATAACTTACCGTAACAGTTGGTCTTCAAGAGAATTTCCTCCACAGAGCCACACCTTTGGAAATGTAAACTGTTGGCATCAGGATATCTCAGAAATGTTTGCTAGAGAGAAACAACTGAGGAGAGGTGGGACTGTCCATGTTATATAGGCAGCACCAAGCATCAATGTAGGCAGACTCTGCTAGCAAAAGTTTCCAAGTGGTCCCAACACAATGGCTTACAGTTCCGAAGGTGTGGCTCTATGGAGGAGATATCCTCAAAGAAGATCTGTAAAAGTGTGTCTGCTATATAAGCCCCCTCCCCCCACTAGTATGCATCCATCAGTCCACCTTTCCCAGAGCAGATGCACCTAACATTTCCCACCAAAGGCCTTATCGGACTGATCTTAACACAGTTGTGGTGGGTATCACATGATTTGGGTCCATGATTAGCAGCACCGGGGACCACTGGTGCACAAATAAAATCAAACAACTAAAGCAAAGAAACAGGCCTCTGTTTGCAATCCGAAGGGAATGAGCTTGATGGCCACTTCTGGTCCTCTGCCTGGGCCTATCAATTATGCAGGTGTGGTCCTGCCCAGGACTTTAACCTAAGGCTCTAGCTATCTTTTTTTTTTTTAATTAGTATGCTTTTTGTATGCTCTCTTTCTGTCAGAGTCCGTCCTGGTCACGGATCCCCCCCCAAGTCTCCACCTCTGTCGATTTGCCTGCACTCCACATTCACCCCTGGCTTTCCCCCCCCAGAGGGCAGGGTAGCGACACTGCCTGCTTCAGTGCCCTGATACATATATCTGGTCAGGAGCCGACGGCAGAGGCTGATTGAGACCGGGGGAGGACATCATGAAGACGGCCGACGCATGGTGATTTTTTTCCCCGTGTAGGAAGGGGCAGGGACGTGCAATGACATCCTGCATCCGACCCACCCCTAGTTCTACTTGGCGTCGGTGCAAGTAGTGAACCCAGCCTCCGCTGGGTGTCGCTACAGCACCGATCACTCACACCCACCCTCCCCCCGGAGAAGGAGAGCAGTCAGGGATGCTCTATCCTTCTCCCCCCGGCCGGCCCTCCGGCAACCCGGGTCCATTCCCGAACCCGGGTAGCCGGCAGGCTCTAGCTATCTTACTACCTATGGTGTTGCAGGACTAAAATCCTGAGGTTACTCATGGTTTTGAAGATTTCCAAGGACTGGTCTCCTTTTGTGCTGCTCCACTGCATTGGCAGTGATGAGTGTTTCACCTGTCTGCTGGGCTGCATTTCCATCTCTTGCACCTATCTGGATCACCTCCGTTCACTGATCTGGGTCAGGATTCAGCTGATCTGGTTCAGCTGGGCCTCTCTGCTAGGCTTCTTCTCATTGATCTTTCATCTGCTTCACCTCTAAGGCCTTTTGTCACTCTGGTTACAATATTGGGGGAGTCCATGAACAGGTGCAAACCACAGGCACCATTTACCTCTGCTTCTCTTGAGCTTTGGCCAGAACCCATTTCTTCTCAGGTGGTGGTCCCATGAGCTCTGGGCCTACTGGATTGGAAATGCCCTGGCTGGGAATATGTTGTGAGCAATCCTGCTCTTGTTCCAATATTTGTCTCTTTGCTGTGCTACACATACACACACACACACACACACTCTCCTGATTTCTTATCAGAGCCCCAGCTTTGCTTTTGTGCTCCTATGCATGTGCAGTGAAGCAAGGGTGCTTGATACCAATAGATGCTTTGTTCCTGACCCCTGCTGCACAGTTCTATGGGTTGGAAAGCTTCATTCCACACCCGAGGCACCCTTCTTCTGGTCTTGGTCCCCACAATTACTTCAAGGGCAGGGATCACATAAACAATTGGTGCAGTTGCAAGGATTTGGCAGGAAATTAGGGCTGGACCCCCACTCTGGGCTCCTTATAGCCACTCACCGGTGACCAGGGGAGAAGAAAATTATGCTGGTGGATGAGAAGGCTGTTGGTGCCAGTGGGCCCAAAAAGTAACCCACAATGTTGGGGGGGCAGGCTCACAAGCAGGCTTGTAAGGTATGCTGTCCCAAGGCTGTGAAGGAAACCAGACAAAATGCCATTACAGAGACCTACTACTAGAGAATAAAGGCATGTTTACATGACCTGATCTGCATCATTGTGAGTGATGCAAATGAGCTGCACCAGTGCTGATCAGGCCACAGAAATGGCCTGAGGAACATTGTTGGTTGCTCCATTATGGCTCAGCGCGATCGGTGTTTTTGTGGGAATGCGTACTGGTGCAGACATTTTATGCTAACATGTCAACATGCTGCTACACTGCACCAGAGTGGCCCCTGTAGCACCCTGCAACAAGCAGACCATTGACAGCTTGATTCCAGTAGGATTACCTCGCTACCAGCACCACTCTTCCCCAGTGTGCAACAGGAAGGATTTTTAATTTTGACTCCTCACTCCACCACTCTGCTGGCAGACACAGTCACCAAAGCGAAGCTGTCACATAAATAGGGAGCATTCTGAGGGCACTGGGATCAGACTCACTCGACTGAGAACTGGAGAATGTATCTGAAAATATCAAGTGCATCAGGCCCTACCCGCCGGTGTAACCAAGCTGAGACATGCAATGTGCCCGATGATCCTGTAGATTTTGCACTTTTCACTGGCCCTCCTGACACCCTGCGGAAATGCAGAGCACAACGCCAGAAATGCTGGGTGCAATACTGCCTAGATATGCTCCGCTGCAGATGGGCAGCAGTGTAAATATGCGGCAGGAGTGCTGTGGGAATAGAGGCGCTGAAGCAGAAGAGACCGCAATGTTACCTTCAAGGTAGTGTAAACATGCCTTAACAGTAGTCAGTCCTCATGGTGACAAAGGCATGAACCAGGTGACAATGTCAGAAGGAGACAGAACATTCCCTTCAATGAGAGATGCTGTGGGGATATGCAGATACTAGCTATTGTAGCAGCAGTGTCTTTGGTTCCCAGTGCTGCCAGTGTGAATTTTTTTTTTAACCAAAAGCAGCATATTTTATTCCACAGGGGGGTAATCAGATTCAATTCACAGCAAACTGTGACCACAGCACTTTCCTTTCCAATGCATTCCAACAAACGACTGTTCCTAAGCTTCAGACAGTTTTTCTACCCATAGATCAATGTAAAAAGAACTGGCAGCCCTGTGCACATTTCTCTTATCCCTGCAGTGCTGGTTGCAAGTTCTAATTACATGGTTAAGACAATTCCAAACTGCTCAACTATAATAACAAGAAATCCTTCATAAACATTCTCTGAGACAGCACACTGGGCTTTGGCCTCTTTCAAATTTCAAAGAAGAATTCCTATTGAATGGTGGGCGGGTTGTGGTCAGTGGTCAGCTGTGCTTCTTATGTTAAATGCGTTCCGTAGTGTCCTCTAAGGAGAACAGCACTCGTCTGCATTTAATTTTGAAACCACACTTCGTCCTTTTCCGCCCGCAAACGACCACAAAGAAAAACAACTCTCATGATGTGCATTTTTGTACTGATTCCTTTGAGCTCTTCTTCAGTTCGGCCAATTTAAAAGCAACTGTACATTAACAACTGTAGGAAATGGTGTTTCACAAAAGGATAACATATTCAGCACTGAGTAAACTGTCTTCATCCTTTCAATCATGTTTTTTTTTTTTGTTTGCACATAGAAAAATCTGAAAAAACTTCTGGACTGAAGAAGTGCCCTAAAAACAGGGATGAACCAGTTATAACAATTTATGCTGTGGCGGGCCCAAGCTTTCCACAGTCTGGAAATTCTCAAGCTCTCTAACTTTGGGCTTTGGGTTCTTCAGCACTATTAGCAAGAGACGCATTAAGGGTCAAGAGAAACGGAGGGTGCTGAGAGTCTCAGATAACAACAACATGGGTGCTTTCATCTCTGAGGTCAGAAAAATGGATCTCAGTGTAACCCCAAAGATCTGACAATACAGCAGTCATGTCTGCACAAAACCTAACTTTTCTGTTTTTCTAGAGGCCCAAGTTAAAAATACACCAAAATGGATACTCCATTGTAGGTAGCACAACTGAGAAAGCGCTAAAGGCAACAGTGCACTCATTCTACTTCAAGTACTACAGCATCAGGATGTTCTACTACTGTAGAAAACAGCACAGCAAAAGACGGGGATCGGCACTCACTCCCCAAGAATAACGAAGAGAGTTGTACTCAATATGTTTGTGCAGGAACTTGTCCATTGAAGTACTCCAGGGAGCCCTGCTCCCCATAGGTCTATCCAGCCTGTGTATGAGTACTGGGTGTGCTTTTAACAGCTCTGGGTCAGAGGGCCCCTGAGGGAGGGTTCTGGAAGTGGAGCTAGCTGCTTAGGTATAACCAGCCTAGGAAGCTACACTTAATTGAACCAGGGCAGAGAAGCTGCAGCAGCTCCCCATAGTCACTGATAGTTCCTGCCGAGTACTTGCTAGTGTAACCCCCCCATGGGTGGGGCTTACCTTAGTTTGCCTCCCAGCCCCCATCCGCCACCAGTCCCAGTCTGCTCCCAGTTTGCTCCTGTCGGCCCCGGGTGATGATCCGGTGAGTAGGGAACCAGAGGAGTGCTTAGTGAAATAATTAAATCACCTGAATCACCTGTTTGGCAAAGTAACGACACACCACCGTGCAGCCCACATCGTGGAAGGACGATCTGGCAGCTGAGAATGCACAGAACAGCACTACAGTGCTTAAAGTAAGACCGGATCGGGTGGTTTCTGATATGTTCCCTCATGTGCTCCAACCCCCATAGACATTAGTGGCAGCATTGCGGGGTTCAGAGGCAAGTTAGGGGAGGGGCAGGAAAATAAAATGTTTAAACGACCGCTTTTAAGCGCATTTACTAAAGGGGGCACCTGTAACTTTAAGAGCCGCCGAGGTCACTATGTGTGCGAATGAGAAGTCTTGCATGCTGCCTGAGGACAGCATATTTCGGCAGCGGTGACAGGCAGGGAAAGACCATGCAAACCCCACTCTGCCACTGGATGCCAGGGCAGAGGGGCAGCAAATGGACTGTGGGGGAAAATAAGTTTAAAATGATACTGTTTGGCTGCAAAATAAACTAAAGAAGGATCTTTGAATGAAATGAATTCCAACAGCTATATTAGTCACCCCCGACCCCTGCCAAAACCCATCAGCAATCGAGGAGCCCTAAGGGACTGCAGCAATGGCTCCTGGGAGTAGGAAAGGATAATGTTCTTGGTGCCTAAACGAACAACCAATCAGGCATCAAGAGGACTTACCAATCAGGCATCGAGTGGACTTAGTATATTACTTTTAATGATGGACAGCTGTGTTCAGCCAATGAGAAGCAGCCATTTTGCCTTCAGCCCACAGGGAGAGTTACAGCTTGGGGCAGTTCACCTGAGGCTCTGCACAAGTGAGGAGAGTGTCTAGTCAGTGTCGGAGAAAAACTTTGGCAGTCTGCCTAAGGCTTCCTCAGCCAAACGCAGGAGACTTGCCCAAAGCTCTCTATCACCTGGGGAGTCAGTGTGCCAGTTGAAGAACTGTTCGTAGCTAAATTACTGCAGCATCTGAGCAAAGCCCTCAGCCTGAGAATAGGATTTGGGCTACATCCTGCCAAACTTTTGCAGTGTCTCCTGGGTTCAGCAGCCAGACTCCAGAGTCCCCACAGAAATTCCCATTGCCTGGGGAAAGACAGTCTAAAGCGAGAAAGCTGTTTTGTTGGTTTGAATACTGGCCAGAGACTGCTTTGGCAGTAGGCAGAAGATGACCAGTTGCCAGACAGTCAGAAGGTGACAAGCAGCCAGACCATCCTGCCTTAGCTAGCAAGCCTGCTTGCCAGCTTGCTCCATGCTCAAGGCCTCAGCTCTCCGGACTGCCTGCTGTTGCTGCCCAGTCCCTGTCATCTGTCTATGGAACCGTGAGTAACACAGGTCCTGCCCTGTCTGGGGTTAACCAGCTTCTGTAGTTTAAAGTTACATTTGTTTCACAGGGCCCAAATGCCACCCAACCCTTGGCAACATTACAGGCCTGACTCTTTCTAGCTCTGGGAACCCAGTCAGACTGTTTACAGATGCTGGTACCAGTGGGGAGGTGGGTTCATGATTGCTGCTGCTGTTGGACGGTGGGTTCTGTTACAATTGTTGCTGTTCCTATTGCATATTACATTGCCAGCTGTTTTTGCATTTCCCGTTCCCCTTTCCCTATAATAAAATTGTTATTGTTACAGTTAAAACTGTGAGCATATTATTAGCTGCAGTCAATAACTGCATGAATAGTAAAGTGTTGCAGTTTAGGCTGGAAATCCATGTGTGGGGTGACTGGAAGGCTAAGTGAGTTGGTAGGTACAGAATCCCAGGGGATTGTACCCTATAAACATCTGGCCCACTATAAATGACTCTGGGTGGAGGCACCACACTATTGTTTATTTCTATTTGGGAAGGAGACCCCCTAATCACCATCAGAACAGTGCCCAGGCCCTTAAACCTGTGCTGTGGTCATGAGGCAGGGGTAGTAGCCCGCTGGTACACGGTGCCTGGGTTACACTAGAAAAATCCTTGGGATCTTGGGGGTGGCCATTTTGCATAAATGCCTCCAGGGGGGTGAAAGCCCCTGCAGTGCAGCAGATCCTGGGAGACAGCACAGCAATAAAAGAAGATGAAAGTCAAGACACTGTAGCCATTTGGTAACTTAAGAAAGAGACCAGCAAGGGACCTGCAGTAAATCTGGTTACATGAAAGCATAGCTTCTAACAACTAGTGGTTGAGTGGCTGTGATAATTGGCACCCTGTACCCATCCCAAAAAAGACTATGAAAGTCGGCAAGTCCTTAGAGTTTATACTGTATGTATCTGTTTATTGGCCCTGTTGTTGTGTGCTCTGTATTTTTTTTCTGCTGTAGATGATCCTGTCATGTACACTGTTCCAACTGTAAATACCGTAAAATGTTGCTAATTTTGTTTTACCTTTTTCTCTGTATCATCAATTTTCTGTACCACTGGACGTTTGTGAAAATGGGCATTTTTCTCACATACGTTCCCGTATAAAAATAAAAATTGAACTGAATTGAATTGAAGTGGCTGTCTAAGGGTGAACTGCATGTATTCTGAGAAAAGCTGAGACAAAGCAGGGTTTGGAAAGTGTGCAGATCAAGGGCCCCGGAGGTTTCTGGGTCTGAGCAATGAGTACTGTCCTTGGGCAGCTGTAAATTTTGGCCATATGCTCCTGAGCCCTCAACTAGCAGGTGCTCTAGCCTTTAATGAACAAAATCTGGTCAGAGCCAACATGGCTGCTATGCTGCTTTAAGAGCACTGGAAGGGAGCTTACCGGCGTTCACAAACAAATGGAGCCTGATTAATTGCCCAGCTATGCAGCTGTAAAAATACAAAATCTATTTTGAAGCAACCCATGGCTTGTTTCATTTATTATACTGGTGTGACAGTGCCAGTATAGTTGGGGTTCATGCGAACATTTAATGTTAAAGGCCAATGTTTGCATGGTATAACTTTGGGCAAGTTCAACAGATCTGCTTGAAATTTTGCATGCGTCTTTGGAAGGGGCAGATCAATTGATATTCTAGATTTAGTTTGAATCCCTTATGTGGTTTCTGAGAAACAGGGTGTTGAAAATAAAAGTGATTTTTATGGTTTTGGCTGTTTTTTTGTCAACCTGTAACGGCTGCAGCTACAGGGCTGAAATTTTCAGGGTAGAAACCTTTGGCCTCACAGATGTGCCATTTGAAGGTTTGGTGAAAAAATATTAATACATTCCAAAGTTATTAAACTTTGTTTTTCCCATTATTTCCTATGGACAAAAATTAGATGTCACTGGCAGCATAGGATTCTATGCTGGAACAGTGCTTCGGCATAGGATTTTATGCCGAAGTTTAGTAATGGGCATACAATTCTATGTCAGAGCAGCTGTGAGGTGTAGGATTGTACGCGAAAGTGTCCTGCTGAAGGGTACAGGTGCAGGTCGGCACCCCCACCCCCAAAACAACTGTGGGACACTGAGGAGCCCACTTCCAGTGTCCTCATACTGCCCAGTATTGTGGGACAATGGGGAGCCCACTCCCAGTGGCTACAAACCACCCAGCACTAATGCACAAGCCTGCATAAATGATACCTCGATGCAGGATTCTGCATCGAACTGCAATGTTATGGTGCAGAATCCTGCATCAGTTCTTCTTCACCCCAGTAATATGGGACACTGAGAAGCCCAACCCCTGTGTCCCAAAAACAATTTTTTTCCCCAGAAGAAAAGAAAACAGTCCTCCAATGTCATTTTTTTAATTTGATGCAGAAACCTGCATCCTGCCATTTTCGATGCAGAGTCCTGCATCGAAGTGTTCACTTTCACTGAAATCGAGGTGCCCAATCCCTGAGTCAGCATTTATCCTCCCCTCCACTACTGTGGCACACTAAAGTGCCCAACCCCAGTGTGCCAAAATAATTAAATTAATTAATATTATTTTTCCTGACACCGGGATGCCGACTCTCAGTGTTGGATGTTTCCCCTGATACCACTTCCATTGTCGACAGGGTTGCCCAGTTCCCCTGTTGGCATTATGTATCCCCCCAATTCACGTGGCACACTGGGAGCCCACCCCAATGTGCCCAAATTTACTTTTTATTTTCCTGTAAATAAAGAAAACCGTCCCACGATGTCTTTTGTTTTCTTAACCTGTAATAAAGAAAATGGTCCATCGTCATCTTCTCAGTCCCCCCCCCATCCCACCCTCCCACTGAGCACCCACCTCCACGCACCTCACCCTTACCTATACTTACCTCTGGAGGTTGGGAGCAGCGATCTTCTCTGGACCGGGACATGTTTGCACTCTTCAAAGCCAAACAGCAAACTGAGGAATCAAGGTAGGCTCCGTATTATGGCTGTCAATGGGTTTTCAACTTATGTTGATATATCAGCCATTTTTAGGAAATTTTACCCCAAATTTTCAACACTGGGTTCTTGGGACCCCACCTCATGAACACTGTCACTGTCATTTCATTATTCGGTCCCAAAAGTTGATTTCCTGGTCACTGTGGGGAATCACCTTTCTGGACCAATTAACAAAATGACAGTGTCAGTGTTCATGAGGGGAGGTCCCAAAAAGCCCATGTTGAAAATTTAGTGCAAAAACTCCCAAAAATGACTGCTTTAAGAGTGTGCGTTGCACAGTTTCTAAGCAAGCTCGTAACTTTGCCAATTTTTAATATTTTCACTCTACATTTTCAACATTGAGTTTTTCACATCTCCTCCTGAACAGTACAGTTGTCATTTTTCACATCCTGCCCAAAATGAGTTTTTGCACCTCTGGCACATAATGGCACAGTCGCTGTGTGAAATCAAGTTTTGGGATGTACTAATGAAATGACAGTGACATTCTTCATGAGCTGGTGTCCCAAAAAGGCCATGTTGAAAATTTGGTACAAAAATACCTACAAAAGCCCAAGTCATGCACGGTCATTGAAATTTCGCTACGCATGTGCGTAACTTTGGCAAATTTTAATAATTTCTCTTAAAATACTCAACATTGCCATTTTTTTACACCACCTCATGACCAGTACACCTGTCATTTCTCACATCCTGCCCAAAATGTGTTTACGCAGCACTGGCACAGAATGATGCAGTTGCTGCATGAAATCACCTTTTGGGACTCAGTAATGAAATGAAACTGTCAGTGTTCATGAGGTGGGGTCCCAAAAAGGCCATGTTGTAAATCTGGTGCAAATATACCCTAACAGTTACGCTGTCGTTGGAATTTTTCTACATCATGTGCATAACACGGCAATTTGTCATATTTTCACTCCAGATTTTTGACATTGCCATTTTTTCACACCACCTCATGAACAGTACAGTTGTCAGTTTTCAAATCCTGTGAAAAATGTTTTTCCACACCTGTGGCAAAGAATGCGTTACATTTGCATTGAATTGCTTTTGACTAGGATTTGAAAATGTCCTGTACTGGGAACATGCAGTGAGGTGATAAGAAGGTTATGTTGACCATTTGGGCTGAAAATTATTTAAGATGGCACAGTTATAACTATTTGCTACAATTTTGCTATGCCTCCTCGTAACTTAATGTGTGGAACTGTACCATGTCAGGTTCCTTACAGATAGAATGGGGTGAGCGTTAGGGTCCACAACCCTAAGGCACACCCCAACACTGATAGTGTGTGGAGGATGGGGTGGCATTGTGATGGTAGGGTTGGGTGGGGGTGGGGTGGGGTGGGGCCCAAGACCCTAAGGCACACCCGACGTTTGTTGGTGTGTGGAGGGTGGGGGTGGTGTTGCGATGGTAGGATTGGGTGGGGGTGGGACCCACAACCCTAAGTCACACCCCGATGCTTGTTGGTGTGTGGAGGTTGGGGAGTGCGGTTCCGATGGTAGGGTTTGGTGGGGGAAGGGTATAACAGTTGTAAACCCTAACATCCAATTTTCTGACCTGTATCACTTTGGTTGAAGAGCTATGTATAGAACCCTAACTTTGTTTTAAACAAAGATTTTGTTAATTATACACATTATAAATAATTTATAGTCAGTTACTGGTTTTAAAAAGTAATCTGAAACGCTGTATCTTTTTTGAAATTTATTTTTGTTGTGTTTGTTTGTAAAAGTTTATTCCTTAAAAACAGCTCAAGGAAAAGGATAGCCCATTTGAGCGTTGGCTCATTTTCAGTGGGGTCTATTACATACAGGACAATTTCATAAAATGTAGACATAAGTTACAGCATGTAAAATACATATAATATAAAATAACGCAAAGTACTTAGAAAAAAATATTCTAAATAATCACAAAGATTCTCAGGAATAACTATACAAGTACAAACCACTCGTCCCCTGAGGAGCAAGAACTCAATACAGTCAGCATTATAGTTACATTACAACTTGGTGGTGACTCCCCTGAGGCGCAATAGAGGGTAACCTGTCCCCAAAATGGAGCCACTAAAAGATAACATTTGACACATTAACCAGATGTATTACTGGAGCTAGACTCTTCATTATACAGTCAATTTAATGAAAAATCTTAAAATTAATGACCCTCTGATCTTCTTGACCTTACTTTTGTTACTAGATTATTCCCACACATTAACACTCATCACTTAAAGTTCCTATAAACAGTTATTTGAAACTAAACTGTGAATTGAACCGGTTTATCTACCAGTCTGTCAAGCTTTCCTGGCAACACTGCATTACTTGCGCCACTGGTACCCCTTGAGAAAATGCTGGCGTTGCAAACTAAATGTAAAACATCAGGCAAACTCTGCCTTCAGTGTAGCAAGGATTTCTCCTGCTCTTTTCTCCAACATCTCCAGTAACACAGCAGCAAACTCTACCATTCTGCAGTGTTATTTATTTATTTTTTTGTATTTTCTATGCTCCACCTCACTCAGAGCTTCCCCCGTCTGGCCACTCCTTCAGAGTGCCTAGGTCACCGGCGCCCACCTGACCCCTGCTACCAACCACCAACTCCTATCACAGCCCCGGGAGGGAAGTGTCCAATGGACGCTCTGAATCCCCTAACTGTTGGTCTCCGCTCCTGGTACTTGGGCTCGGGGTGCAAACCCGAGTCACCAGCGTGTCGAGTGAACCCCTTCGCTTGGCACCATGAAGCCAGTCTCTGCCATGTTATGAAAAGATTAAAAAAAAATGTTTATAGAGGTGAAATGTTCACTTTATAGAAACAGAATTTGACAGCAGGTAAGGACCACTTGGCCCATCCAGTCTGTCCATTGTAGAGAAGTCGCATTCAGACAATGGGCTTAGAAGAAAAGGCAGTCAGTCAGCTTATTTGAATGGTTTCCAGGAGGTGTAGTTATTGCTCAAGTCACCGATATTTAAAGGAACACTGTCAACCCCCTTAGGCCTCAAATTGCCCCTAGCCTGAAACACACATTTTATGATTACTTACGTGATGTAGATGTTCCTGATGTAGCTGACTGTTTGGTTATGATTCTGGTTTTCTTTTTAAAACTGAAAAACAGACTACCAGCCCTACTGGTGTTACCACACAAAAACATGTTTGTTGACATTCCTTGATTAACTTCCTTTACATCCTTCCTGGACTTGGGAACACCCCTGCACAGTCTAGCCTCTCATAATGCACTGGGAGGAGAGGAGAATGTTGCATCATGAGTGGCTACACTGTTTGGGGTGTTTGTAATGTTCAGGAAGTATGCAGTAAGAGCTGATCAAGGATTTGAAACAAAACAAAGTTGGGTATAATCACACTATTACCATGCATTTCAGTTCTATTTAGAAAGGAAGCAGATGAAACAACCAGCAATGTCAATGAATTTAACGGAAGGTAAGCAATCATAAAATGTGGGTTTTCAACTAGAAATAATATGCTGCACAAAGGGTTGATGGTGTCCCTTTAACAAAACAAATGAAGTACATTAAGTCATAGTGTGTGAATACGGGGTATCTAACTATGAGAACCACAGTACGGTACTAGGAAAAAAGGCCCATAGAAACAAGTATGTTTAGGTAACCTTATCTAGCAACAATTATATTACACTTATTGCAGTTTGCTAGTATAACCTATACTCAAAAAGCATATAAAAACAAGTAAATCAGTATTTTTTTAAACAAGAAAATGGATTATTTAGAAGCCGATCAATGTACCTGAAGCTGTGAATTACTTGTTAACCCCATACCCTTGAGCTCAAAATGCCGGCGAGAGCAAACAGCACCAGCACCCTATCATTTACCTAACACTGTACATTTGGAGCCAAAAGATGTGGTAAAACTGCTGGATAAGGTATGCGCCATGTGGCGCGGGGAATAACACAAGGAAAATGGCTTAGATGATGGACAGTGAGATGTAGCTAACAAATCATATGACCTGACTAATTCCAGAATGCTGCAAATACTGGGATGTTGTGAGTAAACAGGGATCCAGCTTCGTTTTGTTTAGTAATGTTCTGTGGTTCTTATAGATGCCCCGTATTCACACACTACCTCTCACCTCTACAGACTGCACCTGATTTGTACTTTGTCAACTACACACCTGTTGTTTTTTTCCTGACTGAAAATCAGTTTGCCTCCCTCCCTTAAGTCCCGTTCTGCTGTTTCCCCAGACTGGCAAGGTGGCAGCAGCCGGTTCTGGGGTTATGCGGTGAATGGGAGTGACATTAGCTTGGAGGTGGGGTTTCAGGCATTCAAAAGGAAAGCCAGTTCAGCGGCTTCTCAGCTGTACAGACTGCACCTGATTTGCCCTTTTCCAGCTGCAGAACTGTCATTTATTCTGTCTAAATATTAGCTTGCCTCCCTCCCTTAAGTCCCATTCTGCTGTTTCTGCAGACTGGCAAGGTGGCAGTAGCTGGTTCTGGGGCTACCCAGTGAAAGGAAGTGATGGCAGCTTGGAGGTGGGGTTTGAGGCATTCAAAAGGACAGCCAGTCCAGCAGCAGTACAATTCCTTTTTTTTAGCATGTACAATGGGAGATTGACAATTCAGACATGCAGTCAGGGATAGCATGGGGACAGCATCTGCTTACTGATCTCCCCTGATGCTCACTGTGCACAAAGCCACGGACTTGCCAATTTATTTACCATCAAGAGCCAACATGAGAAAAATATACACAGTTCTCCAGGACACAGGACTACTGCTGAGGTTACAATCAAAATTTACTTCTTTTCCTAAGACTAGTGCACTATATGGTGGTTGCAGCCTTGTGGCCGTTCTGAGAAACGCAAGGCAGGGGGGTTGGGAGAAAGCACTGATTCATGCAGAACTGTTTCTGATTCAACTCCACTGGGTGGAAATGTGGAGCAAACAAAATGCTCCATGTTCAGTATCCAGCCACAACCACGCCCCCCAAATGACAGCCACTCCCCCACTCAATAGGAGAGCTGATCGACCCTTACTGCTTTCCGTTGGGTACACGGCAGCCACTGTAAGATTGTCTTATGTTGTATATTTGTTTTACATTATTTTTTTTTCACAATGTAGTGCAGCCATTCTGAGAAATGTGGGGGGGGGGGCTACATACCCCCAGAGTCCCTTTTAAGCAGTACATCAGCATAGTCTTGATGCTATGCAGCCATAAAAATGACCTGTGTGGTGTCAGTAGAAGAATAACCCTGCATTAGCCTGAATATATTTTACTTGAATTTGCTGTGAGCGAGCATGCCTGGATCATGAGAATATCTGTCAGGTGCTGTGAGACAGCCCTGTGCGAACTGAGAAGCTAAATCTTAATATTGGTCTGAAATTACCTTATCCTATGGGTAGCCTCTAACCTCAGTTCAGTTCAGTTTAATGTGTAGGGATGGCTTCCATTGAGCATGCTCGTTCACAAGGAGGTCCCTGATACAAAATACTAAACATCACAGACAATCAGGTACAAGGATACATCATATTAACACAGCAGGTATATCTCGGTACATAGAGTAGATTCGTTGTAACAAATACGTAGAGGCAAAAGCAGCACATGACAGAAAGTTTACCACCACCTTATAAAAATCATCACAGACAATCAATACAAGCAGTACATCATAGAAAAACAGCAGGGATATCATGGTACGTAGAGTAGGTTGGTTATAGCAATACATAGAGACAAATTAGAAGCATCACTTAACAGTATTTACCACACCTAATAAATATGGGAGATAACAACTTAGGTAGAATGGACAAAAAGGAAGGAAGGAAGGAAGGAAGGAAGGAAGGAAGGAAAGAAGATGCATTCCAGTATACACAGGAATCTACAAAGACAACAGGAGAAGAATAGGGAGAAGGTAGACCTGTGAGGGAAGCTGAGTGCAGTTGCAGGTCACCTCAACTGTAACATTAGCATCTGAACCTGACGGGACCTCATTCTCAGTAAATAATTACATTTTCCCTACATGAGGGAATAAATATGAGTGAAACGGGATTTAACATCTGAACTTGAATTGTGCTGTGCTTGCGCACGGGTGTGATAATATGCTCATGAGCTTGAACATCAGTAAAACATCTGGTCAGACTCTTATCTGAAGTGAGGGCATTCAATTATTTAACAACAAATGCTTTTTGGCTAACCACAATTGATTTGCAGCCCTGCACCCGCTGAAGAAGTATGCTCAACTGGGAGTTCACTGCTTATCCCAGTGATCAATGTAAGTGGTTTGATGTTTACTCCCCTCCCTGAAAATGAACTGTGCCATCAAAATCCCTAG
This sequence comes from Neoceratodus forsteri, assembly GCA_016271365.2. Taxonomy (NCBI): domain Eukaryota; kingdom Metazoa; phylum Chordata; order Ceratodontiformes; family Ceratodontidae; genus Neoceratodus; species Neoceratodus forsteri. The sequence continues at coordinate 206,058,668 of CM057456.1, forward strand.
ACCAAGGAGGGAGCTTACACTGGAAAGCACACAAGTTACAAAAAGTATTTAAGTTAGTAATAACCCATGACAGGGTGTGCAGTTACTGGGAATTAATCAACATCCTGGGTGCGTTTTGAGGTACGAGGCCACAGGCTGAATATCCTCACAGAGCCCGGGGTGTTGATTAATCCCCAATAACCGCACACCCTGGAGTGGGTTATTGTACTTATAATATGCGGTCTTTCACAACACCCAAATAATTAAGAAATATGGTATTATTCCATTGTAAACACAATAAATTGTACTGTATCCTGCCGACTGAAAAAATAGTGCCCAAGAACTCATGCATAGGCAACTGATGTTATGAACACACAAATGCTAGAAATATACTTTTAATAGTAGTACCATCATTTCGAGGATTTGTTTTTCATAACATCACTGTCATAATGACTTTATGACTGTGGCACTTCACTCCTGATTTGTTAGAGCTGCCTCGTTGTCTCTCTCTCTCTCTCTTTTGACCCCAAACAGTTGAACAAGGCTGCTCCCTGTCTGTAATAAAAAAACAACCACTCCTCACATGGATAGGCTGTACTGTTCTGACAGAGACACACACACACACACACACACACACACACACACACACACACCTTTGCAGGAACCGTGGTGTACAGTGTCTCTCTCCCAGTCATCAGACTGCACACACGAAAAAGTCAGTTCTCCATTATGAGCATTGTCTCTGTCACCTCCAAGTGCTGGCAGACTGCGCTCTTTCCCAACCGCTCCCTATGGAGAGAGAGAGAGAGAGAGAGAGAGACACACACACACGGACAGACACATGCACACACACACACACGCACACACGGAACAGTGTACCAAGTTTTAATTATTGTGTGTTTCTCTCCCTCTCTAAACTGAACATGTCGCACTGTCTCTCTGCAGCAGACTGCACCCCCTGAGTTCACCTTTCAGTACCTGCACCCTGCTACTGTGGCTCACTGACACTGTCTCAGTAGGGGCCGGGAAGCAGAGCTGGGCTCCCGCTGCTGTGTGGCTTGCGGTTCTCCATTGTGTTTGGCAACCCTGCTCCGTATGTGGCTCACGTTTTCAGGTGCATGAAGGGTGGGGGGAGCAGATGACGACAACTCGGTGTGGATTAGCTGAGGAAAGGGAGCAGGGGCAGTTTCTATTCTGTGGTCACGATCGTGGGTGGGGTGTGTGGGAGAACATAGATGGTGTGGGGAACATTAGCAAATCTGCAGTGTGGGTGAGTGGGTAACAGTCCTGCCCAGAAGTCCTGCACTGCCAGTGTTGGATGGAGCTGACAAGCCTGGCAAACAGCGCTCTTTCCTGATGGCTCCCTATGCAGAGAGAGAGAGAGAGATCAGACACCCCGGCAGACTTACACACAGAGAACACTGATGCAAGTTTTAATTATCAGTGTGTGTGTGTGTCTCTCCCTCTCCGAACCTGTTGCGCTCTTAACACAGATGGTGTGGGGAACATTAGGAGATCCACTGCACGGGTGGGTGGGTTAGAGTCCTGCACTGCAGGTGTTGGATGGTATGGAGCCTACAAGGCTGAAATAGCTCTACATCATGGTGAGTCAGCAGAGATCCACAGGGCAGGTGGGTGGGGACAGACAGTGATCTCCCTCTGGCTCACTCTCTCACGGGGGGTGAGTACTGACTAAGGTGCACAGACTGACAGAACCAAGCAGTCCCTTGCTGTACACTTAGTAGTGTGTGATACCCGGAGTGGTTAGGTGGCCTCCACTATACCACTCACTAACGGTGGAAAACAGAAATGGCTGCTACTCACATTTGCTCCGTCAGAGCAAATAAACAAGACCGGCTCTGCCCACTGATTTCACCTGGCACCTCCTCACATCAACTGTGAGTATATCGTGCATTAATGCACGGTCAGCTGCAAGGACTCCACAAATCATCTGTCTTCTGCTACTCTTCCCATGTTATAAAAGCACATGTAGCATATACAGCTGCCAAGAGCCCTGAAATGCTGAATACCGGCACCTCCAACCCAACATTTCACTATTGCTTTGTCAGAGGTCAACATTAGGCCAGGGAAGCTGGAGAGTGCATCTCTCTTACTTGTTCTTTAGGAGTGAGGGCCAGTACCTGTCTTTTGCTACATTGTTGTTTGTGATCAAACACAGCAGTCCTAATAGAGTGACTCTTTTTGCTTTGTAGTGTAAAAAGCACTCGGGTTCTGTACTATACATTTGGGGCCCAAGTCTCAGTCACAATCGACTGGTAAAAAATTGCCTGCATGGCAATTTTGTGCCAGTGATTTTCCTACCACCCTTGAGCTATACTCAAAGGGTGCGCAAACGTTTTCCATAGGTTGCTAACTCCAGTGCATATGTGTCAGGAAGGGGCGGGAGTTATCATACAAATAGCCTGCAGGTTGACCTGCCCAATCCCAGTCACAAACTTTAGTGACATCTTCTGCTTGTAGGCTGTAAATGGCAGGAGGTAGGGGTGTCACTAAAGAGCAACTGAGAACTGAAACGCTGGTGGAAGACCAGATCTTTGAACACACAGTATGGGGGGGAGGGCTAGGAAGGGGAGGCAGCACTGGACACGAGGGACTTTGAAAGGAATGAGAAGTGGGGGACACTGGATCATCAGGGACTCCATAAGGGATGGGGGGTGTTCAATAGACCACTATGGACAGACCACAGCAAGAGACTGAAACATGTACTGCAACAGCCCCAAAGCTGCCCAAAGGTGAAGAGAGAATGAATAATGCTGTAGCACCTCTGCACATGGCAAAGTGTCATGGGAGAAGCACTTCTCTGACCGTCATGTACCTGTTTGCACACTCTAACAGCTAAAGTACATTGATTGTTTATATTTCAAATTAATTTGTTTAGGTTGTTTTTAAGTTCTGGCCAGTGTTTGATTTGATGTTGGAATGGTATGTATATATTTTTATTTAATAACTTCTAGCCCCCAAAATCGGGGCTTACCTTAAGTGTCTCCTTGGGCTCCGCTGATGCCTGCTGCCAGGCAGACGTCCTGCAGAGATAATAAATCCATGGGTGTTAGTGTCCTATTATTGACCTGTGTGATAGTGCCATGATGTGTCTCCGCACTATCCCTTTAAGTGCCGCAGCCGGTGTGTATACTGTAATATATTTCCATGATCTGCCCCACTCTGCTGTCACTAACAAAGGAGAGGGAGCCTTACATGGTACTGTGGTTATTTACTTTTAATTCATTACTGTTTCTGCGATAGAGCAAGTTGTTTAACCTGCCTTCTTTGCAGCATGCATTCCCAATGGGAACCACCATGGACTGGGACTTCCCAGGTTTGGACCAATTGGGACTCAGGGATCTCGAGGGGTCCTTAGCTGAGGTGCCATGTGGGAGAAACTGTGAACTCTAGTGTTTGGCACCTAAAGGAACCAATGGGAGCATACGACTTAACTGACAGCTCCCCTAGCCAACCGGATTGCAGGAAAAACGGATTAATCAGAGAATGGTTTTCAATCAGTGGGGTAGTGCAGCTGGAGCATTTGAACAGAGAGGAGCGTCTAAGTTCTGTGGGGACCTATGCAGTATAGCCAGGCCTGCAATCGTCTCTTGAGGTTCTCTTTGATCCCAAGAGGAGATCAAGTTTGAGAATACTGCCTTTCTGCAGATTAAGAAGGTTGCTCAGCAAGGTGGCTGAAATGCAACTGGGCAGAGACCCAAAATAGAAAAAATAGAGAATCCAGTGTTTCTCCAGATGAATGTGGACAAAGAGACTGAGATCCAGGGACTCCTGTTTGCTAAAAAACAGCCAGCCTTACGCAGCAACCAAGTTGCTTACCAGCTGGAGGTGTCACCAGCAGAAGAACTGAACCCTTCCAGAGACAGTTTCCTATATGTTGGCCCTTGCCAATCAGGCCCATGCCACATGTTCCTGTTTCAGAGACAGTTTTCTGGAGAGAGAGCCATCCTGGGGATTCAGCCCCAAAGCATCAGATCAATGCAGTTTGCGGTCACCTACTGGGAAAGGCCGTGAAGTGGAGGTGAGTCGTGTTGGCCTAGTTTCCCCAAGCCAGGCAACTCCAAGCCATTGGTTATTATTTTGCCAGGTCTTCATCAATTCATTGGGAAAAGTGAGTAAATACAGGGTAGCTCCCTGCAACAAATGTGTTTGATTATAAATGGTCCTACCCATGTGTGGCTGAATAGTCCCCCGACATAACGTCGTGGACAGAATGTAATGGACAGAAAGTCACCAGGACATAATGTAACAGTAAAAATAGCCGCAATGTATGCTTTGTAGTGGACAAAACGTCGCTGCATTAACTTGTAGCTGACTTGGTATATGATGAGTTACTAAGTGAATTTAAATACAAACGATATGCCAAAAAACATTTTATTGAAGAGTAGTAAAATTATCAAATCAGGCACAGGCAATTGTACAAATAAGGCTAAAAAACACATATTTAAAATCTGCTAAAAACTTTTAAAAACTATTTAAAAACTGTGCAATCTACATCGAATGTGCAAGTAAAGCCATATATAATGTGCAACACCGCACCGGTTGTGCAAAGTAAAGCAGTGTAACAGTTAAACTAATAACCCACCACCAGTTGTGCAAATTCTAGCCGTCGTGCAATGTAAAGCCATATATCTGTTATATTAGTTGCATGTATAATATCCTACAAGTTGTGCAAATTACAGCCGTCGTGCATTAGAAAGCTATAACACAGTAGGGGGAGATAAAAACATGTTAAACACACTATTTAAAACTTTTTCTTCTTCTGAACTCATGCAACATTGATTTCAATTACACTGGCTATGTCCTCTAGATACTGTTTTGGTTGTGTTACTGAAGTCCGAGCAGATATTTTTGAAGACTTTAGTAACTCTGACATATTTTGTATTTTTGCGTGATGGTTCCTGCCCAAGTTCTACTTGTTGTCATTGCAGGGAGATGGCATGTTGCACTTGCCTAGGTTTTCTGGCTAATCTGGCACGGGCAGGATGACTTACGACAACTGTGCGTGCCAGGCTTCAACTGCATTACTGCTACAAGAAAGGTCACGCATTACCTTCTCGTACTGGTTCCAGGATTGAATCGAGAACTTGGGCTGTCTTCTTGTTGGTCGACTCCTGTACAGCATACCAATGTAGTTGTCTTCAAAATAATCTAAAATGGTTTCTAGTTTGGCAAAACTTTCATCATCTTGCAACTTTTCAAATAATTTCTTGGTACAGTCCTCAGGAACAAATGCAAGCACCAGTATGCAGCGTACCTTACAGACAAATGCCTCATCTTGAATGTACCACTGCTGGAAATCTTCACTTTGGATACGGCGGCAAATGGCCTGCCCCAAATGAAAGTTACACCCATTAAGGTCTGCAGTTGGCACAGCTTGGCGCAGAACAATAATGGCAGCCAACTCAAAGTCAGTCATGTTGCTTGTGGGGCAAAACTTAGAACCAATTAGAGTCTGGAGATGCTGGAAAAACTTTCTATACAGCGCTTCGCTGTGGCTAGGAAGCGAGGCACAAACACATGGGCGTGAACAGTATAAAGCCTCCCTGAGTGCCACAGTAAAAGTGCTGTCACAAAACCAGTGACAGTTGTCTGCCAGCACTTTCAGATCCTCATCGCTGGCACATATAACCAAGTCCTCATTCACCCTCAGAAAAGGCTCATTGTTTACTGTTAGGGAAAACTGCTGGATGTCATTGGTGTCACTGGTTCCACCATGTTGCCTCTGGTGATGCACATCGTGCCTTAGGGTGTCCTGTGAAGGCAGCAGGTGAGCGTGTCATACAGGGATCTCCTGTAGCCCCCTGTGAACAACATTTCTGGTGGTCTCCTCGGTCTCACATGCCCTGCGTTTGATGGCAGCCCTTGCTTTAATGACTGCTACCTTCCCGTGCACAGATGCGTGGTTGTGCTCGGTTGGAGACATTGTTACACTGTCACCCATTGTGTGGAGCCTTGCGCGACAGGTGCTCAGCTCACAGCACCATATCAGCTTCCCTTCTGCTCCTTCCTTTTCTTTTGTGTATAAGTAATTGTCCAGTGCAAGTTTTACCTTGCCTTTCTGTGTTGGGACAAACTCCACGACTGCATACACTGAATACCGAATGCAAAGTGCACTATGGCCAGGATTTTATATACCTGATTGTGGCTAGTGATTACAGCCACTCAAGTCTTGTTACTTTCAATTTGGATTTAATTAGCAACATAGTTTGAGTGGCTGGTTGTCATGGTGGCAACAGCTGAACACATTTATTCATAATCAGCTACCTGGCTGTAATTTGTTCAGCAGGAAAGACTCCTGTATTGAATGAATATGGAGTTGAAAAGGAGCACAGTTTGTAACATTCCCCCTCCGTCAACATGTGATGCGCATATGTATGCCTGCATGCCAGTGCACAGCTACGGAAGGCAAAACAGAACTTAAATAGTAAGATGCATTAGCACAAACAATTTCCTTTCATAGCTAATAATTGTAGTTGTAGCTTAACAGTCGACTGCAGTATGGCAATTGGAAGTAGCAGCAACAACAGGGAAATGTCGTGCTTCGGTGCCTGGTAGACAGAATGTCGCAATGAGCATACGCGACATTCTGTCAGCAACAATTAAACTGGCAACCACTTAGCCGCAAAGCCTTTTGTCCGTGGCAGTCTAGCTGCTACATTTTGGATGGCGACATTCCGTCTGCGTGCCGGTACCACGTAATTGTATTCAGCCACAGTGTTTAAGAGTGTCAATAGACTAGGCCAACCGGCCATGGATACAAATAATTTCATCTGCTTTTACTGTTCATGTTGAATGTCTTTCCATCAAGGGCCCTAACAACAGCTGCAACGCCAGCAACCCCAGCCACCGATTCTGGCCAGCCAGCATTACATTCTGGGTACCCAGTAGTTGCAAGACTGTGTAACAAAGGGATCAAATGAATTGTGTGTTAAGTAACCTGGCATAATCTGGAACAGTAATCATTTGATCAGATTTACGCCCCATCCTTGTTCACATCCCCTTAATAAACCTGATTTACTGTGTTACTTTGAACCAAGCTTGTGGGCATATTATTACCTGGCTTAAAGTGATAGGCTCTTCACTGAATGTGTTGAAAATGCATACTGTATTGCAAAACTGTCTTTATAGGGGGTTGCAGGGTGTACACCAGGACCACAGACCCTGCTGTTAAATGGGACGACGGTGAGCATATTATTAATGCTTATTGTAAACTGTCTATTGAATGCTGCTAATGGTTATTGTCCATTCATAGGTACTTGGTCACTAGGTGGGATTGTGGGTGGTGATAGCTTCCCAGAGGGCTCTACCAGTCTATATATATATACCCATGCAAACCGTACTCTGGATGGAGGCACCGATCCATTGTGTTTACCCAGGGGCGTCATGCAGACAGAAATTCTGGAGGGGCACAAAATCTCAACCTGTCTAGGGGGGGTCCGGGGGCATGCCCCCCGGGAAAATTTTGAAAAACTGAGGCCAAATGGTGCATTTTGGTGACTTTTAGCAGTCCAGAAAGCTGTTCCCCAACAAGCTAAGTGCCATAATACTGATATAGGTTAGAGGAATGATCAATTGTTTTTGTCCTTTGTTCATTCTACTTACAGTGTTACTGTTTGTATTAATTTTTTTTAAGAATTAGTATGACTCACATTCTCAGGCCCCACTACTCCCACTGCCCACTGGTCTCCCCACACATCAGCAGGATGCCAGCACTCTCAGGCCCCACCACTCCCAACTGCCTACTGGTCCCCAACACAGCACCATGATGCCAGCATTCTCAGGCAACAGCACTCCCACTGGTCTCCCCACACGGCACCATGATGCCAGCATTCTCAGGCAACAGCACTCCCACTGATCTCCCCACACAGGACCATGATGCCAGCATTCTTGAGCCCCCAACACTCCTGATTGCCGCTGCCCCCCACCACCACGCACACAGCAACATGATGCCAGGACTCGGGGGTCCCACCACTCCCAGCTGCCCATGTGTCCCCCACAGAGCAGCATATTGACAGGACACTTGGGCCCCACCACTCCCACTGCCCACTGGCCCCCCACACAGCAGCATGATGCCAGCAGTTCCAGACCCCACCACTCCTGGCTGCCTACAGGTCCCCCACATTAGAAAAGAATGATGCCCGCACTGTTGGGCAACATTGCTCCTACCTGCCCATTGGTTCACAGCGCACTCACATTTGATGGGCCATTACCTTATTATCCATCTCTTTTTCTTCATCCCAGAAGCAATCAGGGTGGCAAGTTCCCTCATGGTACAGGTGCATCAGTCCAGCCTTTGCTCACATGTCGGAGACCAAACTTGGCCCACCAGGCAGGTCAGTCACAAACCACTTCAGGAATGACACAACACCGCTTACCTCCCCAATAAAGAGAGATCTGTCCCTGGGTCATCCAATACACAAGGACCTGGGCTGGCCCACAAACCCCAATTCCCATGCATGGCACGGAAGCATGCAGCAGTACTGCTTTATCTGGCTGGGCCACTGACTAGAAAAGGGGAGTTTCACATTGTATTAGCTTTTTTGTCCTGTGCAGCACAATATAGCATTACTACAGGTAACAACTCACCCCCGCAGGCCATTACCCTCTCCCATCCTTGAGGAATCCCCCTCCCTCCCCCATACCACCCCTATCCCCACCATACTATTTCAGGTCTGCTTCGCCCTTCAGTAAGTAATACATAAAGACAACTCCCAGATCTACAACCATTCCTGTACTTTACAGGAAAATTTAGCACTCTACAGGAAAATGGTTCCCATAGACTTGCACTAATTTTTGCAAGAGATCCAGGCAATTCAGTTTCCCTACGAAAAATGCCAGTCTTAATTTTGGAGCACTGCATTCAGATTTCACATCGATCATCTCTCACTATTTTAAGGTATAGAAGGGTAGCATTAGCAAGCATCCTCACCGCACCCCATCACCGTTACATTTTTATTCCACCAATCTGCTATTTCTCCATTCTCAACTGTCAACAACTCTCATTTAGCTGGCTCCACAGTTTTTTCCATGGCTGACCCTTCCCTCCTCCCTAATGACATGCACACACAACCAGCTGAGCCTTTGCATGCACTTAGCAGTAAACCTGATGAACGAGCAAGATCTCAGACCTCCTGTTTGGTCCTCTCAGTGATTACTGTGTTTCCCAGTGCAGGCTGTGTGCTCTCTAACACATACCCCCCAATACACCCACCACTATACTCCACCAACATACATATACAGGACTGTACAGCACAGTGCAATCAACACACACATACATGACAGTAATCAAATTACCAGCTGCCCTACGACTAAAAAAACTCACTCCTGGCAGGAAAAGCAGAAAATGAAAAGGAGGCATACATCTGAAGCAAACACAGACAGCGAAGGCAAGTGCAGCGGACAGCCGTACCTTAATGTGAGTTTTCTCCCAATGCAAATCTGGTTGGGGCTGCTGTGTAACCATCTGCCACGGGATGAATGCTCGTAAATCTCGGATTACTATTATCCAACTCTAGGAGCTCTTTTTTTGGGTGCAAGTAGTGAGGAAATGGAGCACCAATGGTTGGCTCTGACCATTCTCTGGCAGCTCCCTAACAAACCGTGTGCGGATTATTTTATTTTCCCCAGTGTCGGGGAAGGGTTCTGAGGTGTGCTCAAATTGTGCCCTCTGCCTGCAGAACTCCAGGGGCCCACAATTCAGAGCTGCTTGTACTAACCCAAGGTGAAAGATGAAGCAGAACAGTGCAACAACTCTCACGGCATTCCTGTGAGGATGGGCTCCTGATGCTGCTCCCACTGCCCACTTGCCTGTGAGCTGTCAGTCAGTGTCCTGGAGAAACCGCGGGGTGGGCGCTATGGCAGGCAATAGCAGTGTCAGGACGACAGTGGGGCGAAAAAGTGCCCTGTCACTCCTAGGAGCAAAATAACACAAGAAATGTGAACCTCAGCTGTTCCATGCCCCTCAATCGTAATAGACCTGCCCTGTCAACCTGCAGCTGAGCGAACTCTTTCCTTCCTTCCCCTGCAATGCTAACTGACCCTTTTCTGTAGGAAGCAGCCAGGCAGGAACTTCATGCAGTGTTCTGGTCTGGAGTACGTGTGGACTTGAACCCACCCGACTGGACCAACTCACGTTGTCTAAGTACTGCCGACAGTCAATAACTCGCTCTCTCGCTGCCTGCGACTCTGCAACTGCATCTACTTAAAATTGTAACTCAGATAGGTGCTGGCACTAAAGGAAGATGAAAGCCTTGGTGATCTATTACTTCATGTTCACGCCTCCGCTGCCTGTACACAGTTGATTGGTGGTAACTGCCAGCACTGTAATTGGCTGCTACTGGTTGGCAGTTTTTTACCACCAATCAACTGTCTGTTGGTGTCTCGCTCACTCTGGCTTTGTTATTAAAGGTGCTGAGCACCAAAGCCAGTCACTAGCCCAGCGGGAGCAACAAATACCTTTTTTAAAAACTGATATCCCGGCCTGGTGGCTTTCAGTCAGTCTTTCATTCCCAGTTCCCGCACACACAATTGATTCGGAACCTGCACCACCCCCAGCCCCCACCATAAAGAGCATGAAAAAACACTACTTTTTTTACCACATGCAGGACCTTGTAAAAGTTTACTCAAAATGCATTTCTATTAATAAATGTCACAACAATATTTGGGGGGGCACATGCCCCCTCGGGCCCTATGTCATGATGCCACTGTGTTTACTGAGGGTGGGGGTACCCCGCTACTTGCCAATTTGGAACTCAGGCCCCTTAACCTGTTGTTAGGAAGACAGGCAGGGGTAGTAGCCTTTGGAATAGTGCCACCTAGGGGTTACATAACTATTTTGTACTTTGTATTTTTTAGATTGTATTTTGCACAAGTTAAGCCCTGGAAAGACACCATATAAATAAAATTCTATCTAGCTATCTATCTGGTGAAACTCATTTGTATTTCAACTTAGTCTGGGGAGAGGTGGGAGGACTCCTACCCCTGTGACCAAGACACAGTTTTGAGTTCAATCGCAAAGTGCGGCGGTGCAACAGGAAGGCTGTTTACACCCTATGTTGCACACAGAGTGTGACGCAAGAATATCCAGCGTTTGAATGAATAATTACATCTTAGATTCCATCATGAGGCCCCCCGGGTTAATAATGTAGGAGCAGTGTTTCCCCCGGGAAAATAACTTAAAAAGACTGGGACTTTAGTCAAGCAAAAAAAGACATTCTACATACTATTTCCTTCTCTGTTCTTTGACATTTCAACACATTTATTTATTTGAGCCTCAGTACCTCTCTCTCTTTTTTTTTAATTTTTTATTTTAATCTTTGGTAACCGGGTAAGGCCCACTAGGCACAAGTGCTTGTTTTCAGGGGCGACCTGGGAGCACTGGGTGGTTAAGTGACTTGCTCAGAGTCACACAGTATGCAAGTGGAGGTTGTGAGAATCAAACACAGGCCTGGTCTGCTGGATGTATCAAGCTCGTTCACACTTTGTTCCTCTAACCTCTAGGCTATACTGCCAGCCAGCTCAGTCTGTCTGTCTGTCTGTCTTGCCTTTATTTTTTTCCTTTCTCTGGGCCCCCAAGTGATGTAATCCAGGGCTCTACTTCAAGTATGGGGGGTGAAAAAGCATGGGGATTCAAAACAAAAGCATTAGGATGAACCCCGATACATAAATGCTAGCATTAGGGCAATCCCCCATGCATAAATGCTTTAGCGGGTAGCACAGAAAAAACACACATTTGACAATCCTGCTATTTCATTTACAAATGATTTATTATAGTTTGCTTAAAACATCAGACAATATGACTTCCTACTACTTGAACTATGGTGCCAGTTTCTTATACCACTAAAAACAGATGAGGCTGCTGTAACACTATGCTGCTCAGGTTCACTGTATTTGAAGAAAGACCACTCATTCAGTGATGGCATATGAACTGTGACACATCATACTTTGCACCTGCTGAAAATACAGCAGCCAACACACATCAAACTGTAAAAGTGGAAACTAAAACAAAAAATTGTAGGTATTATGTTTAAACAGCAGTCCATATTAGCAGAAGCAGCTTTTTTTATTTTGTCGTTAAAAGGTTTTATTGCCTTTTCAACAGAAATCCCAAATCAGGTCCGTGTCCAATAACAGTAAGCACAGAGCCAAACAACAGTACTACACATTATTATAAAATTCAGTGCAACTGGTGACCTTTCATACTCCACCTCATAGAAATGAAGTGCACAGTGCATCCAAAGCCCAGTGTCAAGAGGAAGAGATGGGGGGGTAATTCACCCCCTCAGCATGTGACTAGTAGGATTGATGGTGGGTAGGCATTATGCCTTCAGGGAGGTGGCGAAATGGAGTGTGTTAGGGGTGAAAGGACTATCTGCAGGATGCAGCAAAGTGGGAAATTCAAATATGGGCCTGATAACTGGGAATACGTTCATGTGTGAATGGCGGCCCAGAAGCTAAGGCATTTGTGGACAGCTAGCACTCATATTGTCTTCTTCTACTAGGTTATGGATGGTACTGCAGGTATTGTCCAAGCTATCTACAAGAGGCATTTCGCCTTCATTCCCACAGCTGCTATCTAATGCTTCCCACCCTTGGTACTATAGAATACTTGGAACTTGTCTCCTAGAAGATGCGAGAGTGCGGTTTTGGGTAGGGTGGTCTGCATCATCTCTTGGAAAGCGAGGTACACTGCCTCCCAGTACTGCTGAATGGTTGCACATGACCATAGAATACGCAGTTGTATGCCACCCATCCCTTCACATCTCCAGCAGGCATCAGTACCAAGAAGACCTTAAGAGTGAAGAACGTGATGGGTCTGGTACCACTGGTGCATTATTTTATTCTGAATTAATTGGCTCCTGATATCTCAGCATGCCTTATCATTTTTTTTTCTTATTAAAGCAAACTGTACTTAATCTCAGAGGAGGTTAATCGTGTGTTCCTATTACAGTCAGCACTCAGATATCCGTTGCCTTCTGTTCTCAGGTCAGGTGATGGATATCTGAGAGAAACGGTTAAGTGGAAACTGGATGCTTCGGTCTGCAGTTTGATCTATGCCTGCTGTGGCTGCTTAGGTCTGTGGCTGCTTTGGTTTGTGATTGCCTTGCCTGCTTTGGTCTGTGGTTTGCTGTACAGTACTCTACTGGGGATGAAAAGGGTCAGTTATCTGAGAGTAAACATTGAGATCTACATAGGAGACAACAGGCAGGATGGGCAATGGAAAAGGATAACGCGAGGGACGGATAAACGAGTGTAAACAAAATAGGAAATAAAAAAATTATGCAGTCAAAGACGGATACATGAGAAAAACGGATAAATGAGAGCCGGATAAGCAAGTGCTGACTGTTTTTCTCCCTGTTGCCCTCCCACTGCAGCTGACCAGTAAAAGAACATCTCGGGGAGGGAAGAACAATCAGCCAAATGTTCCTGGAAAAAGTATATGCAGGACTATAGCGATAAACAGAAGTTCAAAATGGGATTCTTTCACCCAGAAACAAACAAACAGTTGGCAATAGCAGAACTCAGTTACACAGCACTCTAAAAACAAATCTGAGTTCCATGTGAGTTTGTTTTTTATTACAAGGGACATCTACATGAAAACTTGATCTTTCTGCCGCACATTTCATTTAAAGCTGAGGTTTATTCAAGAGTTGGATTCATAATCTCCTGCTTGTGACATCACAATCTGTTGCAATGGAAATAACTGTGACATCTCTAGCAGGTAGGACATTATGACTTCAGCTCCTAAGACTCAGCTGTAAGTCAACTGTATGGGGGGCAAAGCTCCAGTATTCCTGTAAATTTATTTAGTAAAAAGTTTTCACCAGTAAGGCATACTGAGCTGTAGTTTGCTCATTTCAAAATGCAACCTACAGGAAAGGGTATGTGGAAACACCCTAAATATATTAGTACAATGCATTAAGCGAAATAGAAGGTTAACCAGTGGTCAAATTTAGAACATCAGCTGATCAGCAAAATGAGGCAGAGTGCAAAACAACGAGTAGGGTCTGCAGTGACAGTATACAGTAGGCAAGGACAAATGGGCAGACTGAGTGGGCCAAGTGGCCATTATCTGCCATCAAATTCTGTTTCTGTGGTAAACTGAGGTCCCTTCTACCCATCTCTGGTGCTGTCCTGGTGGGTGGGCAGGTGGAAGTAAAAGAACCCAAGGCATTTCTTGCAAGCATAGGGGATTTTCTCCAGTGTCCTGGTCAACATTTCCTTCCCATAAATCCAGTATATGCAATTGTCCAAGGCCGTGCATGGGTGCTGATGTGCAAAATGGCTGCCACTACATGTTCAGTCACTTCACTACCAGTCTCTCATTGCTTGTAAAGCACTTTGGGATACAATGTGTAAGAAAAGTGCTATATAAATGCTGATTCTTCTTCTGCAAATTCGGCATGTATGCAGTTCCACATGACATATATGTGTGTGCCAAGGGACAGATCTCTACTTTTCACTTAAAAGGGGATTGTGGTATAAGTAGTGAAGCATTTGAAAATTTTTTGTAAGTCCCCCCCCCTTTTCTGAAGGCTTACCTGACTGCCTCCTCTCTCCTCCATGTCCCTCCTCATTTCATCACCCTCCCATCTCCTAGGACTGCCAAATACAGGACTGGTAGTACAGCGGCAGTGCTATCCAGGAGCTGAGCCAGGGCTCCACCGGGAGATCTTTGTGGACAGCGCCACACAGCAAGCCTGTGATCTCAGTCCCAGGACAGCCATTGGTGCTCACACAGGCCATCCCAGCACCATCAGGTGCAGATTAGTAAATCCCTGACCCCCTGTAAAAGCAGTAGGGTCAGGGAACAGGAAAGGCTCTGGCATCCACTGTCAGTGCTACTGCACATCCTTGGCAGCATCAGTACAGAACTAGATCTCCAGTTCACAAACCAGGCCATGTACACATTTCTAGGAAGGGTCCCTGCTCCAGAGAAGACAGCAAAGCCAGGACTGAAGTGAAGCATTGCCAGGGCACAATAGAAAGGGTTTCCTGGCCCAGGATAGGCAGCAGGCTAGGAACAGAAAAAGACAGGTGCGTATGCATGCACAACACTGGGAGAGCTGCTTAAAGGCCACCTCCTGCACTGCAGTCCCGACTTCAAAATGGGCTAAGTGTCTAATTAAATGAGCACATTCGTGGTCTCAGGACAGGCAGTGGGGCCAGGGCAACCAAAAACAGCCCTCCATGGACTACACTTATTGCATCAGGACACCGGATAAAGCAGCTAAAGATAACCCCTGTATGTAAACAAACATGGTGACGCCCATGTCTCTTCTCAACCCTCTGACTCCTGCAAAGACTGCTGGGAAGGGGTCGGAGGTCAGTATCCAAAATGCCCATGAATGTTGGCCAATCAAGAATCTGTTTTGTTCCTCAGTCTGCATGCAAGCGCAGCATGGGTAGCCCAACATTCTAAAGACAACCTGCCCAGGAACAGGACTGACTAATAGGGCACTGAGTTTCATCCCCTATAAAAGGAACTGCTCCCAGGGTTCTGGAGTAGTTCTGCCAGCGTGACAGCGAGACAGGAGCTGTGAGCCAGTGAATCACTGTCTGCCATGCACTGCAATTCTGGGAGGCTAGAGAAGTCTGAGATCCCAGCAACTGACTCTTTTGTGAAGAAAACAACAGTTTTTATCAAAATTGCCAGTTTGAAGTGAGAACTTTTTTTCCTGCCCCACAAGTGACTTTTCCTTCTGGGAGATGAGCTCCTCCAAAGATCAACTGACCAACCCTGAAGACCACTACCTGCTTCAGGGTCCCTGGAGCCCCTGCACCTGCAGCACTAGATCGGTTGTGAGAGAACCAAGATCGGTGGTGAGCAATGACCAAACAACTCCAGGGAAGCCTGATCTCCAGCCGGTAGCACATCCAGCCATCTTGCCTGTTGCATCATCAGACACCAAAGGTATCTGTGAAACTACAAAACCATGAGTAACCATTGGGATTTCAGTCCCACAACTGAGAAAATTGTGATTGTGCCTGGGACTGAGGGAGAAGCTGTGGATGGGATTTTTCCACTTTAATAGGCCAAGTCAGAAGACCTGTGGAGGCCTTCTCTGGCCACCCACTTGTGTGTAGATTACAAACAGGGGCCCTTTTTCAACAGTTTACAATTTAACTGTTCAGCAACAGTTTGGGTTTTAAAGTGTGTTTTGCCTGCAACAGTTAAAGCTCACCACTGAGCTCTTACCCTGCTAGCAGCAATTGCATCCCCTGTGAGGTACCCACTGCAACCAAAAAGAGAGCCCTCGTCTACGGCCTTTGGGGAGATTCAAGTCAGGTGGACTAAGGGAATAAAGGACTGCCAGGGGGTGGGCAGACTGTGTGGGATCTACGGATGTCTCTAATAATGTTAGGGTTATATATGGGCACACAAACTACTACAAATATAAAATAAGGACATTGCCTCCAACAGTTCTAACCTCAAGATGGATATTAATCATCTACAATTGTGGCTAAAGCATAAAAAACTCCTAATGAACACCAACAAGACAGTTGACATGCTTTTTGGTTCAGCACCCAGGATCAAGGCCAGTCCCTCTGCTCTAATTATCCCTGGCCCAGATGGCTCTCTGCTGGAATTGGTTGACTCTTTCAAATATTTCAGAGTAACCTTAGACCCTTCGCTGGATTTTGCACATATCGACTGCATGTAAAGCGGTAAATATGAAGTTGGGGTTGGCCTATAAAATCTGGTCTTCTCTTACCACTGCCACTAGCCTGGCCATTGCCCAGGAGGTTCTTAGACCTAGCCTAACATATGGGCTTATGACATTCCTGGACGCCAACAAAGGGGTCCTGCAAAAATGGAATACATGTTACAACAGCATCTGCCGCTTTGTCCTCTCGATACCCAGACTCACTCATCACTGCATACTCTACTCGAGCCTGAGCTGGTTCTCCCCAGTTTCCTATCGTCAATACACCACTGGCTGCATGATAGATAATATCATTAGAACTGGTGCTCCAGCATCACTGGCCCACATGTTAAATCGAGCCACACAAGCCTATCTACTGAGGTCTGCAGAAAGGTCTGTTAGGCATACCCAAATGTGGTACAGAAATGGGGGGACATGCCTTCACTGCATCTGCCCCCAAACTTATTTATTTATTATTTATTTATTTACGAGTTTTACCAGGAAAGTATACTGAGCTAATAGCTCAATTCCAGATGCGACCTGGGGGCCGAGACCCAAAAATTACAATACAAGGATATATACAATAAACAGAACATATTGGGAAGTCAAGGCTTCCTACAGACATATGTATAACAATTAACAGACAGAGGTTCAGAAAAATACATTGTACAGAGTGACATGGTCATATACATTTCATACTCCTTTATAGTACAACAAGCAGGAGTAGAGGAATTAGTTATAACAGGAGCAGCTGGTAGATAAATGGGCTGTAAGTAGAGGGTTGCGTTGGTAATTGTTCTGTGCATGTCTTATAGTGGCCGGCAGAGCATTCCAAATCTGTGGGATATGGAAACTAAAGGCGGCTTGGCCTTTGGAAGTACGCATAAACGAGACATGCAGCAGTCTGGGATCTATATTCCTGAGTGAGTATGCAGGCAAGGATTGTTTGGAGAGTGTAGAGGCCAGATGGGGGGGAAGGAGTGGGACCAGAATTTGGCAGCGAACCTAGTGCAGTTTATTTGTCTGCGATCGTGGAGGGACGGCAGGTAAGTAGAGCTGTATAGGTTGCAATAGTGAGTAGATAGTGGACAATCTAGAATGAACCAGCAGAAAGAATGGAACATGGTATCTAGGCTTGCCAGGGCAGATACGGAAGCAGTGAAGTAGACTATGTCGCCGTAATCAAAAACAGGGAGAATCATTTTTTGGACAATGGCGAGCCTGGTTTGTGTAGGGAGGCATTTTTTGTTGTGGAATAGAGCACCTAATTTGGGGAGAAGTTTCTTGTGTAGCGAGTCGATATGAGATGTAAAGTCTAGGTGCTGGTCTAGCCAGACACCTAGGTATCTGAAGGAAGTACAGCTGTCCAACAGGGTCCCGTCTGAGGTTTTGAAAGGGGGGCAGGGGATTTGGCGGGAAAGTCTTTGTTGGGATCCGAATGTTTGTGATACTGTTTTTTTGGGGTTTAGGAATAGCTGGTTAGTCCTCAACCAGCCCTGGATAGCATAGAAATCCTCTTGGAGTAGTGTTGCTACACTTTGAGCGTTAGGGCCGGAGGCATACAGGACCGTGTCATCCGCATACATTTGGATGGATGAGTGGGTACATGCTGATGGGAGGTCATTTAGAAAAATAGAAAAAAGCAGTGGCCCTAGGACAGATCCTTAAGGGACACCGGTAGTGACTGGCAGGGGGTTTGAAGTGTGAGAGGCTAGTGTGACTGATTGCTTCCTGTTTGCTAGATAGTCATGGAACCAGCCAATGGCCTGCTCGGAGAGCCCAGTGTTGGAGAGTTTTGAGAGAAGTAGGGAATGAGAGACAGTATCAAAAGCTTTGGCTAGATCTATAAAAGTGGCTGAGGTGACATGACCTTTGTCCATACCGGAGAGAATGTCACCAGTGACACGTAGCAGGGAGGTGGTGGTGGAGTGGGATTTATGGAATCCCGATTGGAACGGAGTGAAGAAGGAGGAGGCTTCCAGGAAAGGGGTGAGCTGGGACATGACTAGCCGTTCCTGTAATTTGGCCAGGATTGGGAGCAGGGAGATGGGTCTGTAGTTTTCTGGGGAGGAGGGGTCACCACCCTTTGGTAGAGGTATGACTGTAGCCATCTTCCAATCCGTGGGTACCTTTCCCAGAGAGAAAGAGAGGTTGAAAAGGGCAGTGAGAGGGGCAGCTATGGCTGGGGCAGACAGGAAGAGCATCTTTGCATCTAGGGACGTAGGACACTTGCCTTTGTTTGGGTTCAGGGCCCTTAGAGAGCGTAGTACTTTGGCATGGGTTACTGGGCGGAAAGAGAAAGGCAGGATTTCGGGGGCAGGCTTTGGGGGGCATGAGCTGAGGGGGACCGGGGGTTTGTTCAGGAGGGAGGATAGGAGTTTGGCGGCGCAGTTGGAGAAATGAGTATTAAAGGCTTCCGCAACACAGATGGGGTTGGAGATGTTGGAGCCCTGGACAGATAGTGTAGGAGGTGGGGGTGTAGTGGAAGGGGAGAGCAGGGATTTAAGTGATTTCCAGAAATCAGGCGGGTGGTTTGTGTTCTTGTTAAAAGCCGATAGAAAGTATGTCTTCTTTGCTTGCCTGATGGAGTTTGTGCATGCATTGCGGAGCTTTCTGTATGCGGAGAGGGTTTCCTGTGTACCTGTTCTCTTGTAAGTTTTCCAGGCACGGTCTCTAGTGTGGCAATTCCTAATTATGTCTGCAGAGATCCAGGGGAGATGAGCACCTCTAACTCTCTTTGTCCTTAGGGGGGCATGCCTGTCCCATATTTTTAGGAAGCGGGTTTTGAAACCTGCAAAGGCTGCATCAATGGAGGGAGACTTGGGTATGAAAGACCAATTTTAATGTTCCAAGTCTGACAGAAGAGATGCTAAGGTGAGTGCGTTGTAGGACCTGGTGCGCAGTGTCTTTGGAGGGGGGGCTGGGGGGCTATGCACCTTCCTAATCAGGAAGATCATGTGATGATCACTTATAGAGCCGGGTAATAGGCCTGCTCTTAGGATCCTGTGTTGGTGAGAGGTGAGAGCCCAATCTAGT
Organism: Neoceratodus forsteri; assembly: GCA_016271365.2. Lineage (NCBI taxonomy): Eukaryota > Metazoa > Chordata > Ceratodontiformes > Ceratodontidae > Neoceratodus > Neoceratodus forsteri. The sequence goes on from CM057456.1 coordinate 206,078,353, forward strand.
AGCGAGTGGTTCTGTGACTTGTGGTTTAGTCTTGTGGGATCCATGATGAGTTGTGTTAGGTTCAGAGCCTTTATTTTGGTCTTCAAATGGGCTTTATCTGTGCCGAACCAGTTTGAGTTAAAATCATCGGTGGCGTGTAGCTCGCCCCCGGCAGCTAGGGATTGTAGGGAGCTTAGGTGGGAGAGTATGTCCTCGGGGGATGTGCAGGGGGGGCAATATGAGCCTGCCACGTAGACAGGAGATGAGTAGGGAAGAGATAGTTTGATGAGAATAGAGTTTATGTTTGCAGGGGTTGTGGGGATGTCCACTATCGTGAAATGGTGGCTGTTTGTGATATACATTGCCATGCCACCTCCGCGTTTTTTACCTAGCCGGTCATGTCTGATTAAAATGTAGCCTGGAATGGAAACTACCGCATCGGAATGATGAGGTTTTAACCAGGTTTCTGAGATGACCAGGATGTCAGGGCGCTGTGTTAGTGCAATAGGTTGTAGTAGAGAGATTTTGGATAAAAGGCTGCAGGTGTTTAGGTGTAGGATGCGGAGGCCTTTGGGAAAGGAGAAAGGGGATTGGGAATTTGTGTGGTTTGGACCAGGGTTTACCTCTATATGCCCAGACAAGAGTAGAAGAATGGAGAGGAGGTGGATTATTTTTGTCTGAGAGAGGTATGGGCGGGATGCGGAGGACTGGGTGTTAGAGATAGATTGGGGGCAGCAACGAGTTTGGATGTGCAAGACCACATGCCCCTGGTGAAAAGATGGTGGAATGATGCTGGCACTAATATTTGCGTAGTGGGTTTGGGCCAGGGCTTGGGCAGGTGCGAGCGAGGATGCAGAGTGGCAGGGCTGGGTGGTAACCGAAGGGGGTGGGGGCAGTGGGGGTGCTCTGTTTGGGAGGATGGCGGGGGCAGGGAGGAAGAGTAGCCAGAGAGAGAAAAAATAGGATGTAAACAGCAGCATCCTTGACTAATTCCTATGGGAGAAACTGTAGTGTTTTGAGCTGAGCCCTCTGGTGGTGGCAGCTGATAAGCTGCTAATGGAGAAATGGGCTGATAGGTTTTTACAAACCATGTGACCCCAGCCTATAAAAGGAGGAGCTCACCAAGAGCGGTGGTGGGGGCGGCGGGGCAAAAGCTCACAGCACCAGAGAAACACAGTTGTGCAGCCTAATTCAGCGGTAGCAGATCGTGGGGAAATTCAAAAATGGCACCTGAATCACGGCGATTTTTAGTTGCCTTCTGAATTACCTTGTGCTTCGGGGGGTAGGGGTCGGCGATCCAGGAGCGTCCGGGGGAGGGCTGGCAACCCTCATGACCCGATTCGCGGCCCAGCCTGTCTGCAGGCAGAGAGAAAAGAAGACCTTTATAGCCATGGTAGGCATGTGGGGGAGTGTAGCAAATCCCACTGCGTTTGCTTGTCTGAATGCAGCCTGGAAGAAAGACTCCGAGCACAAGTACAAGTGTAAAAATGCCTACTCTAAACAGCCTGGGAGTAAATTCCCTACTTTTTTTTTGTTTGGTTTCCCGGGGTTATTACAAATGCAGGGCCAGCTGCAAAGTGAGAGTATCTGCTATTTGCAGGCTAAGGGGAGAGCAGGTAGTGCCTTACAGCTCCAGCAAGGATTCAATTAAAGGCAGGAGCAGTTTTTAACAGTCAGACGATTTCAGTATACATACAGTGGCTGTAAAATGGCGTTTACTACCACTTTCAGCATAGGCAAGGGGCACACCCGAAAATTACTTGTTACTTGGTGTCTATCGGGCTCAGTTACACTCTTCCCAGGTCCAAATTTAACTTTGTAGGACACTATTAGGCAGTGAGATGAAATAAGTTCTTTTAAGGCACACTTACGATTAGTTCATGTTTTTACAATAGGCATATAAAGGTTAACAGGCAGGTTCCTCAGTGGTATTATTTGACGGCTTTAAAAGCATGAAACCAGTTCAATAAGATTACAAAATGATAATGGCAAATTCAAACAAATAGACTGCATTTCTACTAATATCTACTTAAGGCACTTGTGCTGTGGGCAAGAAATACAGGGCAATCCAAAAAATGTCTCAATGAAAAACAGTCTCCATTCATGTGCCGACAGAAAATAGCTCGCAGCGCCAGAGAAACACAATTGTGCAGCCTAATTCAGCGGTAGCAGATCGTGGGGAAATTCAAAAATGGCGCCTGAATCATGGCAATTTTTAGTTGCCTTCTGAATTACCATGTGCTTCGGGGGTTGGGGTCGGCGATCCAGGAGCGCAGAGGAGGGCTGGCAACCTCACAACCCGATTCGGCGGCCCAGCATCTGTCTTGTGCTTCGGGGGGTGGGGGTCGGCGATCCAGGAGTATGGCTGGCAACCCTCACGACCCGATTCAGTGGCCAGCATCTGTCTTGTGCTTCAGGGGGTGCGGGTCGGCGATCCAGGAGCATCCAGGGGGAGGGCTGGCAACCCTCACGACCCGATTCGGTGGCCCAGCATCTGTCTCCCTCTGTCTGTCACTTGGGAACTCCCTGCCAACGTCTTTTAGGCACTCCCAATCACACCTGGCTTTTATGCAGGGGCTTCGTACCCTCCTCATGGTCTCTGACAAATGCACATGTACTGATCTGTAGCACAATCTCTTAATATGTCTCTCCTCAACAAATTATAGCACTTAACTATTGATTGTCTTATGAATTGCTCTCCACATCAGTGCTGAAAAATTCTCTGGTTAGGTCCAGTATTTTTTAGATATCTTGCACTGCTGTAATACCTGTAACTGAGTCTAAAATCTTGGCTAACCTGTGAATGAAATGTTATACTGTATCGTCACCTGTAATTGCTGTTCCTCTGTCTGTATTTCTCCCGGGTCGTGCCTGAAAATAGGCAAAGTTTTTGTCTAGTGTACTTACCCAGTAAACAAAAACTAAGTAAATATTAACTTGATAGAAACAGTCCTTAACAATAAACATATGGTACTCACTATTCTTAAAGCAGCAGAGCAATAAAAGTATTTTTCAAAAACTAGTTTCAGCTACAGTTAATAAAAACATTAGCACACCTGTCAAATCTACTTTTCTAGGTACCTCCTATGCAGTACACCATAGTTTATTTATTTTTATTTCAGTCCTAACCCTTACCAGGTTTGCAGTGGTAATTCTAAGCCAAGCATGGATCTCATCTTTTTTCTTGAGGGAAAAAATTAATGAAAGCATTTATAAAATACTGAGATTTAGGTGGAACTAGAGCATATGACCACCAAATAAAACTGGAAAATGCCTGGAATCTTTTACTGTAAAAAAAAAAAAAGTAGGGACATTTTTTTGCTCAATTTCATTCCACTGTTGATTTAACCTTTTAATTCTTTAAACTAAAAATATGTCATAGATTCTGGCCATTTACTCTGCATTTTACAGGCTAGTGCTACACACATGTTAATGCTGAGAGGTTGAGAGATATGTAGGAATGGTTATAAGGGTACAGACATCACAACTATTTGGAAGCCAATGTGGGCCACAGACCTGAACTGGGGACAAGATTACAGGGTTAAATCCCACTGCAGCTGTTTACTAACAGTGTGATCGTGAGCAAATCGCTAGCCCTCGCTATGTTTCAGTCAGCCTAACTATGAAACAATGCAGTATCAGGACCCGTAAGGAAACAGTTAATTTTTGCTACAGTATACCGAGTTACTATACTAACATATAAAAAACATGCATTTTTGTGCCCGCCCAGCTTTGAGTTACATGTGCACTGATATTCATATCATGAGGCATGTGGTACAGTATGGAACATGTTTCTTCAGATTTTTTCGTTATTGTTACAACTCTTCCTTTTTATTCCCTGTTAACCCCAAAGGTCCACCACCACAACCATCATAACCTCTTCTTCCTCCAACCCAATACTTCTTCTGCAAGGTGGCCGCATGTCTGTCACCTCCTCTTGCCAACTGTAGCTCCATGCCCCCCCAACACACATACACATGGCATTCCTTGGGCAGGGCTACACCTGGGGAGATTTATAAGAAACTCAGCAGCTGGGCAGGTGAATACAACAGCTGGCCTCTTCATGTGACATCAATACAGCGAGGGCAGGGCATGAGCACCGTACAGTACTTGACCCTGCCCCGAGCTCCACTGACATCAAGAGGAGTCTGAAAGGGGGTTCTGTTCTGCTTTACTCCTTATCACCTTTGTTAAGCAGGGGGAAGCAAAGTAGTGACATACTGTAGCCAAGTCTTTCCCTCTGGTATCATAAATCAGCTAGGGACTGCACCCAGCCTAAAGCTGGTGCCTACTGGGATCCCAGGCTCAGGACACAAAATTGAGTTTACCCCCCCCCCCCACCGCATTAGGCTGCCCCCAGAAGCTCATTTCAGTAGCAATATAATCCTTACTTTTTTTAGTTCGGGATACCGGTGGTAGTGGTGGTGGTGGTGGTGGGGGGGGGGGGACTGGTAATGTAATTTCCATCTGGAGTTATATATCTTCCCACACAAAAAGACAAACACTTGATTTCCTTTTGTTACACATTGTCGTCTTTCCCAATACAATTTAAAAAACAGAAACATTGCAGAGAACATAACAATAACAACATAGAGCATAATACAGGCGAATGTCGTGTGTGTTCAATGATTATCCTTACAAAACTTAATGTACTGTACACCAAACAGTAAGAATTTATACCTTTTCTGTTTTGTTACAGTTTGTCATCTTACTAGTTAGTAGCCAATGCATAGGTTGTGGGATAACCCAGTCTTTCTGTACTTGTCTGTTACTGACTTTCTGGCATGTTTCCACGGAAGTGTTACAGAGCCTAATGATCACCCAAAGACGGAGGCTTCTAGCTTTGTAGAAATGGTAATGGCAGCTCAGGCCAACATTAAATCAACACTGGGACTGTATTACCAGAAGTAGAGTTGAAGTGAATGTCTTCCTACTCACTGTCTGCCTCCCACTCATTCTTTAGAAGCTTTTACAAGCTCACATTGTCTCAAGAAAATCGTAAGCCAGCAGCCTTGAAGGAACTCTGATGTAATAGAGGAATCCTATGAAGACACGAGGTGCGCAGGCCATGGAATCCTAAGGAATAGGGAAAAACATACCGGACATGCTGCCTCACATGCAGACTTCAGGACTTTTACACAGTACTGGTATGGCTCTCTCTGTTGAGGTCTCAAGCAAAAGGAAGGAATTCCAAGTATGTGGGCAAAAATGTGAAGGTAGTCTTATTACAGTATGTTTTTTAAGGAATGTGAAACAACACCTCAGGTGTCAGCTTGTGATGTCGGTTGAAATATAAGACAGTAGGGTTCCCTGTTTTTGCCCACTCTTTTCACTTCCCTACCTGCTTTTGAGGAAGGATCTCTTTAGCAGGGCATGGTCAGTAACCACTTGTTAGGCCTGTCTGTCAAGTGCATAATCTGATTAACATAGTAACATACTAGTTGTTGGCAGGAAAGGGTCCATTGGCCAATCTAGTCTGCCCTGAAGGTTTTTCTACCTATTGTGCTGCTGCAGGTTCTAACTGATCTGCAGCCATTCCCCACCCTAGCCCTATTTGTAAGATCCCCTCTGTCTATCCCATGTGTACTTAAATCCTGCTACTGTGTTGGTACCTACCACCTCCACCAGTAGTCTGTTCCAGGTGTCTACCACCTTTTCCTTTAATAAGTACTTCCTTACATTACCTCTGAGTCTCCCCCACCTCAAATTATGCCCCCTTGTCTTTGAGCAACTCTTTCTATGTAGTATACTACCCTCCTGTACCTTTTTGATGTCCTTGAAGTTTCCTAGTCGAAGAGATAATAATTACAATGGCTACATGTGTTACAGATAACAACTATGTTGTATTTTCAGCATTTCTGCTGCAAAATGAATAAATAAATAAACAAAATAATAAATAAATAACTTCCCTGACTGGCAGTCCAGGACATGGACTGCCAGTCAGGGCCCGCATAAACGTACACAATTGCCTTTTCTTTGGCATTTGCGATGCTGTAGAGCAAACAAGCGTAGGGCTTACAGGCAGACTGGATGGGCCTAGCGGTCCTTATCTGCCAACAATTTCTATGTTTCTATGTAACTAAAGAAAAAGCAATACATATGAATCTATTTTTTTTTCTCATTGGATTTAGTACTCACAAAAAATGAGGGACTCATGTCTCTAGTGGGAGCTGAAATAATGAATGTATTAAGGGTGTGCATGTGGGTTCTGCAGTTATTTATTTGTAATTTTCACACACCAGGATAGTTTCATTTAGGTATACCACCTCTACACCCCATTTGTGGAGCTTACCTAAATAGGCTGTAGGGAGCCACAGATCTAGTATACTGCAATAATGTTCCCTCTGGGCACCAGGACATGGACTGCCAGTCAGGGACTTCAGAAACGCACACAATTGCCTTTTCTTTGGCATTTGCGATGCTGTAAAGCACTTCTTTTCACAAACTCCCACAGATAAGGCAGGGAGGACCGACGGAAACAGTGACATCCCCGATCCATCCACAGACTGAACTAGAAAACATCACGCATTCTCATGAGTGCTACTATAAGAGTCAAAGTGTATTCCAAGTACTGGAGCACTCTAAGAGAGGGTTTTATTGAACTGAACTCTCAGGGCTAATGAGATCTCCTCCATCCTTGCCACCTCTGACACATCTCAGCATAGCAACAGGGGTCAGAGGTCGGACTGCAGCCAGTCAGGTTGCACTGAACCAGAACCAGAGCCAGGAGGGCTCATAAGCATTAGGAGGACTCATTAATCTACCTGAGACTTAGACAACCAATCAGCCATTAAAGTGCACCCAATCATACTTTCCCAAGTGACTGACGGGAGATCCTGACCAATGGGATGGCTGTTAGCTTGCTTCTTGACCAAGGAACTTTCCAGCACTCAGTCAGTCTATGTGAGGCTCAGCTCTGAGACAAACGTACAGTTCATGAAAGAGCGAGAGAAGTGCTAAACAGATGCTTTGGAGGGAGACTTATCCTTTTACAGCCAAGAAGGAGGAGGCTGCTACACAGAGGACATATGCGATCAAGCACTTAGCCAATCAACTGAAAGACCCAGTGTAGTAGGGGAGAAGCACTGTGCCTGAACCTCTGACAGAGACAGACTTTTGTCCAGAGACAGGCTGAAAGAACCTACAGCAAACAACCAAAGGCAGGAGGCCAGGAGGCTGACGTGTCACACCACAGCCAGGTCTTGCACTACAGGGCAGGTGCTAACTTTGTGATAGCACAGCTTGCCAGCCTAACATTTGGCTAACCACCTGATAGGCTAGTTGACAAAAAGCCCAGTCAAACTGTGAAAGTCTAACAGACAGAAAGGGAAAGGGAGAGAGAGAGAGAGAGAGACATCACCAAAGGAGCTGGGGAGCCATCAGAGAGGTGTTCCAGAGTTGTGGGACAGAACCAGGATATCCAGCCATGACCACAGCGAGGGGTGAACAATACACAGCCAGGAAAACCCTGGATATGACACCTGAGCCTTTGGGCACTGATACAAGGGCCATAAATGTGAGTAGACAAGACTTGGCTAAAATTCTGGATGTTTCTGGAATCCTTGATACTGTCTGGGAGGTTCTCTCAACTTACTGAAACAGCAACAGGCAAAGGCTTTGTCACCAATAGCTTTATTCACCCTTGGTACTTATAAAAGGTCCTCTAGTTCAGTGTGCCTGAGAGGACAGGTTGTATGGGGTGTCTCTACCAGAACAGTTTGGGGTAGCAAGGTAATTAATGATGCTTTTCAACCTTATGGAATAATACATTTTTTTTTCGATATCACAGAATGGTGTTCTGGTACAGTGCCTAGTTGCCCTACCTACATAAACATGGAAACTGATGGAAGTAAAAAACACTGGTTCATCCAGTCTTCCCATAAGATCGCCTCCTAACCATATCCTACATGCACAACAGAAAGCACCTGGACACAATCAAGCTGAAAACCTATCAATGGTTGTAGAGGTGCTTAATGAATGAACACACAAAGCATAGACCCTTCCCCTAACCCCACACCCACACCCAGCCGCCCCACCTCAGATTCCATTTCTGCTTTCTTCATCCCTCTCAGGTAATCGACTACATAAAGAAGAATGACCCAAGGCCTTCCCTTGGTGCAGATGATATCGACTACCACATTCTGAAACTCGCATGCAGTCACATTGCTATACCTTTCACAAACATTCTCAGCTACTCCCTCTGCACGGGAACCTTTCCCCATAAATGGAAATGTGCCAACATCACTCCCCTCCATAAATCAGGCTCTAAGACTGATGTTAGCAACTATAGATCCATATCTCTGCTCGTTCACTCTCCAAAATCTCTGAAAAAAATGTTCTTGACCAAACCATTGAATACCTAGAAACATATACTATATAGCAGTTTATATACACGCCATTTATACTTAGTGCTCCAAGCACACCCCCACATATTCACTTCCTCTTATTTTCATTGGTAGGACACTATTGCCGCTATATATAGTGATCTACCTAATTTTCACTGTCTTTTTATTTTCACTCTAATAGGGAACCAGTGAATATAGTGAAAATTAAATGACAGTGAACATTTCCTGTTACACAGTGATCTTCCCTCTGACTCTCAGCACCGCTTCAGGTCATGCCACAACACAGAAACTGCCCTAGTTAAGCGTACCCACTACATCAATAAGGTCAATGAGAAGGGTCTTTACTGTGGCTCTGTTTTTGTGGACCTTACCAAGGCCTTTGACTTGATCGACCACCAAATACTCCTCACAACTCTATCACAACTCAACTTCTCTAATGAAGTTCTCGACTGGTTTCAAAACTACCTCAGTGGCAGAACATACACTACCATTATTAAAGGTCAAAACTCTGGTGTCCATCTCATTAAATATGGCATCCCTCAGGGCTCCATTCTGGGCCCCCTGCTGTTCTCCCTAGTAATAAATCCTCTCCCATCTATCTGCACACACACCAAATTAATACTATATGCCGATGATGCAGCTCTGCTTTACAAAGACAGATGCTCCACTACTCTTCTCAACAACCTGCAGAAGGATTTCAGTAAGCTCCACACATGGTCCTCCACTCATGGTCTAGTCCTTAACACCAAAAAAAACAAATCCATGGTTTTCTCCAGCCTCAGAAAAAACTTACACTTTGACTTCACACTCTTAGACAACAATGGAAACTGTATTGAGAGAGTAACTGAATTTAGATATTTAGGCATCTACCTAGACTGCCACCTGTCCTTCAAATTCCACAGCTCCCAACTCACCAAGACAATTCATAAGAGGCTTGGAATGCTCTTCAGAATCAATCAATTTCTCATCCCTGAAACTCAGACTCAGATTGCTACTAGTCTCCTGCTTCCTCTCCTTGAGGACGGCTCCCTTATTTATTCTTCCACCTCTCTCAAGACTCTCAGTAAGCTCTGAACCACATACCATAGCATCTTAAGGTTCACCACAGGACTCCCAAGAAGCACCCACCACTGCCTCCTCTACAAGGCTGCTAATTGGCTTTCTCTCAAAAAGGAATCAAGCTCAAAATCCTGGCCTTTTTCTTTAAAGTCCACCAGGGACTTCTCCCTAAAAGCATTACTTCCTGTCTCCAGAGGCCTCCCAGGGTTCACACCACTAGATCCTCTTCCAATCACTCCTTCCTAGTCCCTTTCTTCCACATTACCTTTGGACTCCACTCTCTTCTGTACGGGCACTCGACTCGAATGTCCATCCCCTGAATCCTTCAAATATAACATCAAACGTTACCTACTTCAGAATTGTGTCTGCTCCTGCACACAACACTGACCTCCTTCTAATTGTACCTCTCTCTATTTTTATGATCACTGATGTTACCTTTACTTCCTTTTTATTTTCAATTTATTGATCCCCGGTCTGTATACAGCTCTGAAAATATTGCACTGTTATTTTGTTTGTAATCCTCAATGCTCCTCTATTTTATTTTACCGTATACTTGCTCCTGTAAATATGTATGCCTTGTAAATATCATGTAAATATCATGTATTCCTTGTAAATTTCATGTTTGCCTCATAAATATCATGCCTATTTTGTATGTAGACTGAACGCTTGTGGAAACGGGCAGTTTTGCTCTCATGCCCTTCCAGTATAATCAATAAAATGAAAACAAATGAAATTAATTGAACCCTTTGTGTGTTGCCTGCAAGCACTGCCTTCATTTCTTTTTTTCCAAAAGGTCCAGTTTGGTTCGAGCTACGTAAGTCCCTGAAGCTGTGAGAGTAAAGAGTTGCAGCTGCAGCTTCTGAAACATGAGGCTATAAACAGCAACTGACATTTCAGGTTTTGCTTCCATAGTTTTTCCTTTCTTCACGAGACATTAAACTGATAAGCCCCCTACTACCTTGAAGGATCCATGTCCCTTGTTGGGGGTACACAGGGTTGGTCTTCTGTGCAGGGAGCGAATGAGAAGACAAAAGCAGGATGGAGAGTTAGCAGGATTAAAACATTTGTAAATAGAAAGAAGTACTGAAATAATTACGGACAAGTGGTTATGCCTTAAGATCAAAAAGGGTAATTTCTGGACTGGGCAGTAAAATTATGGATGAGTTGTCACCGACAGTATATAGGATTGTCATTTTATCTACTTCAGTTCTATATTAGCATTGGTAGGCCAGACTTTTCTTCAGTCTGTTCACAAGATAGGGATGTCACAGTATAATGGTACTGAAATACAGAAACACAGAAACACAGAATTTATAGGCAGAAAAGGATCACTTGGCCCACCCTGTCTGCCCTTATGTACCCTAACTGGTTTCCAGCACCCTTCCCTCCTGCCTTCCTATTCACTAATATTCCCCTGTGTCTTGTTCAGGCATGCTTGAAGCATCTGACTGTTTTCACCGCCTCCACCACTTTTGCTGGCAGTCTATTCAAGGTGCCTACTGCTCTTTCAGTGAAGCAGTACTTCCTCACATCCCTCTTCAGCTCCACACTTCATTGCATGCCCTCTTGCGCAGGTGCTCCTCCTTCTTTGAAAGAGATTCCTCTCCTGCACCTTTTTCACCCCCACAAGGTACATGTAGGTCTCCATCATGTCCCCCCCCCCTTCCAGGGTGTACATGTTGAGATTTCTCATTCTCTCCTCATAGGGCTTTTGGAGCAGCCCCCCACATCATTTTAGTTGTCCTCTGGACTACCTCCACCCTGTTTATTTCCTTTCTGTGGTGGGACCTCCAGAACTGGACACAATACTCCAGGTGGGGTCTCACCAGTGAGCAATACAGTGGCAATACCACTTTCCTCCTGCTGCTGAACTACCTCTCCCAATGTACCCCAGCATTGCACTGGCCACTGGAAGATAATACCATGGGCAATTTCCGATGCCACAGTTTTCAGGCTTTTCAACTAATTTTTTTGTGTTTTCAAGGACAACTGTCCCTTCTGCACCTACTCTTCTCAACTCAAGAGTTTGAGGAGGCTTCTTTTTATGCAAAAATTACTTCTTCTATAATACTGCGATATAACGATAAACATGCTATTGCATATGATGGCTATCCCACCATCAGAATTTCATACCATGACATTCCTACCATAAGCCCTTGATCCCACACTGCAGCAGTGACCACCGCTAGCCCCAAGATACCACTTCCTTCATATACTGCCCTGGACGTCCGGTCTCCCCTTAGGCACAGCTAGTAAAGAGGCCTAGGCACCACAATGAGGGAAGGGAGGGGTGGTAGCGACATCATCTGTGTGAGTGGCAACTTTGTTTCTGTCTGTTTTTCATCCCTTTATGTCTCACCACCCACTCTGATAGGAAGTGGACCAAGGCAGACCTTTCCGGACAGTAAAAAGCAGGACATTATGAGCTGCTAGCGTAACCGAAGATGTCATTTCTCATTTTCTCATTTTAATTGGAGTCTAGTGCTGGGACGCTTGAAGGAGGGTAAGTGATCTAGGGCAGGATTATTAAAGTGTTTATGGGAATGTCAGCACCAGGGAAGTAGTTTGTTCCTAATGGATATCAGGCTACAGTAGGGATAAGGTGATAAAGAGGGATGAGTCAGTGCAGTTAGCAGATGCAAGGACATAGGAGTTATTGGAACAGGGTTTTTTAATGGAGAAAAGAGTATTCATACTTTATTCCAAGGCAAATTATTCCAGGTGATGGGGGCAAATATGGCAAAGGCCTTTTCACTGATGGGTTTTGAGTGTTCTCAGTATGTGCAAGAGGTTTCTGATAGTTCCGTACATGTATATTTAGGAGGTTGGTTAGGTATGCTGGATATGAGTCATGCATACATTTGAATATCAGGGAGGACCATTAAAGTTCCCTTCTTTTATCTGGTAGGAGGAGTTTAATCTACTGCATAAGGTACAATTGGGATTTCAATTATCATAGCCAAGTGTGAAACTGCACACGTTATTAAATGACAGTGATATTTTTAGAAGTACTATATCAATGGCAGATCTATCAACTTCACTCCTAAACTCTAAGGCTGGCAGTAGAGATTGATGTAAAAGTAGTTTCCCTATGTTCATGTTTAAGCAACTTTTATTATGATATAGCCTGCCAAACATTTGCTGCACATTCTTGACTGAACTGGAGGTACCCTATATTCAGCAAGAGATCATTTGGAATCCAGCCATATCATATCCTCTGATTCCAAGTTAAAGATTAAAATGTACTGGTTACAAAACGGAGGTTGGCAGTTACAGTAAAGCAGCAACCACTGGCCTAATGTTTACAATCACAGTAGCTCTGTTATTGATGGGAACTCCACTGCAGTGCTTTATTTCATAATTTTGCACTTCTGGACAGCCATGTTTAAGTGAAACGCCTGTTCTTCAAGCAGGTCAGGAAGGGACCAGAAACAGCAGCAGAGCAGATGCAGTACAGGTACAATATAAAATGTATAAGTTACTCACTAAACAATAAATGCGGCAATGCAATATGTATAATTACAATCTTTATGGTGAGCGAAGTGTTGCAAACGGGACCAAGTAAATACAACAAAAAGCAAACAGTATAGTACAGGGCTCTCAGGGCATGGGTGCCCACGTACTCACACAGATTTGGCATCAGGATCCTCGGAGGTTTTTGCAGAAAGTCTCCAAGACGCTCACAGTGCAAGGCCCTAGGAGTCCCAGTGGGCTGACACAATGCACATATGTGAATCACGTGTTTTTTTTTCCCAGCACCTCTACTGAGGATTTCTTTATTAACAACAAAAACAAACTGTATGACAAGACAAACTGTTGTCACTGCTGTCATCCTTACACAGCAATTGCCTGAAAAGTAAAAATAAATCACAGAACTTGAAAGGAAAGACTAGAATGGCAGTGCCCTCCTCCTGAGGCACGTAAAGTGCATCGCCATCTTTTGGATGGTAAAAACAGGGAGTTGACGCTTTTCTCAACCGCCTTTGGCAGCTGTGGTTGTCAGTTTCACTGGGATCCCGATTCTGTGCTACATTCTCTTGCTGATTTGATGGTGCTTTTCTTGTACTACATAAAAGGATTGTCCTTTTTTGTATAGCAAGTTTTTTATTGATGGTATCTGCAACTATCATAGTGTATGCAGCATACGTTTGTAAGCTGTCAAAATCTGACAGCCAAAGGTGGAAGCTGTGTTGGTGAAACAGAATGAAAAATAATTATTCTTTATACATTTCAGGTAATTTCATTAATATTCAGAGTGCTGTTTCCTTTTGCATAGTACATGTTTTTAAATATCTTATTTTCTGTTCATAGATTTAGCCATCTGTATTATTTGTATTTGTGCCTAAAACATCATGCTTTTTAACTTGTGTATGCTAGTCTTCAGTTCATTTTTATGTATACTGAATTCAATTACATTTGCTAAGTCATGTAATGTTGCTTTATAGTAACATTTACTTACTGGATGTGTATTCATTCATTTTTTTGTTTGTGCATTGTCTCGGTGTTCTATTAATAAAATATATTCATAACGTTTTTTCATACTAAATAAATGTGTGTGTGTGTTTATCTAATAAGTTTATTTTTTCATAAAAAAAAAAACAACACTGTGTGATTTACTGAGAGACGGTTGAAAAGGGTGGTAAAGTGTGCTATGGAAAGTGCCCTGGCAAATCAGTCAAGTATAGGTTGTTAGTAGTAGATTTTAAGTCATATGTTGCTTTAATTCAGAACGTTCATTCAAGTATACAATTATCCAATGTGAATTTTTTTACAAGTTTCATATGCAACTTTGATCTTTTATGGTTGTGCATTTCACCACTACCTTGGATGTTGGTGCTGTGGAAGCATTAACACTATCATAAAGTACATCTCCCATATTCAGTGCTGAACACATGCGCTTCATAGCCTGTTGAACCCTTAGCAATGATGTATGGCATAGGTGGTTACACTGTAAGGAAGTAAACTTTATTTATCCTGGACCCAATCTTGGAGGCTCTGGGCGCTTTACATAGAGGTGCAGCATTCAGAAAAATATAAATAATTACAATAATTTAAGTCAGAGTCAATTAGAAAATGAATACATAATAATAAATAAGACTCTAAAAACCTATTTAAAATACTAATTACAGATTAAAAGCTTGCTTAAACAGATGCACTTTAAGTCCTCTTTTAAAGCTTTCCACAGAGGATGTTTCCCTTAGGAATCGTGGCAATGAGTTCCATAGGACAAGCCCGGTGACCTCAAAAGTATGGTCACCAGATGTCTTAAGTCATGCCCTCGGAACTGTAAGAAAGACCTCCGTGGAAGAGCGAAGTAAGCGCACTGGGTTGGCAAGTGTCAGAAGGTCCAACAGATGACAAGGACCCGAGCCATATAGGGCCTTATAAGTGAGCAAGCCCACCTTGAAGTCAATCTTCCACCTGACTGTCAGACAGTACAGTTCGCGCAAGACCAGGCTTATATGTATGGACCTAGAAAGACTCGTTAACAACCTAGCTGCAGCATTCTGCACCAGCTGCAGCCGGCGGAGGTTACCCCCACTGACCCCAAAGTAAAGAGCATTACAGTAGTCAAGCCTGGAAGCTACAAAGGATTGTACCAATGAGGGCAGATCATCAGGCGGGATTAAGGGTTTAATCTGGGCGATATGCCTCAAATGGTAAAAAACATTTCAGATAACGGGAGACACCTGAGCCTCAAGTGTTAAGCCGTCATCAAGGATGACACCCAGATTTTGCACCTTATTGACCGCCACCAGTGAGATGGCACCCAGTAACAACCCTGTTCCTGCTCCGGTGGCAACCATATCCCGCTAATGACCCAGCTCAAACACCAGCGCCTCCGTCTTGTCTGGGTTGAGCCTCACCCAGTTAGAAAACATCCAGTTCTGGATCTCAGATAATCATTTATTTAGCACGTCCACAGCGTCTGCTGTTCTGGGGGCAAAGGACATATACAGCTGGGTATCATCTGCATAGCGGTGAAAACCCAGACTGTAACACCTAATTATATCACCTGGGGGCAGCATGTACACCGCAAACAGCACGGGTGACAAGATTGAACCCTGAGGGACTCCGTAGGCCAGGAGCTTCGGGCTGGAGAATGAATTCACCATCACAACCTGTTGCTTCCTGCCTGTCAGATAGGACTCAAACCAGCTGATGACTTTACCAGTGAGTCCACAAAGCTCTCTAAGGCAATCAAGAAGCATCATGTGTCAAAAGCTGAAGACAGATCCAGGAGAATGAGAATTGATCATTCTCCTCTATCTCTCGCCCTGAGGAGATCATTCTGCACCCTAACTAATGCTGTTTCAGTGCTATGCTTTATCCTAAATCCAGATTGGAGTGGCTCATAGATGTCAAAGGTCATCAGGTGGGCTTCAAGCTGCGAAGCCACCACTTTCTCCATAACCTTCTCAAAGAATGGAAGATTGGAAACAGGTCGGTAATTCGCTATGATGTCAAGGTCGAGTGATGGTTTCTTCAGAAGGGGCCTCACCAATGCCTCCTTCAAGGCATCAGGGAACAGCCCATCTGAAAGCGAACACCGGACAATCTCAGCAAACACTGGACCAATTGACTCAGTACATCCCACTAGGAGATGTGTCAGGTCTGGATCCAGTTCACAAAAAGTGGGTCACAGCTTCAAACTTACCTTGATGACCTCAGACACTCCCACCAGCTGAAACTCTTCCCAAACAAACAGAATGCCCATGCCCATACCAAACTCTGTACTGTGGGAATTGTCCTGTCCCACTGGAGAGATCCAGCCCTAACAGAGGACACCCTGTCAGAAAAGAACTGAGCAAACTCCTCACTCTG
The DNA here is from genome assembly GCA_016271365.2 of Neoceratodus forsteri. Classification (NCBI taxonomy): domain Eukaryota; kingdom Metazoa; phylum Chordata; order Ceratodontiformes; family Ceratodontidae; genus Neoceratodus; species Neoceratodus forsteri. The sequence goes on from CM057456.1 coordinate 206,094,561, forward strand.
GGCAATTGAAACTGCTCTTTTTGGCTAAAGACAGACTGAACGTAATAGCCTGTCTATAGTCCAAAAGAGCACAGTCAGTCTGTTCCTTCCTACAACAATCTCTCTGGACAAGAACTCTGCCTTCTTATGGTTCACTGCTCTTTGGTACTCACCATAGTGAGTTCTCAAAGCCAGTTTGTCCTCCAAGGACTCGGACCTTCTCCAGCAATGCTCCAACTTCTAACTCTTAGTCTTTATCTCGAGAGCCCCATCAAAACATGGGGATCTCAAATGAGAAGACCTGGGTCGTATACAGATTCATGCAATGTTGTTGAGCACCTTGGTGACAGCATTGTTATATGCTGCCACTGCCTTGTCCAACCCCACCGCACATGCATCACTCACACCAGAAAAGTCCGCTACTGCCAGCAGTCCCTCCGGTGACAAGCCTCTTAAAGGACAGTAGTGAACCATCTCAACAGGGGAGGGATTAACAGGGGAGACCCTGAACGAGAACTCCACTGTGCAATGATCCAACCAAGAGAGCGGATCAATCTTGAGATTCATAATCTCAAGCCCCAGTGAGAATACTAAATCCAAAGTGTGGCCGTGGTGATGTGTCATAGAAGCAACTGCTAGTGCGAGGCCCAGAGATGTCACTGACTGAGGAAGTCCTTTCCAAATTGCGAGAGTTCATCATCGACCCAGTCATTGAAGTCCACCAGAATTAACCATCTGGGCAACTCCAATACCCAATCGGTGATGAAGTCCATGACCTCCTGCAGGAAATCCCACTCATGTCCAGGAGGATGATAAACAAGGAGGATCCTGCAACCTGCACCTGGATCCCCATGCACTGCCATGGTAGTCTAGCAGTCCCCCCTCCATCACCCATCCTTCACGATCAGCAATCTTTAATATCACCCCTATTAGTCCAGTGGACCATGTACCACTCTGTCTGATCACCAACCCCACCACCCTGCCACCTGCAGAGGACCCAAACCCTGCCCACTCCTTGATCCAAGTGCCACTTGCCATTATGACGGCATACTGGATGGCATAGCCCTCACGGAGCACATCATATAGCGAGATTGTCCTCTGTGCATGTCAGAATGTAGCCAGCACAGGAGGTGAATGGAGGAATGTACCAGCCACCACTCAGGCCATGCCATAATGTGGATTTGCATTGGTGTGAGTGGTCAATAATGCCTGTAGTCCTTGGTGGGTGGTTTTGTAGGTGGCTGGTGATAGCATATATAAGGTAACATGAATGACTGGTGATCGGATGTGTACTGGGGCCACTAGACTATCAGGGAAACATGAATGTTAAGGAAGGGTGGGTGGGTGAGCTGGCCCATCAGTGTAGCAATATTGATACCACTCATGAAACCAGTGACCTAGGTTCAGTAGTGATTCCGAGCCATCTGGAGCTGGGGGGTGGGTCAAGCATTCCAGAGGATGCTCTCCTCCTCTGGGGAGGGAGGGAGGGCAGCTTGCTCTGGTACTACGCTATCACCTAGGTGACCATAGGTTGCATTTCATCCTGAAGCAGCTCAGCAGCTGGGCAGACATTGGTGCATGATGCGCACCATCATTGCGTGCATGCTTGTATTACTCTCCAGGCTGGCATCTTAGGGACAGGGCAAAACCTGGAGAGAAAAGTAACAGTCCCGGGGCCCAGTGATGGACTGATCCTATTGCAGGCACCGCAATGGTGATGTAGTAGCTTCCAGCAGGAACTGGATCATTGCAGTGGCACTTGTGGCCCTGCTGCACCCCGCCATAGGGGGCAAGCTGTGGAGGAAGATGGGGGAAGATCAGGTATGCCCACGAGATGTCGGGTGACGGGGCTGGGGGGTTGGTCCAGATAGAGGAACAGACCCAAAAAGAATGATGGCTGGGTGAGTCGCTAGAATACCATGGTAATAGTGCCCCCAGCCTGCCATGTGCTACCACAAGTGCAGTATATCAGGCTGCGGTTCATGTGTGGCTGGCACTGAATATGTGCACCGTATTTTGGTCTATCACCACATCACTTCCAGCAGGATACTAGTCTATATCAGCCAAGGCATTCAGGCATCCTGGGCCCCTAAACAGTAACCTGTAGCTTTAGTGGAGCCACCCTCCCCCTAATATAGCCACAGGCTACCATGCATCCTCCAAAGACATGGGAGGCATAGCGAGGCACAGCCCCCCCCAACCAAGGTCTCATTTACCAATCCCTTTGTCATTGAAGGACAGCTCCCTCCCCCCCAGGCTTTACTGGGCACAATGTATTAAGACAGATATATAGATATTAAAATACATAATATGTGCAAGATATATCATTTATTTATTAACTGTCACCCCACCAATAATTAAAAAAAATCTGATCTGATCACACATCTGAACAACCATAAAAATAACACACATCAACAGCAGCTCACTTAGTTCAATCACAGCATAACGTTTTTATTCCACAAAAAGCTTTAATAATGAAGTCCAACTTACCATGGTAATGCTTGCTGAAATTAGTTTTAGCAATATTCTATAAAATGCATGGCAAAGTGTTTTTTTTTAATTTTTAACTAAAACTAACGTTTTAGTATTTGCTATATAGCCAAAGTGTATAGGAATCACAGCGTTAATTCTATGGTGGCTAGTGGCTTCCCCCAACACATTGATACCACTCTGGTAAAATAAAAAGTATGTCCCTGGTGCTAGTAGCTTCCCCCTCCCCCTGATCCCACCCCGGTAATAATGTACAGTATTTCACATAGTTTCCTGTGCCCAGCAGTCCCTCCACCCACCTGATCCCTACCCCAGCACCGGGACAGTCACCCCGGTTCACCAATGTCACCACCCCCGATTAGCAAGGCTACCACTGCCCTTGTCAAACCATACAAACAGACAATTGCCCCCCAACAACAAAGCCCTATCCCTTGCCAAACAGTATGCAGCATCCCCCAGCCCACACCCTATTGGTGGATGGCGGTTCTCCTCCTACCCACCATTGAGACCCCAGACCCTTAGTCCCCCCCTACCTGTCCGTCAGTGCCGCCAGATAAGGGCGGCAATCAGTACAGCCACCCAGCCACCTGGCTGTCTATCATTAGCATGGAGTCGTCTTATTTATAGACAAGGTGTCACCCGTGCGTCTAAATAAGACAAGCTCCATGCTAATGATAGATGGTGGTGTCGATGGGCTGCTGATCGCCAGGCTCCTTTACCCGTGGCACAGACAGACAGGTAGTGGAACTGGGGTGGGTGTCTGTGCCATGGGTAGGAGGGGGACCGCTATCCAACAACGGGGTATGGACTGCGGGGGAGGATGCTGAACACTGTTTGGAAAGGGGATGGCTAACACCAAGGACATACTTTTTATTTTACCAGAGTGGTATTGGTGGGTGGGGGGGGAGGCTACTAGCCACCATGGAAATCATTTTGTCACACCATGCATGCAGAAAAGTGCAACTGGGTGTGACAGCATGCATGTATATACAGATTCATGAGGTGCGACAGCATGGTTTCGGTATAGAGGATGCTGTGATAGGTAAAAAATTGATTGATATACTGTATGCTCATAGTAACTTGATTTAAGCAGAGACAGCTGTGGCCGCCCTGCATGCACCAGCTGGCTTTCTCTGTGCTCAGTATGCTGATGAGTACTGCCAACCTCTGCCATTACTCAGCGGCAATCATTAGCGCATTGAGTGAGCAGGAAGACAGCTGATGCGCGAAGGATAGCACGGGCAACCGTGGACTTAGGAAGTTGTGGCAGACATACATTGATGGACTTTCTCCTATGAGGAAGGTAACTAAAAATTGTAAATTATGTTTAGAATCCCCGGTCGGGGGATTTCACAGCAGAAGGCACAATGGCATTTTGTGACGTTATCCTTTAATAAACAGAAACATTACAAAAGAAAAAAAGCTTAGCTCCCTCATAGAAACACAGAATTTGTCAGCAGAAAAGGACTGACTGGCCAACCCAGTCTGCCTAAGTGCTCCCTGCCTATTCTACACCCACATACTCTATCTGGTCCCCCCCAACCCCCGATCTAATATACCCTCATGTTTTTTTAAAACTTAGGTTTTTATTATACTTTTTCAAAGGATCCAGCACAGCACAATACTCCTATGTTTATCCTGTGCATGCTTGAAGCCCTCCATCATTCTAGCCTCCATCACCTTGGTTGGCAGTCTGTTTCAGGTGTCCATCCCCTTCTCCGTGATCTCTCATGAACTCCCCACCATCCACCAGCTTCATCGTGTGCACCCTGTTCTTGTTGCTGGTCCTCATTTGAAAGTGGCTCCCCTACCTGCAACCTGTTCGACTCAGTGAGATACTTGTAGGTCTCAATCATGTCACCTCTCTTATCTCTTCCAGGGCATACATGTCAAGATCCCTCCCTGAACCACTCCACAATCCCTGTACCTGCATCCTCCCCAGATGACTACCCTCCCTGTAATGGGACCCTCCCTGAGGACCATCCTTCCCACCCATACCTGTCAACCACTCTCTTTGCAGCAAAGATAACCTCCCCCCGGGGCTGAAACCCTCAATGCAGCTCAACCACCCTTCCAGTACCATGACCAGCATCTCCTAAGCTGAACCCCTCTCCAGAGTTGGACCGCCACCCATACCCTGGACTAGCCTCCTCCTCTCCAGATGACCACCTACCAGAACAGTCTCTCCCCAGATGACCACACTCTGTGCCTCTAACTTTACAGCCCATTCAGATTTGGTCTCAAACTTTTACCCCCCAGCATGTTCCCTAGCCCACCCTCACCACAGCCCTTGTGGCTGACTACCAGTCACCACCTGCCTTAACCCCCCCATCCACAGCTCTTGTGGCAGCCCTGTCATCACAGCCACAGCTCACTATGCCCACTCTCAAGAAATGGATGGCGTACTAAATGACAGCACCCACGCCTCATAACAGCTCATTACTGGGCACATTGCAGCTATACAGACATACATTAAAATACACTGAGACATAGTTTTAGCATATATGTATTTATTTTTTTAGTATACAAACATAGATATTAAAATACATGAAAATATAGCTTTCTTAATGTGTTTTTCTTCATAACTATCACTGAAGACACTGATAAACACTACACACAGCAGCGGCTCACATGCTACAATCACTGTGTACAATTTAATAAATTCCACAAAACTTGTAAATTGCAGTGCTATCTTTGCCCAGTAATGTCAACTGCATCGACTGTTTCCTGGCTCCAAAAAAATTATTTCTCGACGTGTTTTGACATTAGAAATCCTTTTATTAAGACTGCTCAGCTCACAAGACAGATGGACTGGTACATTCAGCTCTTTGCTTCCTGCAATGTTTTGCCATCCACAACATGATGTTGTGCTAAATATACTTGCACTAGGCACTGCCAAGGGGCATTGCCATTCTAATCTTTTCTTCTGAGTTCTGTGGTAAAAATAAATGTGGTAAATAAACGCATGATGGTCATTGTACTTTCCAGACTCGCTGCATTCATTTCAGCGGTGACCCCTAAAAGTTTCACGAGGACACCCAAATTTTAGCTGAGGCCCCCCAGTTGCTTTTCCAGCTCCTACCAAGAACCCTGATAGTAAAAAAGCAATGTACATGATTATTATAGGGTGGCAGAGTGGTGGAATTGACTACAAGGGAGGCAGTCTGTATGGAATCAGCTGGGGGTAAAATATAAGTGGGGCAGACACATGGGGCTGGTAGAGACTGTAGCATATGGAGAGTGAGGGAAGGAGGAATGATGGGCCACCGGGTCCCTCACAGTCAACATTAGATACTGTAGATAAGGCTGGGCAGACTTGATGCGCTGCCGACAACTTCTGTGCTTCCATCTTCCTGTCATTGTCAAGTTCGTAGGGTAAGGGCCTACAGAAGGAAAACTTTTAGAGTAAGAAGTAGAGTTCAAAAAGTGGCAGCAAGGCTCAGTTGGCAGTGCATTTGCCTCTGGGTCAGAAGGTCATGGGTTCCAGTCCCACTCCGGGATTGGGCTCATACCATAAATGATGGCACCCTAGTGCAGTACTAAGGGGATGCTGTGCTGCCAGGGTGTGCTGTACTTTGAATGAGATGTTAAACTGAGTTCCTGTCTGCCTTTTCTTGTGGTTGTTCAGGTGGATGTTAAAGATCCCATGACACTTCTCAAAAAAAATAGTAGAATTTCCCTGGTATCCTGGCTGAATTTCCTCCAAGTCACTAAAAATACTGGCCATAGCTTAATCTGGTTCAATTTCAGTTGGTTTGTATCTGTGACCAGAGAAAGCATTAGGTCGCCCTCGCCTTAGTTCTGCCTGCAAATACCAGTGTGGAGGACATCCCCTAAAACTGTTCTGAGCAGTTGCTGCTTGGTAACCACAAGTACAGACTGGGCATTTGTCCCATGACTTCTACTAGTTACACAGTTTGGGTCTGGACTGTGCAAGTGGTAGAACTGCTCTAGAGAAAGACTCATTCACCTCCTAGAGAGTCTCTGCTGCACCAGCCTGTTGATAACTATGTGTTACCTCCTGCCCTGAGAGACTTTTATTTGGGATCACCGTTACCTTATTTGCACCAACTGATACCACATCTCCTTTTTTCAAGCCTGCAATTTCTCATCATCTGTGTACACACACATAGAGACTGTGGAGCTCCCAGAGGGGCTTTGGGTATCTCCACAAAAGTGGTCCCAAGGATGACCCAGGGAATTATATACCAGTCAGTCTGACCTCCATTGTGGGCAAGCTCATGGAGACCATACTAAAGGAAAGGTTGGTGGACTATCTAGAGGAGCATGGTCTCCAGGATGCGAGGCAGCATGGGTTCATAGGGGGAGATCATGTCAAATGAATCTGATTGACTTCTTTGACTGTGCCACTAAGACAGTAGACAGGGACCAAGTGGTAGACATCCTCTATCTAGATTTCAGCAAGGCCTTTGACTCTCTGCCCCACAAAAGGTTGATCAGGAAGTTGCTGGATCTTGAGATTGGGGAAAAGATGGCCAGATGGGTGGAAAACTGGCTGAGAGACAGAACCCAGAGGGTGGTTTTGGGGGGAGAGTTATCAGGTACCACAGAGGTAACCAGTGGGATCCCACAGGGCTCTGTACTGGAGCCGGTGTTGTTCAATGTCTTCGTCAATGACATTGGGGATGGCATTAAGGGCAAAATGTGTCTATTCATGGATGACACCAAGCTCTGCAGGATAGTGGGCATAGTTGAAGGGATACAGGACCTACAGGAAGATCTGAAAAAGTTGGGGAGGTGGTCCAGGATCTGGCATCTTGGCTTCAATGCCAAAAAATGCAAAGTTATGCATATTGGAGCCAAGAATCCCAGGACAGAGTACTACCTGGGTGGAGTCCAAGTATCTGCATCAGAGAAGGAGGAGAAGGACCTGAGAGTGATGATCGCTAGTGACCTGAAGCACTCCATGCAGTGCAAGAAAGCAACAGCAAAGGAAAACAACATGCTGGGATGCATATCTAGGGGGATTAGTAGTAGGAGAGAGGAGGTTATACTGCCCTTATACAGGTCACTGGTAAGGCCGCATCTAGAGTATGGAGTTCAGTACTGGTGCCCACACCTCAAAAAGGACATTAACCTGCTAGATAAGGTCCAGAGGTGGGCTACAAAGATGATAGTGGGTCAGCAGGATAAGGCATATGAGGAATGGTTGAGGGCATTGAACATGTGCTCCCTGGAAGACAGGCGCGAGAGAGAGGGGGGACATGATTGGGACCTTCAAGTACTTGAAAGGGATAAATAAGGTTGATAAGGAGAGTCTCTTTATGCTGAGTGGCTGCCATAACACTAGGGGGCACAGTCTTAAGCTGGAGGGTGGGAATTTTAGGAGGGATGTCAGGAAGCACTCTTCACAGAGAGGGTGGTAGACACTTGGAATGCACTGCCAGAAGAGATCATCTCATTGAAGACAATGGGCAGCTTTAAGAGAGGCTGGGATAGGCATCATGGGAAAGTAAGGATCATGGGTAGGGAGGATGGGAAGAGTGAGGAGGGAGGGCAGGGACATTAGCTCAAGCTGTGGACCCTGCAGTATAAGCAAACTTGATAGACCAAATGGCCTTCTTCTGCTGGCTTCTTGGTATGTATGTTTGTATGGTGCACCAATGTGTACAGGGTTAGGGGACTGTGTGGGGAACTGTTTTATAATGCAATTCAGAAACATACGTATCTCTACCTTTGACTCTTGGTTTTCTACTGAACTTCAGTTGTCCAAGCCTTTTGTTCATGCAACAGCTGGTAAACGTGCTTTTGCATATTATCCTGCTTCTTTGTGGAATTCACTGCCAATGCAGTTAAATCAATTTTCATCCTACAATCTTTTTCCTTCAGCTGTTTTTCAAATCATTAAATGTTTGTTCCTGTAATTTGTGTTAATGGAATTATTTATTGTAACTGCTTTTAGAACTTTATTTATACGTCTGTAATGTTATTAATTCTGACCTTATGTCATACCCGAAAAAGGAATGTATATTCTAGTGTACCTACCTTACAACCAAATAAATGAAATGAAATAAGTGGGGCAATGTCCAATGAGGGAGACAAAATGCCTTAGTTCCACTGTAGGATGAGGGCACTAATGCCCAGCTTTGGTGCACTTTTATTCTTTCTTCAGAGATGCGATTATGGTGATAGATGCTATTACTACACATACACTCCACTGCTTAAGTATTTGGTTTTTAGAAAACTTTTTTAGAATTTAACATGGTTATTTACATATGTAACCCCTACCCGGTATGCCGTTGCCATCTGACAGCAATACCAGGTGGGCTGGGTTCGGGGAGGAATAGGTCACTCAGCACAAAGACTACGGGCTACTCTGCACAGGGACACCCAAGTAACTCCGAAAACAGTATGCAATAACTGTAATGTCCAATACCAAAAGTGGAATTCGAAAGTGTGGCTTTTATTCACATCCAAATAGAATAAACAAAGCATAGATGGACCCCCACAGGGCTACACTCCTGGTAATGCAGATTAAAAGAGACCAGAACACATCCTTATCACTTTAGCCTTCAGGATCTACCACACACTGGGTACACAGCCCGGACTTGTATGCTGCTTTGGGTTACACAGCCCGAACTTGTACACTGTTCTGGGATTTCCCTGGCTCGGCTCTCTTGCCAGCCACTTGGACACCTTCCATACTTCATGGAAAAATTTTCTGTTGGCTCCCTAAACCACCTAATAGCACCTAGGCTCCATCAGGGAATCTTTCTTTCAATCCCACGTCTGGGTACTTTCCTCAGGCACTGGCCAAGTACCTGAGAGAAAGCAAAAAGTGTCTCAGAGCAAATCCGTAGAGGTGAATTTGGTTACTATTGATGGGGGGTCTCCCACCTCTCGCTCCCACAATTCATACCTGGCCATTTCTCTGGACTGTAAACACCTCATCCTTTAGCACATTGCAGTGTAGATTCTTGCTAAATGCATTTCACATTCCATCTACTTGCATTGCTTCCCATTTGTGCTGGACTTGAACATACTTATACGTGGCTTTGTCCATTATTCTAGACCCCCCACAAAGTTAAGCAGTCCAATCACCACTTCCTTTCTTTCCATTTTGTGCTGGCCTTGAACATACTTATAAGTGGCATTGTCCATTACTCTAGACCCCCACTGAGTTAAGCAGTCCAATCCCCACATCTTCCAACTGTACTTGGCTGTCTTTTCCTGACCCCACAGCAACAGTCCCTTTAGTTTCCTTCTGTTCAGTTGAAAATACTTGGCCCTTTTTCCGAGTGAACTCACCCTTTGGTTGCAGGTGCTCCACAAGCGTTTCCTCCACAAGGAATCTTCCTCTCAGAGCATCTGGTGCCTCAGCACAACTTGAACAGGCAGCTTATTTCCCTTAGCCGGACCCAGGGGGGTTGCCCCTGGAAAACAGGCAAACACTTTACCCCCATCCTCTCAGGGATGGGGCTACTGAACCATTGAAAGCAGTATCCACCACTTCAATTACCAGTTCACGTGTTCCTCTTCAGGTGGAAACACACACCTTACCAAAAGTAGCTCTTAAACAGAGCTTAAAGCTCTGAGAGCCTGCACACACTCTGCTGCACTACAGTCTCTCTCTAAGACTGCACACAGACTGGCTTCAAATTCCCCAACGTTCTACTCTAACCTCCAACTGCAACATTCCAGTGTGGCTTATGCAGCTGCGACAGTTCTAAAATGATATCATCCCTCAGTCTCAGCTGAGACTGAGAACAGAGTGAGACAGTGTGAAATCCATTTAACTGGAGCTTCACAAGATGCCTCCCCTTCCTACCACTAGGTCTTACTGGGATTCTAGTAACCCCGGGTAACAGGGGGGTTACACATATTAACTTATGGTGGTTCACTATTCACTTTTAGCACTGAGCATTTTTACCAAGCATCACTTAGTTTGTGATGTTGTGCCATTGATGAATATCATACAGGTGACTACACTTTGCTAGGTGCACTATTTAAACTTAGAAAATGGGTCTCATAAAAGCTACATGCTCATTGGCTGAGGCACCCTGCCATCGGTGTTGTTATTTTTCAACAATGCCCATTAAAAAGAAGTACCACTTCAGGGTGCCCTATTACTAAGATTATCTTTGGGCATCCCAAATTTGGAAACTCACTACCGGCATTTTTTCTGCCTCGGTAAGCGTCGGCGAGCCTACAGGTAGCGTCCCACCCGTGTCCCTTTTATTTCTACAGCATGATAAAACCTAAACAAAAAAAATCACCAGACTTCTAAAAAAACAATTCTACCAATGCTTCCAATTTAACAGAAACCTCCAGACTTCACAAACACAGCGTTCACCTCAACTCTGTTAGACCCATAAGAAGACCGGTACTTTCTTAGCTTTCCGTACCGCAGATGGATGTCCATCTGTGGAATGAGAATCTAAGAAAGTACTGCTCCTCTCGGTAACCATACTGCCTTCAGTCCTTCATCGAGCTAACCCAGTCAGTATATTGCCCTCCTCCCATCCAGTCACCACTGCAGTTAACTAAGGAAACGCAGAAAGCTGTGTACACACCGTCCACTGGGGCAAACCAACACAAGAAACTCTTATCAGCAACAGTCACGGTAACAGGGATGTAATCAGTGAGAAGACAACACAGCAAACAACGCTCTCTGCCGCCAGAAGTAAAGGAACTACTTTTCAACAAAATTCACTAAGTTCACATAATTCCTTTTTTACTTGCTGTAAATAATTTTTTTTAAATAGTTTGTTTAATTCCTAACTATACCCCATTTTCTAAGTGTAATTATACCCTCCAGTATGGGCGTTATGGGATATAACAGACCTTCCAGGGGCTATATGGCCCTCCGCCTGTGGCATCGGGCCACATTACTCCCCTTGGCAGTCCGTTATATCCCAATAATGCCTACCCTGTCAGGTATTATTACTTACATCACCAACAGCTGGCTGCTGCATTCTTGAAAAAGTGTGTGAAAACATGACACACTGAGTCCCGCTGCTGCTTGATAAGTTTTGTCTGCCACAACTGCACACAGTTGAGAAGAAGCACATCAGATCATCACTGAGTCTGATGTTTAGATCTCCTTCTTTACTTGTGCGGGACCATGACAGGTTAGTGCAGAGTCCCATTCTTTGTTTACTTTATACTGCATTACAGATTCAAGCACCACTATACTGGAGGTGCTGCCCCCCCCTTCATAACTGGTGAGCTATAGGTCCCCGATTGTTCATTTGAATACCTGCTTTACCCTCCTTTTCCCTTCCAGAACCCTATTCCTGAGCTTCTGCCCCCCCCCAGTAAAACCTATCCTGTTTTGCATGGTATTTACTAACTCCTCAGTTATCATTGTATAGAACATTATTAATAATCTGTGTTACTTGGCTATTGGAGGTATTGAAACATAAAGCAACAGGCTCCCTTTCTTTTTGGGTGGGAATCACATATATGTTCTTGTGGAGAAGCACTCTCGCAGCATAATGTTAGAAGGATTCCCATTGTGGAGGCACTGCTCATCATCAAACTCCAACACTCACAGCCTGAATTAAGGTGCCATTCACCCGAAGGACTAAAGACACAGCCGTCTCATGTCTCTACTCAGCTGTGTCACATGTCTTGCTGGTGGGGCCGGTTACATGTAGTAGATTTCTGGAATATGATCTTAGTTGAAAGGACTGATTGGGTCTTGATAACAGGTTGCACAGGTGGGCAGGGTTGAGGCTGTGCACAAATATATGGATGAGAGTGGCCCATTTAAGCATGGAGAGAGGAGACCCAAACTACTACATAAGTTGCGGTGGTGGGTGTTCTTGTCACATCCAGGTATAAACCTGGTACCATGAAATTAAGTGGAAGCACTCGCAGGACACACTGGAAATGCCACAAAACTAACAACATTTATTGGTGCATAAAGAGGATGCTGACTAGCAGCCCCAGCACTTCGACCAAAAGGGGGTCTTCATCAGGAAGCGTGTCAGGCATACGACAGTACAGCCCTTACATGTCAGTGAAAGACACAGTAAATCTGGTACCACGTATCACATATTATTTTCAGTAAATGATTTTATCATTTTTAGATCTACTATTACTTAGAAAATATTTATAGAGCATGATTTATGTGACCCAAAGCAAACTAGTCTCTTAATGCTGTATATAAAACTCTTCTGCTTGAATCTGGAGGTATTCTAATGCTCTATGGAGTAATAAGTTGCAGAGCATCAAAGTATACTCCATTGGTACTCCCTCACAAAATCATAAACACTGCGCTTACTGGTGATGACATTTCAGAAAGTAGACTATATTCTATGTTTCATTAAAAATACAGTACACCAGAAATCTGGTCACCACGGGCTCTAACAAAATGACTAGCAAAGCATCCAGAAAATGTGCCCATTCATGCTTTGATTATGTAATATCAGTAAGGCTCTCATGAGCTGGGTCACAGTCAGTGAGCCCTGTCTATTTTTGTATTCAAAATGTGTTAACTGAGACAGGCCCACTTAGCTGGAGTTTGTTTCCAAGTGTGCATGTGCAAGGTGGGAAGAACACAACAAACAAGCGATGACTGCAGAGTGCAATACAGAAAAATGTGATCAGTGCAATGTGTGTTGCAGAATATCAGCCTTGTAACAACTACCAATCCTTCTGCTATACCTTGAATGTATGTATTAATTAATGTATGTATGTATTAATAATTGTGTTCCCCTGTGTGTACTCATGAACTGCGATATGTAGCAATGACAATTTGTATGCAATGTTTTGATGATATGTACGTTAATGTTTGTATTCCCATATGTGTACCATGATGTGAAGCCTTTGGAAATGAGTCCCTGACTCAAAGGATTGTAATTACAATCTCTGACAAATAAATAAATAAATACCAGACAACACCAGGTACAAAGTCTACACAACTGCAAACATTTAAAATGGCAAAATGTGACAAATGGAATCTAGAAAACAGAATATCAGACTGCCCAGGATACAACATTTACAGAAATTCCAAAACTTTACACAATTGATGCTAATGAACCATTAAAATCATGGAAATGTGTGAGGGCTGGCCAAGGGTTAGGTGTATGCCAGCCAAAATTGGTAAGAGTGGCTAGCTGCAGGAGCAAAGTAACTAGGGAGAGATAGGCCAATAGGAGCTGCTTAAGAGCTAAGAGTGAGGTTGAGTGACGGACAGGGAGAAGGAGATTGTTCTAGAGAGTCGGAAGGCAAAAGAGAGAAGGCTGGCTGACCAGAGAAGATTTTGCAGTGAGGGATGTGGAACGAGCAACTGTCATGTGAGCAAAGAGAATATGATGACCGGATGGGGGTTGGGGGGTAAGAGGAGAAGTAGGATTGAATGATGACAAGCCAATATTAACCCAAGAAAAAGGAGTGGTGGGAGAGACTCAAGTCTAAAGGGGGGGGAGGTTACGATAAAGGAAGCAGTGATGAATGAGGGGTGGGGCATTTAGGGCAAAATTACAGGAGATAAAAAGGGAGTCCAGTCTGGTTAGAATGGATTTGGGAGCAGTACAATAAACTATGTCTGCGTTGTCAAACACTGCTGGGGATCATCCTGAGGATAATCTTGTGGCAGAAAGGCAGGATTTATTATGAGAAAGAGTTTGTTTTACACAAAGTGCTGAGGTAGGTGGAGAAACTTCAAAGGCGGTACGGCCTAGAGGTTAGAGCACCAAGAACCTAAGGACCCAGCAGACCTGAGTTTGAAACCACGACAGCTTTTGCATACTATGTGACCCTGTGTAAGTCATTTAACCTCCCTGTGCTCCAAGACACTCCTGGAAACAAGCTTGGGCTCACTGTGCCTTTCCCCAGCCAAAAAGTCTCCTGTTTCCTAGTTCAGAATGTTAATATGCCAATGCTACACAATTAAGAAAGTGTATTGAATAAGAGACAAAACGTGTTGCTGGAGTTTTCTGACTTGTTGCTGTAGTAATCTGTTTTTTAACAATGAGTAAAACTGCATGATTCACAGACTGCAAACTTTTGTCTTTTTCTAACTGTATACAAAATGGTTCATACTGTTTGGTATATCACTGGTACTAACCTATCTGCCACCCCCACCCCCCGACCAGTACTACATGCTAATAGGAACTACTCTCCTCTTTTCCATCTTTGTGAATTATCTACCCCTGGTGTGCACTGACTTCACTCACCTCTACATAGTATTACGCAAATGACCGGTATACTATGCATCATCAGTGACCGGCAACATGACTTCAACACCGATCAAATCCAGCTCGAAATAAACAGGACATGACAGGTGGATTATTCTTTATTGATTTGCCATAAGGTCATTACAAAAGACATCCATCATACTATACATTCTATGCATAGAATACTAAATAGAGAATAATGGTTAGGCAAGTTCAAGAGATTTATGTGATCATCACACACTGAGGGTGTGAAAAAGTATTCATAACACACACTTGCCTATCTGTTATTTTTTATAAATACTGATGCAAGGAGTATAGGGCAAAGACATGTCCCAGGCAGTTTCCGCCATGATCCCTACTGCTACTTGTTCAGCCCGTTGGCCACTGACACACATATGCACACGCACACACACATTCTGTGCAGTGCAATATTAGTTTCATTTTTAGGAATTTTTTTCATTTTAGGCTTCACTTTTTATTTATTTATTTTTAGTTAAACTGGCTTAAAAGTGAATGACAGTACTCAACCAGGGTCCGTTTGAAGTAGTTGTTGCTCTCAAGCTGAAGGGTATGAACAGCAGGATCAACCAGATAGTTTTCTAAAGTTGAAAAAGCAGGATCAACCAGATAAATGTTGTGGAATCAATAAAAGTTAGGGGGAATGACTGTGAGTGGCGAACGAACAGTGTCTGTCGTCCCGTTAGTGACAAGCGGCTCCACTATGTTTGTCGAGGTGTTTGGCCCACCTACACACATCGAAAGAGCCAATGAGGTGGTGCATGAACAGAGACTGACACTAGCGGTGAAGGAGAGTATTCAAAATGCCATAATAACCCATTTTCAGGTTGTTACGGCATTTTACAGAGCCTTGTAAACCAGTTGATAAATGGGGTCACCAATAATTATAATTCATTTTTAATATGACAATTTAATCTTCTTATACATTAAAAAAATAAGCATACTTTAAATAGCAGGGTTACTGTCTCAAAAGTGTTTATACAACAGTAACTTCAAAGATTTGCAGATGGTACTGTGCTAAGGCTTGCTCTGCTCCAGAATTAAGCATATAGTGCAAAAACCAATATTACAGTATTCACCATGAACTACAGAGGCAGAAGCTACAGTATTTGACAGCGCAGAAAACATTATCAATTAGGTAGACAGAATGATGCCTAAACTGCACAGATTTACCCTTCAGTATCATTCTGGACTCACCAGGGCAACTTGTACGAGCAACTGCACACAGGGCTGCAGCTATGAATTTTGGGGCATTATACTGGCTGGGTTGCCTATATAAAGTAAACCTAGTACTCACTTTATTCTGAGGGGAGCTGTCCTGATCTCTCCATGCTAGTTACAGTAAGCGCAAACTAAGCTATATCTATATCATCTTTATTCCCCTATATGCTTGCCCAAAAGTTAACACTATTTTCATACACTCTTTTGAAACAGATCAACTTTTGGCATTCCTACTGATTGCAGGATCAGATGTACTATGCAACCCTAAAGCTATGGCTTGGCTGCGCTATGTAAGCTTATGATTTGCTGGGTGATTTATGACTCGTACATTTTTGTAAATCTGTTTTTTGCAAAAATGCTAAAATTGAACATAAATCACAGATTTTCATGGAAAAATTATACCACACACAAAAATATGTTTCAGCTCTAACATGCTGCCACTTCACACCCTATATTCCACCACCTGTAAGATGTATTTATGTAAAATTACATACATGCTGCTGATGTATTATTACAAATGTATCCTCAGCATTCGATCAGTGTATCATTTCTTGATGTGTATTGTTTTGTTTACTTTGCTCAGATATGCTCACAACCATGCCTGTATATTCAGGGCCTCTAGTGCTCTGCAGCACCATTTTCTGGTTTCTGCGACAGGGCTCCTAGGCTTCAACGGCAGCACTGTCTGATTTCTGTGGCATGACTTATTCATTTTATTTCTTTTTTTAATTATATTTTATTGTTTTGCAGTAAAACAATGACATACAATTTTCTCATGCAAGAAATCACTCATCATAACTTCTACATACATCCAATGTATCAGGTCTATGCATTCTAAGTAATCTGATGTATTCATTTCTGTGGCAGAATTCAGTCCTGCCGTTGGTTAAAATATGATGTGACATGCCAAGCATAGAGCAGGGGGCTCAGGATAAACAAGATGGGTACGTGAGCCTAGCACTAAACTGTATATAGTGTATAGTAGAACGTTATTAGCAGAAAATCATCTTTTCCCCGGGTTGTTATACGATCAGTGTGATGTAACTATGTTGTTAACCCATCGATGATACATCACATCAATGGTATAACAACAAGTAAAGATCTGAGCATGCACATTTTCCCTACTTGTATCCCCACGAGCTGCTGTCACCACGACAGCACGGCCAACTTAGCGTGCACATTTGTTTTTTTCCACAGTTACTAGTGACAGCCCAGTCACAAACGAATGTACACAGCTAGTATAGTAAAACCCAACTGATTATTATGGCAGCATTCCTTTTTTCAAATCCCGAGTGCACTGACCGGAAAACATTTATAAAGCACCGCATTGGCCATTTTCAGTCACATGACATTTGTTGTTTCCTTATTTAATTCACATTACCTCTCAACTTATTTTGTAGATGGTAGGGGTTTTATTTCTTGCATATAGTTGTCTTGTAGATTTAATTTTTGTCCGCCTTTCATTTCATGAAATCCTCAAAGACACCAAACAAGGTAAAAAATGTGTTGCTTTTCTCACTGTGGCCACGAGGTTTACTTACGAACTTTTACAGTAGCGCCAAAATCTGTATTTAAATTGAACTGGCAGAACGCATTTGTTTAACTAATTTCTAGTGTTCATCGACGCCCATACACTATAAAAGACAATGAATGGGCATCGATGAACAACAGCGTTGTACCAGCATCTCGTGGTTACCTTAGCAACTTTTGTAAACCTCTCGAGCTGCATTCTTGAGGTTTACTTGAGTTGCCAAGGTAACCACTCAATGCTGGCACAATGTGGTTGTTCATCGATGCCCATTCATTATCCTCTATATCTGAATGTAAATTCACCAAAAACAATGAATTCTGCAGCACTGTGTGAATTCTGCGGCATGATGCAAATTCTGTGGAAAATTCTGCGACCGCAGAATTGCAGAATTCCAAGGGCCTTGTGTATATTGTATAGTTAGTAGAGCTGCCACTGAACCCCAGGGCCACTTTACAAATAAAGGGGGATTTGAAAGGCCTCCTGCAGTGAGTCACACTAACCAGCCTAGGTTGTTGAGAATGGGCATGAAGTTCAACTAGTGACAAGACGTAATGAGATGCATGGCTTGGACTAAGGAGAAGCTCAAACAAGGGTATGGACAGCTTAATTCTGAAAAGTTCTTATGACATACCAAGTACCTTAAAAACAGGGAGCTTTCCCAATGAAAAGGTATAAGCCAGGCTGGTGGAATGCTGGGAGCCAGGGGCACTATGTCATGGGACGTACAAGTAAAGAACACTCTTCTCTTGGGAGAGGTAGGCTTTTATCTGAAGACAGTGCTTGATCTCTGTTCTAGCCTAAAAGAAACAGTGGACCTGATCCCAATTTATGTGTTCTCTTTGGAGAAGTGTAGCTGTGTGAAAAGTCCTTTTTCAAGAAAAAACTGTATGGTAATAATCTAGATTTCTGTTTAGTTTAATGTTTATCCTCTGTCTGAAATCCTATACTTTAATTTTAAAGCAGCATTGTAGCCAAAAATGTTTTTCCAAAAAGTTAGTTTCCAGCTTCCGTTATTTATTTTATTTAGTTTTTGTTAACCGGGTAAGTGCGCTAGTCAGCAAGTGACTGTTTTCAGGCATGACCCGGGAGGTACAATTACAACACACAAAGAGAACAGCCAGATTATTAAGACAACGAGTACAAAAAATGCAGAGAGAGATACATATGGCAATGTAACATACATTAGTAAACAAAAATATACTTTAGCACTTGATCATGGAACATACTCAAAAATGTGAATAGTAGAAGGCAGAAAATAAGAGAGGATAGGCATCAGTAGAAAAGACACAAGGAAGGGAAAACTGGCAAAAGGACGGGAGGGAGAGATTAAGTGGAAAGGAGGTGCCGTCAGATACGGCAACAGCGGGGTGAGGTACCAACCTGCGGCCGGGCCTATGGAGCCGAAAGACGGCAGGCGAAGAGAGGGTGGTAGGGGGGAGTGGCAGTAGATGGCAACAGCGGTAGGAGGTAGGAAAATACAGCCGGGCTAGTGGAACCGATAGACGGTAGGGGCGGGGGAGTGAGGATGCCTGTGAGAGGGGTAGAGGCGGAGGAGTACGCTAATAGCGGCAAAAGTGTCAAAGTCAAGCCGAGCCAGTGGAACCAAGAGACGGTAGGGCAGGGAAGGGGGCGGTAGACGGTGGAGTAGGTGGTGGTAGGTGGAGAGAGGTGACTAAGCACAGCCAGGAGGGTGAGGACTAAGGAGGGGCATGGATGAGGTAGGAACAGGTAAAGGTGAGTTTGGTGGGAGTGGCAAAAGGGGGGACGAGGATATAACAGAAGAAGGGGAAGAGAGCAGCACTGGGGTTAAGTGGAGGAGAGGCTGTGAAGTGAAGATAAGAATGTCATGGAGTAGAATAGCTACTTACAATTGTCAACAGCTAACATTAGGCTTATAAAGAAACAGGTTAAGGCAATATTAATTACAAGGCACAAAATAAAACATTAATTACAAGGCACAGTATAGAACACCCATTTGACAGGCAAAAGTGCTAGCAATGAGGAAACAGTACAAATGCAGCGGATCAGGTAGGGTCAAAGCAAACACATTTGTCCATAGTAGTGAGGAAAGTCCTGAGTTTGCTCTTAAAAGTCACATGAGTGGAGACATCTCTTAGATCCTGAGGTAGTAGGTTCCATAGGTGGGGGGCAGCATGATGGAAGGAGCCCATGCCCTTTTTAGTCCGACAAAAGGGGATGGATAGTAAGGGCTGATCAGCCAATCTAAGATTCCTTGTAGGAATGGCCGGCCTGAGGAGATCAGACAGGATAGCAGGCTTGGACATCCTTAGGATGGAATCAACTAAATTGTACAAGTAGTACTGCCTGGTAGAGGAAGGAGAGAGCCAACCAAGGTCCTGATATAAGAGACAATGATGCTGCAGCCGAGGTGCTTTGGTTGCATATCTGCACACATTATTGAAGGTAGTATCCCATAGTTGCAGTGAAGATTTGGTGGCCAAGGACAGGATGGGACACCCATATGTAAGGGTTGGCAATAAAATGCCTCTGGCTATCGCCAATTTAGCAGCAGGGGTGAGCAGGTATTTGATTCTATAGGCAGCCCTCAATTTGCAGTTAATTGACTTGCAGGTTTCCTGTATATGTGCTTTCAGGTCCAAGGTTTGATCCAGGTGGATGCCAAGGTAACGAAAGGAAGTGACAGTTTCTATAGGGTCCCCATCGATAACAGAGACAGAGATGGTCAGAGGACAGGATCTAAGCTTGTGATTGGAGCCGAACATCATAACTTTTGTTTTATTTGTATTTAAAACCAGGCGTTGAGAGTTCAACCAGTGTTGTACAGCACTAAAATCTGCAGTGAGGGCAGCATTTAGATCCAGAACCTTATCAGAGTGATAATAAATAACCAGGTCATCCGATAAAGAAGTGAGTGACCTGTGGTGACCAGCTCAGAAGTTTATTGACAATAATGAGAATAGAAGAGGCTAATATAGATTTCATGGGACCCCAATGTTGATAACAGCACTGTCTGACATGGATGAATTAAACTTAACAGCTTGTGTTCTGTTGGAGAGGTAGCTTTTGAACCAGGTAGTGACTGGGGAGAGAAGCCCAAGGTACTGAGGGTGGATAGTAGCAGAGAATGGTCAACCAGATCGAAAGCTTTGGTTAAGTCAATGAAGACTGCCTCTGTTAACTTTCCCTATCCATATTGGTAACGATATCTGAAGTGAATTTTGCAAGTGCTGTCATGGTGCTGTGATGCTTTCTAAAACCATGTTGTAGTTGAGCTTAGTAAATTGAATTTCTAAGGTATTCAGTGATTTGCATGGATACTACTTTTCCAGGATTTTATTCAGAACAGACAAAATAGCAATAGGCCGTAATTTGATATGTCATTTTACTGCCTTTCTTAAATACAGGAGTGACTCTGGCTGCCTTCCAGACTTCAGGACAATGACATTGGAGAGAGAGATAGGTGAAGATGTGTGCCAGGGGGCCAGAGATGTAGTAAGAAGCCATTTTTAGTAGTCTTGGTTCTAGGCCATCTGAGCCAGTACTGGTGTTTTCAGAGAGTGACCTGAGCAGCTTTAGGACCTGATGCCTAGACACTTCCCTGAAATAGAAGGGGTTGGTTAAGTTTGGGGCCCTTCAGATGCTGTGGGTTAAACTGTGAAGCAGAGGATTGTGATGGGAGGGAAGCTGTGTAGGCAGATAAGTCAGAAAATTGTTGGTTAAAAGCATTTGCAATGGTAGTAGAATCATTACAGTGTACACCATGTAGGACCATATCTGAGGGAGTGACATCTTTAGCAGAACCTAAGAAGGACTTAATGGACCCCAAAACTTGTGAGGGTCATTGGAAGAATTAATCAGCAGGTTTTGGCAGTATTTACTTTTGGCCTGCCTGATGCATCTTTCACAGTCATTTCTGTATTGTTTATACAGAATGAGATCTGACTGCAGTCCAGTTTGTTTGTACTTTTTCCATTGATTGTCTCTAACTTTTAACTTTTGAAGCAGGTCTTTTTTCAGCCACCTCGAATACTGGCCCCTTACCCTCCTTTTGACTGTAGGGAGGTGCTTTTTGAATGTTGCCAAATTCAGTCAGAAATGAATTGAGGGCAGTATCAACATTGGTTATGTATAAATGTTAGACCAGTCAACACAAGAGAGGTCAAATAGGAAGGCTTGTTTGTCCAGGGCAGCATAGTTTGAAAACCTAATCAGACGTGGTGGAGGAGGAGGAGGTGGACAGGATCGCCATCGACAAAGTGTGGGGGAATGATCAGTGATTGAGTCAGCAAGCACTGTGGCATCTAGTACATGATCAGGTCTGGTGGTGAGGATCCAATCAAGTAGGGACCCTGAGTGCGGAGTAGTAGTTCTGGTAAAGCCTGTGATAGTTTGGTGTAGATTGTGCTTCTGTATTAGAGATTCAATGATGCTGTGCTGTGGACCCAGCCAGTTAAGGTTCAGGTCCCCAAGGAGTAGAGCCTCATTTGATTTTACATTCTGGGAGACATATTGTAGCAAATTCTGAGACCACTCATCCCGCTTGTAGGTGGATTGTAGACACAAATGATGTGCAGTAGTTTTGAACCCAGTGCCAGGGTAGCGTGCAGAGTTTCACAAGGTGTTAGGGAATCAGTGCAGGGTAGGATGTTCAGGGATAGATGATTTTGTACATAATCGCAACCCCCTGACCCAATAATGGTCTTTCCTTAGAATGCTATAACCAGGCACAAGACAAGTGGCATCAGGCACCCAAGGCTTCAGCCAAGTCTCTGATAGGCATAAAATGTCAGGGTTAATCAGTTTAGCCCAGGCTTCGAGCTCAGCCAGGTGACTCTGTGAGACTCCAGATATTCATGTGGGCTATAACCAGACCCTTTTGTTGCAGCCGCTGCAGGGGTGAAGCGTAAACCACAGGGCCCGATTGGGTTCAATAATCTCCGGCAAGCATAAGGAGCCACCGGCAAGGTGAGAAAGCAGGTTGGCAGAGAGAGTCTAGTTGGCGCTTTGGGTCTCACGAGAGAGTGCAAGAGATAGGAGTGGATAGACAGATAGATACAGCCCTTTTGATGAGGATAGAGTGAGCAGGGTAGAATTCGAGTAATAGTACAGCAGGATGTTAGAAAACCTGAAGTCACTATCATTGTTAGCGCAGGGATAAGTAGCAAGAGATGTACAAGTTGTTAGCCAGTTTAGACATAACAGGAGAGACAGGAGTATATACCTGGTGGTTAAGTCACAAGCCAAAATAAATGATCAACAGCTGAGGTACAGAGTCACAGAATGTGTTAGAATTCCTGAAGGTGATGAACTGTGCCTGTGCATATGCAGGATGTGAAATCCTTTTGTCTGCATGCTTCTTTGTCATTCAAAGAGTTTTGTTGAAAAGCCCACATACAGATCATGGAGCAGGTCAGACGAAAATGTGGATTCAAGCAGACCTAGAGTCACTGAGTTTGTCAGACTTAGTTGCTTGTCTTATGTTTTGCTAGGGATAGCTTCCAAAAAGTTGATTTTTAAATGAAAAATGCAGATACCTGGTGATGATGTTTTGCAGAAATCCAGTTCAGTAGACTTTCACGGATGTAGTGAGCAAGAATGGTGTAGTTACTCCAAGCAGAAAACCATGTAAATCCACAAAAACTAAGCTACAGACGCAGATGTGTCTGCTTCCCTATCAGCCCTAGAGTAGAAACCATTAAAAGGAGTCTAGGTCAAGATCCTATAAACAAAACGCCACAGTCAATACTAGCGCAGACAAAGAACCAACAGTAAAAACCACGCCTGGAAAAAACATCACAAAGTAATAACAGCGTGGCAACTCCAGGGTGGGAGGTGGATTAACTATTGCTGACTCGGGAAGGGAGAAAGTCGGGGGGGGCGAATATACTACTGCTGGCTCGGGAGAATGAAACTGGGAGGTGAACTTACTGTTGTAACTTGTGGGGGACACAACTAGGGGGGAGGAAGTCAGGGTGGGCAGATTTACTATTGTAAGCCTGCAGGGGATGCAACTCGAGGGGCGGGGGAGAACGTCGGGGGCAGATTTACCCAGGTCAGCTGAATATAGCAAGCCCATTCACAGCTTGTGACTCTGACTTCTATGCTACACTGCAAGCACGGCTAGGCAGGACACAGTCGCAAACTTATACTACTGGGCATGAGTGAAAACAGCTACATGTACAGCACTATTTAATATCCCTGCTATTATATCCATGTAACTGTTTTCACTCACGCTGTTTTCTCAGCACACATTTCACCACACTGTTATTCCCACATGGTCTTGACCAGATACCATTAAAAGTACTGTACGAGCAAACATGCCAGATTTGCTTTTCTAGGCGATTCCTTGTATGTTCGCTACTTGTTTTTATTTTCTTTATAATAACTCTGTTGTCAGTTTTACAATGCTATTCCTAAGCTTAATGAAGAGCTAATGTATAGCATATATTATAGCCCCATACATGTATACCTGCCAGCAAAGGTAATCTGAGTATGTCTAGGCTACCCTCCTCCCCAGTCCTATTACATTCTCCACTGAGCACCTGAAGCCCCATTCCCTACTTCATGTCCTAATTATACTAGAGGGTATAGTCAGAATTGCAAAGGAAACAGGGGGGACACACAGAGGATGACAGGGAAAAAACTGAGTTACTGAATGGCTACTTTTGCTCAGTTTTTACTAAGGAAAGAGATGGTAGTGGACCCAAGCTAGGGGGGAACAGCACCTCTGGTAAAGAGGTAGACTCAGGACCATTCACAAGAGACAGAGTCCTAGAAGAACTAGGGAAACTCAGGGTAAATGCAGCAATGGGGCCTGATGAAATACACCCTAGGATACTCAAGGAACTGAGGGAAGAGCTGGCAGAACCCCTGGCAGAACTCTTCAACCTATCTTTGGAACAGGGAGTTGTCCCCAAGGACTGGAGAAGAACCACTGTGGTCCCTCTTCATAAGAGTGGGAGTAGGGGAGTCATGGGTAACTATAGACCGGCAAGCCTCCCATTGATTGTGGGCAAGATTATGGAAGCACTCCTGAAAGAAAGAATCATCTCCTATCTGGAGGAGACAGCAACATTAGATCCTAGACAACATGGGTTTACAACTCCATGTCCAAGATTGTGGACCAGGGTGGAGCAGTGGACATAATCTGTCTAGACTTCTGTAAAGCATCTGACTCCATTCCACACAGAAGGCTGCTAAACAAGCTAGCCAACCTAGGAGTGCATCTGAAGGTAGTAAACTGGGTGCAAAACTGGCTGAGTGGGAAAACCCAGAGGGTACTAGTAAATGGCACACTATCAGAGGAAAGGGAGGTGACTAGTGGGGTGCCTCAGGGGTCAGTATTTGGTCCTATCCTATTTAACATCTTCATTAGTGACATAGCTGAAGGTTTAGATGGTAAAGTGTGTCTGTTCACAGACGACACAAAGATCAGTAACAGGGTAGACACTCCTGGGGTGATAGGATAAAGTCTGACCTAAAGAAACTAGAACAATGGTCTGAAACCTGGCAACTGAATTTCAACATGAAAAAGTGCAAGGTCATGTACTTGGGGAAGGGAAACCCTGAGGAGGAATACTTCAAGGGAGGAGTGAGACTGGAGGCCACGAAGTAGGAGAGGGACCTGGGGGTGATTATTACAGATGACCTGAAAACAAGCAAACAGTGTGAAAAGGTAGTGCTTAGGGGAAATAGGATGCTGGGTTGCATAAGTAGGGGAATCTCCAGCAGGAAAAGGGAGGTGGTGCTCCCGCTCTACAGTTCTCTGGTGAGGTAGCACCTGGAGTGCTGTGTACAGTTCTAGTGACCACAACTCAAAATGGACATAGATAGATTAGAGAAGGTTCAACACAGGGCAATTAAAATGATACAAGGGCTGCAAGAGACACCATATGAAGATAGCTTGAGGGAACTCAACATGTATTCTCTCGAACAGAGGAGGGATAGGGGGACATGATAGAGACCTTCAAGTACCTAAAGGGTATCAACAAAACTCAGGTACAGGACCTGTTCCTGGGTAGGAGTTACACAAAAACCAGAGGGTATGATATGAAGATTGAGGGAGGGAAGATATGGGGTAACACGAGGAAGTTCTTCTTCATGGAGAGAATGGAGGACCCATGGGACAGTCTCCCCCAGGAGGTGGTAGGGGGTCAGGACGGTCGGTAAGTTTCAAACACGTATGGGATAATTACAAAGGCATCATAGCACTCTGCAGTAAACAGGGCAGGGGGTAGTTACTCTAAAATGGGCACACTAGATGGATCGTAAGGTCCCCTTCTGCTGTCACTTTTCTATGTTTCTATGTTCTATGTTTCTAGTTTTAGGGGTTGGGCTGCAGCACTTGTCAGCTGCTCATCTCATATACAGATGTTATAAGCCAGGATTTATGAAGCTAATAATTTTTTTAGAAATCACTAAAAAAAAATATGGCTAAAATAGCTCCAAGGGCAGGCAGCTCCATGTTATGGGTTCCCTGCCTAGAGCCAAACATGGTGTCAACTGCTTTTTAGTTATAGCACAAGAAATTGCCATATCCTGATACTATCATTATGGCCCCCATTGTCTTAACTAGTTATATCACTAGACATTGCCATATCCTGATACTGTCACTATGGCTCCCCTTGTCTTAACTAGTTATAGCACTAGACATTGCCATATCCTGATACTGTCACTATGGCCCCCCTTGTCTTAACTGGTTATAGCACTAGACATTGCCATATCCTGATACTGTTACTATGACTCCTCTTGTCTTAACTGGTTATAGCACTAGACATTGCCATATCCTGATACTGTCACTATGGCCCCCCTTGTCTTAACTGGTTATATCAATAGACATTGCCATATCCTGATACTGTCATTATGGCCCCCCTTGTCTTAACTGGTTACAGCACTAGACATTGCCATATCCTGATACTGTCATTATGGCCCCCCTTGTCTTAACTAGTTATAGCACTAGACATTGCCATATCCTGATACTGTCATCATGGCCCCCCTTGTCTTAACTAGTTATAGCACTAGACATTGCCATATCCTGATACTGTCATCATGGCCCCCCTTGTCTTAACTAGTTATAGCACTAGACATTGCCATATCCTGATACTGTCATCATGGCCCCCCTTGTCTTAACTAGTTATAGCACTAGACACTGCCATATCCTGATACTATCATCATGGCCCCCCTTGTCTTAACTAGTTATAGCACTAGACACTGCCATATCCTGATACTATCATCATGGCCCCCCTTGTCTTAACTAGTTATAGCACTAGACATTGCCATATCCTGATACTATCATTATGGCCCCCCTTGTCTTAACTAGTTATAGCACTAGACATTGCCATTGCTGACAATTCAGTATGATTATAGGATTAACCAGTGTTAACTGGTGTTACTGAGAGTTACTGACTAACATGTCATGACATGGCACACCCTCTCCCTGAGCACCACTGTATATCGTATACATTATGTAGATATGAAATAGTTTATATTTATGCAATTTTTGAGTGTGAATTGCTTTTAAAAGGTGCAGGTAGTGCATTTCACTGGCAATCGGTGCTCTGTCATGGACAGAACATTACTAAGGCAGATCCCTTCAAGTACAGAAGCATTGTCAGGAGTGTCTGAAGTGAACAGGGGTTCTTACATCCAGGTCTTGGACTGTGTCAGCAAATGTATAAGGCAAATGAGAAGGGAACGTTTCAGTAGTGAGTTCACAATGGGCATGCAGCAGTAAAGGTGAAGAGAGTTAAGCCAGTTGTCAGCCAGTGGCTCTGAGACATACTCTATGATTTTTCTGAGTGCTTATTTAGGCCCCAGTGCAGGTAGCACCCTGGCGTGGCTTGCTTTCCCTAGCTTAAAAAAAAGTGTCAGCAGCTCTTAAACAAAGTCCAGTAAGGCTTATGTCATTATATCCATATTTATGGTAACTACCCTATGCATTTACTCTATAAACTATACATATTGGGTACTACGATAAATATGAATACAGGGCCTTGTTAAACTGCTAAAATAATATGAGTGTCACTTTTCAATCTAAGTGCTTTGAATATCTGGCTCACTGTGCACAACAGTTTCAACTTCACACAATGGACATACAGTGCAGAAGTGAGCAACTGGGGACTAGTGAAGATGGCGTTAGTTTTTGTCGAGGCCTTCATTCACAGAGGAGGGTCTGGTCTGTACACTGCATTGTGGTAACACATCCCACACACCCCATGAAAGTCTAGAAAGCTAAACCACTGAAAAATAGTGGAGTTTCCCATTCACAGATTTTTCTCTTTGAGATATTCTACTTTGTTATTACTTAAAATGAAACATATGTACTTGTTATTTAAAAAGAAACACATGCAGAACAAAGACAATCATTTTGCAGTAGCAATGTGTTTAGGCCATTCCATCATTCATGAGGGAGACCGACATAACTCAAACTTGTGACAGCAAGGTCATGATTATTTCAGAGTACATGAAGGGCTCCTGTGTAATAAAGAATTCATCCTACACGACAGCATGACCTGATAAGTACCCAAAAAACTCCTCTGTAGTGAAGAATTTGTCCCACAAGACAGCAGGGCCTGATAACTCACACATGGTGGCCCTCCATCAGGAACACAATACATGTTGTGTCCTGATTTCATTCACCTTACTGCAGTGTGACCGAGGATGGTAGAACTAACACCAGTCCTACTTGTCCTATATCACAAGAGCTGTTCTACACTAAGTTTTAGAGCCCTATGCACAAGTCAGGCTGCCCTATGTAGAATTTACTAGCATTCACTGACCCTAGCTACCCCATGCACATGTGTGTAACTATATGCAAGGGTGGCAGATCAGTGGAAGTTGACCTGGATACCAGGCTTCCAATTAGAAACCTGATCAAGCCAGAAAGTAGCTCTTCTACAGGGATTCATGGGATATGGCAACTCACAGCCAGGGCTGCAGTAATAGTTAAACAAATCTAATGTTTTGTCAGTTGCTGTCCCCATGCTCCCTAGCATTCAGTTACAAGGAGGAGGGCTGGGCATGGGTCAGCTTATGATGCTGGGGGTGCTTACAGCCCTGGGAGAAAATGTGCCAAGAAACTGCATAGCCATAGTGTATGCAGTCCCCCTCCCATCCGGCTGCTGGTAGCCACACACAAGTGACTTTGAGACTACAACGCACTTGGCCATCCATGTAGCTCCTCAAGTGGAGCAGGAGCAAGTCAAGAAAGCCACATGTATCTGAGCGGGGTTTGAATGCTGCAGGAGCCTAGCTGATCCACTGATGTGTGGGAAATCATCTGAAAGAAGCCTACATTCTGTGCTAATGTGGTAAACAGTCTTCGTAAATACGGCCCATAGATTAACATGCCAAGGAAGAATGATGTTTCCCACTAGTGTAGCAGTTTGGCCCTCAAAGCACAAATATTCTTAATTTTAAAATATCCCATCTCTGGGCATAGACATGGCAAGGCAAGGTGAATTGTATTTATATAGTGCTCAATCCAATATTTATATAGTGCTTTATAAAAATAAAACCAAACAACAAAAATAAAATATAAATTAAACCATCGCTGAGAGCAGTTCATGTCAGATCAAAAGCTTGATCAAATAAAAAAGTTTGCAGTGAGGCTTCGAAGGCCTCCACCATACTGGCTGATCGAACATAATGAGGGACTGAATTTGAAATAATAGGGTCTGACTCAAAAGGCTCTATCACCTGATGATCTAAGCCTCAATGTGGGGACACCTGACAGACCAGCTTCAGTGGAGCGGAGAGGGCAGACTGGTTGGTATGGAATCAGGGGCTCTTTTAAGTAGTCACATCCCAGAACGCATAGAGTGTTGTATGTCAACAAGCTGATCTTGAAGGTGATGCACAAGTGCAAAGGCAGTCAGTGCAGAGCACACAGAACTAGGGTAATGTGGTTCTTTTGGTGAAGAACTCACCAATATCCAGGCCAGAGCATTCTGAATTAGTTGCAGTCGACGCATCAAACCTCCAGATAGCCCTAGGTATACAGCATTATAGTAATCCAACATAGTGGTGACAAAAGCATGGATAATTGTCACTAGGTCATCCTGAGTTAAGTACAGCAGGATCCTGGCAATGTTCCATAGGTGAAAGAAGCCAGATCGGACAAAAGAAGACACCTGCTGTTCAAATGTCAGTCTGTCATTCAAAATAACCCCCAGATCTCTAACCATACTAACTGCTACGAGGGGCTGGCCACCCAATACAGGGAGGGCCATATAATCAGCTACAGACAGGCCCTGGCAACCAGGTTTGATAACCATGACCTCTGTTTTTCCCAGGTTAAGACAACCAGTTAGAGGCCATACAGTCATTTATTTCAGCCAAACAATGGCTCAACACCATAGATGCAGATATATCATCAGGGGCACAAGACAGGTACAACAGAGTATCATCTGCATAGCAGTGAAAACCCATGTTGTGCTGCCTTATGAAATGATCTCTCCTAGCAGCAGCATATAAATGGAAAATAAGTTGCTGGTGAGGATCGAGCCTTGGGAAACACCGTAGGACAACACAGATGGCACCAAGGTAAATTTCCCCAGAGCCATTTGCTGCATCCTCCCAATCAGGTAGGAGCCACACCAGTGTAGAACTGTGCCGGTGATGCCCACATAGTTCCTCAGGTGATCCAACAACACCTCCTGATTCACTGTGTTGAATGCCAATGAAAGATCAAAGAGCACTAGGACTGTACATTGTCCTTGGTCCCTCGCTAGAAGGAGACTGACAGACACCCTGACAAGAGCTGTCTCAGTGCTGCACCAAGGCTGAAAAACAGATCGGAGAGTTTCAAAGATAGAAAGACACTCCAAGTGATCCATCAGTTGCTCCATCACCACCTTCTCAATAACCTTCCCTAAAAAGAGAAGGTTAGAGACCTGCCTGTAATTTTCTAGAACGTCGGGTCCAGAGATGGCTTTTTTAGAAGGGGCCTCACCACAGCCCTTTTCAAGGCTGAAGGAAAGACACGCTCCCTCAAGGACTCATTCATGATCTCCATGAAAACTGGGCCTAGAAACTCAGCACAGCCGATAATTAGCCACGTTGGACCTAGGTCCAGTTCACAGTAGGTGGGATGCAAACTGAAGACAACACAGAGGACCTCAGCCTCAGACACCAGCTGAAACTCATCCCAGGCTGACAGATCACTACTAGTCAATTAAATAAATAACTGTAGTAGAATCCTTTATTGCAAATGTCATGAAATCCTGGGTTGCACAATATACAAAAAGAGCAAACTACATGATACTAAGCAAACCCCATACTTAACATGTAAAAAATGCTACAGGTATGCTAGAAATAGGGGAATAAATTGGCAAATTAATTTTTATTACACAACATCGTAAATTTATGTTCTACAGGAAATTTTATTTCAGAGTTTCAAAAACTAAACAATAAAAAAGACACACGGGCCAAAACACTAAAGCATAACATAATGGTCTCCACAGCATGGATTCCAGCTACTGAGTCATTCTGGTTTATAACTTAAAATCAGTAAATAAATAAATAAAACACCTACCTAAACTCATTAACTGCTGGTAGTATGATGCTCTTGTTAAACTGTTTAGTTTTCCCTTTGTCTGCTACTCATTTCTTCCAATTTCTTGTTGGATTTCATATCTGATCATAAGTGGGTTTAGTCATATTCTCAAAGAAACACAAATAACCCCCCACCGTGATCCATTAGGGCATCAATGCCCTACACTGTGCACCATTCACAGTCATATAATCATTGCCTGTAATATTTTGGCTGTCTGTTGGATTCTTTTCATCCCCTTTCCCTAACCTTGAGAGCCAAAACAGGCATTCATATTCTAGGGTAGGTCTTATGACTGCCTTGCACACCACAACTAATTAGCCTAGGTTTGGACCTGCTTGTTTCAAAACATTTAAAAAAATACATTCATTTATTTGTTCTCTTTATTATGTAATCAATATCGAGTCCCCAATTTAAATTACGGTCTAACATAAACCCAACAACTTTGCCTCACCTGTTATCTCAATTTCATTACTTCCAAGTAGGAATTTCTGATTATTTTGCTGTTTGCAGAAGTTTACTATCAAGTTCTGAGTTTTCTTTTAATGATTTATGTATTTGTTTTGTAACTTTCATTTAACGCTCCCTTTCAATCTGCAGCATCTCCTTCTCTCAGCTTCTGAAGGCACACCTGACCCCCTAGCACTCCTACCATTCAACACCATTCTCTACTGTGCTTTGGTTCTACCTCCCAGGCAGGAACAGTGTGGGAGGATTTACCCCAGAGTCTCATGCATCCTCAGGAGGCACTGCTGGCAGTGGTGCATAGGCTTGGATATACCATGGTCCATCATCACCACGGTGGGCTATTTTTCATGTTTCTCCATCCCCTTGGGTGTTGAAACTCATGGAGGCTTAGTGCATGGGCAAGCATCACAACATACCAACCAATGAGCCCTGGCAGTTTTCTACCCTCCCACTCTATCTCAAACTGTGCTACCAGCTGTGGTCACCCATGTGGCAACACTGTAGCGAAGGCAGCAATCCTCCCTCCCCAGAGGAGAGTATTCTTGGGACTGCTCAATCCTCTTTCCCCTTGCAGACCTTCTAACTATGACTCACTCCCATATCTGGGTCACTGGTGACGTGCGTAGTAGCCCTGCCAAAGTGCTGATGGGCCAGTCCTTAAAGATCTATTAGCATGTATTGCTCCATTCTAGGACCCTTGTTATAGTTTGCTGTTAGTGTTGCTCAGATAATGTTTTTGTGGATCCTACCACCCTCCGTCAGATAGTGCTGATATCATACCTAGGATCCTACTAGAAATCCTACCAAAGATGGATATAGGATCCAGAGTCAGACAGAGATGGATCCTAGACAGGATCCAGGGATCCTCGGTCGGATAGTTAGGATCCAGGGTCAGATAGCGATATGGATCCTAGGTAGAAGCCAGGAATCCTAGGTCAGATCCAGGGACCCTAGGTCAAATAGTTAGGATCCAAGCTGGATCTGTTGGTCAGAAGTGTGGATCTGTTGCTAGGCTCCACAAGATCAACAATGTTTGTTGCTAGGATCCACAGGATCCATAACATTTGTCAGATCCATGCTCCACCAGATCCGTGGTCAGAGAGCACTGCTATCCTACCAGAACAACTATCTGGCCAAATGGGAGGTATCTGTTAGTATCCTAGTTTCTAGGACTGAGCAACACTACTTGCTGCAGAGTGCCAATCTGGTCTGAGGGATGACTAATGTATAATCTAGTATTGTCAACATACTGTACACAACACAGTTCTCTGAACCTGAAAATCATTTATCATTATCAATAAAAGTAAGGGCCCTAATGTAATCCCTTAAAGGACACTTCCATTAACTCCGCTTAATTGCGATTTACATTTCCCAAGCTTGACTCTTTGTATTCTGTCACTCAAAAAAGAGTGGGCTCGATTCTCAAAGAGCTCTTAGATTGACACAAGCTGCCATCAAAGGCAGCTTGTGTCAAAGTCTGGTGGGCCAGGGACCCTGCACCAGATTCTCTATTAGGCAGGGTCCCTGCGGCAAAGTCCTGTGGCTTGTGGCAACCATGGCCATGCGCCAAACAGAGGATACACTGGGAGGGTTTGCCGCAAGTCACAGGATGGCCGTGCGCCACTCTAGACCCCGGTGGTCTAGTGCCCCCCTGACATGCCCCTATCTGTAAATGTGTATTAAATACTTTACCTGATGATCTAGTGGTCCCCCCTCCCTGATCCCCAATGTCACCCTAAATACAGTAAGTAGTTAAAGAACCCTTCCTGATGGTCTAGTTGCCCCCCTCCCTGATGTCACTCTGAATAAGTAGTTAAAGAACCCTTTCTGGTGGTCTAGTGGCCCCGATCCCGATTAATATCCCTAAGATATGTATGCACATACTCCTTCTCTAGTGGATCCCCAGTATGAATTGCTCACCATCCGCTCCCCATCCCAAAACAGAGCCACTGACCGGTACATCCCTCTCTCACCTCTGTGGCGGCCATCGACTAAACTGTCATGGAGCATGTATTATATAGCGTACGCTCTTACTGACTGACAGTCAGTCAATGAGAGTGTACACTATACAGTACGCGTTCAGAGACAGCTCAGTCGGAGGATGGCCGCGGAGTTGAGATGTGGGCTGTGCTGGTCGCTGGCTGTGTTTTGGGATGGGGGCGCGGGATGGTGGATAATACCTGCTGGATGGGGAGGTGGGGGTCCATTAGACTGCCAGGGAAGGAGTACATGCATACTTATTTTAGGGAGCAGAATTGGGGATTGGGGGGCCACTAGACCACCAGAAAGGGTTCTTTAACTACTGATTTGGGGTGACATCAGGGATTGGGGGCCACTAGACCACCAGGAAGAGTTCTTTAATTACCTATTCAGGGCAACATCAGGGATTGGGGAGGGGGGCCACTAGACCACCAGGAAAGATTCTTTAACTACTTATTCAGGGTGACATTGGGGATCAGGAGGGGAGCACGAGACCGCCAGGAAGGGTTGTTTTAATTATTATGACTATGTGAGTCATCAGGGCTGGGGAAGGGGACAGAGGCACATTGCCGCAAACAGGTCAACTCTCCCAGAGGAGAATTTTCTAAGTACCCCTAGATCAGCCCTGGCTAGTCTAAGGGTACTTAGAATTTCTCTGTCTGAGAGAGTTCTGAGAATCCCATTTTCAGGGATGTGGCAGTTTGCATCTGCAACATGCCCCCTAGTGCTATGTCGCAACCCATTTATCGGTGCACGGGCAGCGCAAGCCCTTTTTGAGGCAGGCAGCCTACAGTTGATGCAGGCTGCCATTGAAAATCACTCCCAGCATATAATTTGGTGCAAAGGGCACTTTGTACCATTCTTTCAGGCGCAAGCCCCTTGCGCTGTGGCAAGGGCTTTGAGAATTGAGCCCAGTGAGTTCAGCTAATTAAGATAGAATGAATTTGCAACTGTTCCATTTTCTTAATAAGAATTTATGGTTAATTCTGTCAAATGCTTTTAAGTATTCAGTCAGGTTGACTTCAGTACAACAGCCTCTCTTGGCTGCATAGAGTGGCTCTTGCAATAACTTTACAATTAGGTGGGTAGTTGGCAGCCCTTGTTTGTTACTGTACTGATTAACATTCAGTTTATTCTCTATGGATTCAAAGATCAGATTATATACTATTTATTCAGCAATATTGCACACCACTAAAGTGAAATAGGGTGCATATTCAATGTTCATGTCCTACATGTAGATTACAGGTGAGGATTTTAGAATAGTAACAACCTCAATTTGCCTCCAAGTACAGTACTAGGAATTTTACCTGTCAACGTTGTTCCATTACAAACATTTGGAAAAATAGGGATACATTTTGGAGAAACATTCTTTTGAAAGCCAGGCTAGAGTAACACAGCCCTGCTTTCATGCAAACATACAAAAGAGCCAGCAGAAGAAGGCAGTTTGGTGTATTGAGTCTGCTCGTTATTGCAGAGTCCCTAACGTAAGCCATTTATCCTGCCTCCCCGGTCTTCCTTTCCTCCCTGTCTGCCCCCCACAGTCCCATGGGTTCCCCTTAAGCCTATCTCAGGCCTTCTTAAAGCTTTCCACTCTCTTCTCTGAGACCACCTCCTCCAGCAGCACATTCCATGTGGCTACCACCCTCTCCATGAAGAAATACTTTCTAACATCCCTCCTAAACCTTCCGCCCACCAGCTTTAAACTGTGCCCCCTCAACGTTCAGTTGTGGCTTCGCTTGAAGAGACTTTCCCTATCCGAAATATTAATCCCCTTCAAGTAGGTATTCGAAGGTCTCTATCACATTCTCTCTTCTCTCTCTCTCTCTCTCTCTCTCTCTCTCTCTCTCTCTCTCTCTCTCTCCTGTCTCTTGTCTCCCGGGAGTACATTCTCAGGGCTCCCAGCCTCTCCTTGTAAGACTTCCCCTGCTGACTCGCAATAATCTTGGTTGCCCTCCTTTGGACTTTCTGTAGCAAACTGATTTCCTTCTTAATGTATGGGCACCAGTATCTTACCTCATATTCTAGACACAATCTCACCATTGACCTGTACAAAGGCAGTATGACCTCGCTCCACCTACTATTAAGTTCCCTGGCGATACACCCCAACATCCTGTTCGCATTCGATGCTGCCTTTTTGCACTGCAGGGAGTGCTTCAGAACACTAGTAATCACCATCCTCAGATCATTTTCTTCCTCTGTTGATGCTATCCGGAACCCTCCTGGGTAGTATTTGATCCTAGGATTCCTGGCTCCAGTGTACATCACTTTGCCTCTCATTTAGAGGGAGTACTTATGATAAGACCTTGCAGAGTTCTCCTGCCTGAGTGGTGTTTGCAGTCCAAAGGGTCAAGATGTAAAATATGACAGTGGGAGGAGCCTAAGTTGTAAAAAAGCTCTACACAGAAGATTCTAGGTCTCTGTCTCTGGAGGGCATATAGCTCCAGTAGGAGGACAGGGAGTCTTCCCTAAGGGGGGTGCCTTGATGGCTTTCAGACCTAAGTATAGGCCAAGGAGATCAGTGAAGTTCCTGAAAGAAGAAGGTCCTAGTGAGAGTCCAGGATGTTAAGTAAAGGGAAGTCATGGTAGGTCTTCAGACTAGGACTGGCTAGGACCAGACCATGAGAGGCTCTGGGACAGACCTTCAGGCTTGACAAACAGAGCCAGAGAGACCATGAGGTAAATAATAATGGTGGCTTATCAGACGTTTCTTGTTTAAAAACATGGGGCTGAGGCCCATGTGTCTTTTGGATGAACTCTGGGCCTGAGAGAGTTACGTATGAGTGCCTAAACTGAGCTCCTATATGTATGTTTGCCTCGAGGGCAAGGAACAGTACTGTATGCCAGTCAGGTTTAGAGGCTATGGACATGAGTTGCCGCTGTATGGTTATTGATTTTACTAGAGACAGTAAAATATCAATATAAAGCACTACTATGTGACTCCTAGTGCTTCACTGAAGTGAATGGCCTAGGTTAGTGTGACTTATAGTGGTCCCTGGTTGCCCCAAACCACAACATACTAACCCTGCAGGTCCAAACAGAAAGGGAGTTACACTTGGATTAGATCCAGACCACAAGCTTCTCTAGCACCGAACGTTTTTAGATGCTTTTTAAGTTCAACAACAGAAACCAAAAAGTTATAATGACGGACCTCTTCTTCAGCACTGTAAACTGAATCCAGTTTATCCATTTGTTTTGAGATAGAACATAATTTGTTATTCATTTCTTCCACCAATCGTACTTCCTCATTATTATCATTACCAAATTTTTGTTCAGAGGTCACCTTTACTTTTGCCAGTACCTAAACATTTTAACTCCTAAACTGTTTCCATGGTTTAGTGGAGATTACCTGATCTACTTAAGCACTGGTAGTATATTTTCCTCAATATAAACATTTCTCTGATTTTGCTGCCATTGCAATCATTTCTTTGTTTCTCTAAGAAACCACAGCTAAAGTCTCAAAGACACCAGTTGAGGCAAAATGTGCACCTGATGAAGTAGAGATTCTGAGCATGCAGATTTTTAATGTTACAGTCTACAACTGGCCAACCAGCTCTCATCTCAAATACTACTCTAGCATCAAGTTTGTCAAAGAGAAATTTTTAGGAATTAGTAACATTCTTATATTAGACTGACTGGGTGGGAAGCTACGAAATGTAATACTGGAGTGGGATAAGAACTGGACTAAATGTACAAAAACAAATATGAATACTGGTTGGCAGAGTAATCAGTTGGCAATTAATTCCTAAGGACTGGGAGCAGCCACTGCCAATGAACTATCTCCAGCAGATATTACTTGGGATGGTGGAACAGGGAACAGCCCCATGAACATGGAATGAGTGACGCTCCCTGGTACGTACAGGGGCAGAAGATTGCAGAGGTAATTGGGGTTTACGTTATTCAAGGCTTTAAAAGTAAACACGACTCTGTGTCAGCAGTCTAACAGGCTGCCGACACAGTCCATGCAGTACTGGTGTAATATGAGTTTACCTGAGGAACTCAGAAGTTTCATTGCTTCATTCTGCACCAGCTATAGGCTTCACATGTGACTACCAAGTAATGGCTGTTTCATTATCCCTAAAATATTCATGTATGCATACTGATTATCTTATTCATTTCCCCACTATTTTGTTCAATGGTTATCCTGTCTCTGCACACCTGAAGGACAAGCTGCATGCATCCAGGAGACCACAGTTTATTACACTTATTGTCTATTTCTGTTCAGACTAAGAAATCACCTGATAAAGGGACAGATGTGCCCCTTGTGTACTACCTATGCATGGGAGTGCCTGTAGCAATATTGTTCCTTGTACAGTAAAAAACAGGTTCTAGATGCCTTTGGATCAACATGTATGCTTCAGTACAAAAGCTCTCTGGCTCTACACTGGACCCTTCTTCAGGTCATGGCCCATTTATCACAGAAAGCTGGTATTTTATTCAGTAAGGTATTCTACCTTGGCAGGCCCGGTGACACTGAGGGTTGAGGTGCTGGACACCACACCTCGCGCCATGCCGGTGACCCAGGTTTGGAAATGAACTCAGGTTGTCGGGAGTTGGTGGGGGAGGAGGTGGATCGATCATCCAGAGGACAGCTCTCCTCTCCTGGGGTGGAAGGGTTTCCTCATCACGCTGCACTAGTGACCTCAGGAGGTAGAAGGAGGAGTCGCAGTCAGCACGGGGGGATATAAAGAAGATTGGGCAGTGGTGGGCGTTTTTCACCCAGGCACAGGAGTGTGCCTGGTGTGAGCTGGACACCATTGCACGTCCACGCCCAAAGGCACCTCACACAAGAAAAAACACACACATTGGATAGGCAATGGAGTCCTCCAGTGCACTGCTGTCACACTCCCAACACCAGGTTCACTCACCGGTTCTCCTGATCCCCTTGGCTGCCTGCTGGGATGAGGCCGGGCGTCTGGCCAAGTAGGTGGGGGAGTGTCTGTCCCCGATTTCCCAGTGGGTGGACTTCAGACAGGAGGTAGCATGGCAGTGGCAAGAGAGGATCTCCTGAGAGAGTTACAGGAGTGTGGTGCAATAAAAAGACTTAACAAAAAAAAAAGGTATTCAACCTTATTTACTGTAATTAACAGTCACAAAAGATGGAGGGTGTTGTTGGAACTATTAAGAAGTGGAAGAGGCTACAGAAAGTGGAAGGAGGGTGGTGTAGTCCCTACTGTTAAGGAATGGGTAATCTGACAGCAGAGAATCGTCCTGCAGAGGGTATCCAGTGGTAACTGTTCATGTGCAGGCTTATACTGCAGTATTTATGTATGATATCTACAGTATCTAATGTGTGTTGGTTATATAAAAGGTACCACACTATCCATGCAGTTGTTTTCCAAGGTCCAAAATACCTAATGATATCCTTTTCAGCAAGAGAAAGAATCAACTTTACAGAAAACATCGAGTACGGTTACAACAGCAGCTATGGAAACAGCGGACAACGAAAATCACTAGAAACAAATTGAGGTTGCCAAGATGAAGTGATAAGGCTCCTCTGAAAAAACTATGTAAAGCATTTTGTAATACAGCACATGAAAGATGCTATTTAAAGTAATATATTGAACTATATTATGACACGAGAGCAAATTATGATAGCTACAAAAGGAAAAGGGTAAGGGCCCCTTCAGCTGCCAGTCTTCTGGCTTTATCACAAAATCTACAGGTTGTTTTGTTTACTAAAACAAGTATGTTTTTCTTGAGCTCATTATAAAAGTACATCATTCCTCGACTTTAGCAGCAATAGCAGAAGCTTCCTATTTTCTGTTGGTTTTGGTGGTATTTCAGTAGAACACACTCTCCAATTCCAACTCCTTGGAAGATTCCCGTCTTAAAGTCCACCAGACTGGTGACTCTGCAAATCTTTCTCCCATAGAAATGCATAACTGTGAGAAGGTCACTGAGAGATCTAGCATATTGTAACTAGTCAAATCTAGACAACAGGGACCATAAAAGCAAGGTGTTCAACCAGAACTGGACTTCTGTAATTTAGCATGCGAACCTAGAAAACCTGCAAGAGGGGTCACAGACTCTTCAGACAGATGTCCCAGCAGTAACTCTGCCAAGGACAGGCATTATTCATCAGAGCAGGAGTCCTGGTCACCATACCTCTGAACTGTACTAGTATGTTTAGAGGAGAACTATTCCTGATTTTTACCACTCAGATGCCTTCTCTCCCACTCTTACATGGAAAAGACGTTACTTCACACTGAACTCTGGCTGCTCTCACTAATGTTCTTTGTTGGTATGTCTCATCAGATATAATAATTACAATTGGTACACTAATATTTTTGTAACCTCCAGTCGGCACTAAACTGAGTGGCTACTACCCCTGCCTGTATGGCTAGTGAACAGGTTGAGGGGCCTGGGTCCTATGACGCGGTGCCTCCATTTTTATAAGCTGAAAATTTGGGGAGAAAGGTGTCACTCGGCATGGTGACTAGGTTTGACTACTCTGCACAGGGGTACCCAAAGTAATCCAGAGACTAGAAGCAATAACATAATGTCCAATACCAGGAGATGGGATTCTAAAGTGTGGCTTTATTCAACAACACTGAATGAAAAGCATAGACGGACCCCCACAGGGCTACACTCCTTGTAATGCAGATAAGGTGATGACACAGACACAATCCATTCTTGGATCCTAAACTTCCATATGTCATGGACTCTTAAACTAGTGGCACACTACCACCCTGTACTCCATCCCAACGTCTGGGCACCCTCTTCAGACACTGGCCAATACCTGACAGAAAGGTGACTGGTGTCTCAAAGTGAATCCATAGAGGTGAGCCCTGTTACGCCAGGTGGGGGGTCTCCCACCTTTTGTTCCATAGACCCATACCCGGCCTTTCCTTTGTTTACACACACACATATCCTTGGCTACTGTAGTGCAGACTGTACATGGCTTTGTAATGCAGTAACTGTCTTTCTCTGAAGACCCCCCACATACATCCGTCATTACATCTCACTGTTCCATAAGCCCCTTCCTTGGCTACTATAGTGCAGACTGTATATGGCTTTGTAATGCAGAAACTGTCCTTCTCTTGAAGACACCCCACATATAACAGTCATTACATCTCACTGTTCCATAAGCCCTGGACTTGACATCCTGACTGACCCACAGCCCTAGAGACTTATTTACTCACTGTTTTGGTGAATGACACTGGCCTTTTATTAAAGCTTCATCACCCTCATTGTTGCAGATGTCCAAAAAATCTGAAGGAATCTCTATTCCACAAAAACTGTAGTGCACCAGCACTCTTCATCAGGCAGCTTCTTCCTTTTTCCAGGCCAGGGGGTTGCCCCTGGGAGTTGGTTCCTTTTGCCTCTCTTATGGTGGAAGCACACACCCCAAGGCAGCTCTGAGTCGGAGCTGAGAGCAGGGGGGCCTGTCCCTGCAGGGCACCCCCTTCCTCCACGGTACTACAGGATCTACATCCCTCTCTCTCTTGAGCCTACTTCAGACTGAAAACAAAAACTAGACTGCTGACTTCAAGGATCAACTCTAGACAGACTTTGAAATTCCCCAACGTTCTATCTAACTCCCAGCTGCAACATTCCATTGTGGCTTATGCTGCTGCAGAATTCTAAACGATGTCATAGCCCCAGCTCAGCAGAGACTGAAAACAGAGCAAGACATAGTGAAATCCATTTAACTGGAGTTTCACTAGCTGCCTGTCCTGTCCTGCCAGTAGATCTAACTAGGGTTCTAGTAACCCCGTGTAACATGGGGGTTACACTTTAAAACAAAGATTCATATCAGTGTTGCTCAGTTAACATCAAACTTGATGATCATAAGATTATTCAAAGCCAATTGTGCTTTGAGCATCAGCCACCAGGATTTTAGTCTGTCTTTTTCATTTCCACATTTCACGGAACAACTTCCCTTTCTAGGTGACAACAAGTTGCAGGATGAGAGACATGCTGGTCAGTCCTCAGACTAGGTATATCAGGGACAAGTCACTGCTCAGGAATCCCTGGATATAGCAAAGTAAGCGGGGAACTTTATTGCTTTGTTGCTGTTTCTCAGGTTAGGCTGGAATACTACTGTTGAGTGCCACTGCCCATGCATGCTCGTCATGACTGACAACACAGAT
The DNA here is from genome assembly GCA_016271365.2 of Neoceratodus forsteri. Lineage (NCBI taxonomy): Eukaryota > Metazoa > Chordata > Ceratodontiformes > Ceratodontidae > Neoceratodus > Neoceratodus forsteri. The sequence goes on from CM057456.1 coordinate 206,136,021, forward strand.
GGAACTTTAATTAAAAACTAACAATAGGGATAAAACAGCAATGAATAAACCTGTAGGCCTGACTGCCACTGCCCACGACTTCAAGCCAATTATGTTGCTCCTCCAACACAGCCCCTCCTGTCAGACAATCATCAAGTTGTGAGAAAAGCTGACTAACTGAAAAAGTAGCAGAACTGCTGTCACCTGGAGGCACTGTGACATTCCTGTGGCTTTTGCTACTTATTTTGTGTGACAGTGTGATTTCAGAGATAACCACATTGGCCACTTACCATAATTAGCTGTCTTTGGGACTCCTCAACCCTCCTCCTAAATAAATATTTAATTTTTCTTTTAACTGATCTCATTTTGAAAAAAAAATGACTTACATAAATTCCGAAGGACAATGACCTACTGAAGCCAGATGTGTGTCACTTTTTAATGATACGGGGCTACTTCAATACTGTACTGGGAGACAGTTTGACCTAGTGGTTAGAGTACAGAGCTATGACCCTGAAAACTCAGGTTTGAGTCCCACAACTGCCACTCACTTACTGAGTTACCCTTAGCATGTCACTTAACTTCCTTGTGTTTAGCCTCTCTGTAATTTCTTTCTAATCTTTCTCTGTGCTCTTTGAATTTCTAAGTACACCTCTAAGGGCAGAAACATTCTTTCCCTTCGCTCTTTTGTACTGTAAAGTATTTAGGGACACTGTGTCAATGAAAGGCACCATATTTATTTAGATTTTGTTGACTGGGAAAAGGGGGTGTTAGACAGGACTGCCTGTTTTCAGGCTCGTCCCAGGGGAAGGGTGGAAGTGGAGATGAAAACCAACTGAAACTGAACGTGCTTTAGCTGTTGGTAGAACTTTACAGGGACTGGAGACACCACTGGTAGGGGTAGGGGTGAGGGCGGAGGGCAGAGGCTGGTGACCATTTAGGGTCTGCAGGTTTATATTTGGTATGGAATAAGGGGCAGACTGGATGGGCTGGACGATCCTTTTCTGCCATCAACTTCTATGTTTTTGTTTACTAAATGGGAAATTTGGGGCAGGACACTAGGGAAATTCCCATACTATTTTCAAGAAGTGCCATGCAATCTTTAACGTCCACCTGAACAACCACCAGAATAGGCAGACAGGACCTCAGTTTAACATCTCATCCGGGACACCTTGACAGTACCGCTTCCCCTTAGTACTGCACTCAGGTGTAAGGGCTTATGGTGTGAGCCCACTCCTAGTGTAGGACTAGAACCTAGGACCTTCTGGTCCAGCGGCAAATGTGCTACCATCTGAGCCACACTGAGACCTGGCTATGACTCTATAGCTATATAAAAAACAAATTCCTTACCTTTCCTGTACAGGGATTTATTTAACTCTAAAAATTGATTAGCGTTTTGCTCATAAAAGTGCTAAATCTTTGTGAAAATGCATAGCTCTTGCCTCACTGTGTTTAACAAATGCAGCACTTCTAGAAAATCTATATAAATACTTTCTGTACAGTTAGTATAGTCCCAAGAAAAAAACTGCTAATCAATTATTTAAAACCCTGCTGTACAGTACGTACTGAATGGAAGCAGTTCCCGGCCCTAACTGTAGAAAGTTGGCTTCAGTAGCTCACTGGACATGGGGGTTTATGTAAGGCACAGAAAGAAAAGGGCCAAGTCAGAGAGAAATGTAATAGGGTCCAAAGGGCTGATATGTCATCAGTGAATTTTGCTTTTTGATATTGCAGTGTAACACAGAACAAGCATGACAGGCTACAAAAATGTGACAGCACAACATTAGGGGAAACGATTAGGGTTCACATTCTGATAGGGTTATGTACCACCAAGCAAAGCTCCTTAACAAACTTTTAGCAATGTGAGGTTGTCCGGACTTTGTATGTCATGGTAAAAGGTGTCAACAGTTAGTGAGTTCGGCAGGCCCCACTGGTGCAGTGGCAGCGTCACTGCTGCAGTGCCAATAACCCGGTTCAGGAGCAAACCCAGAACATTGGAGGATTAGCCAGGGGAAAAGGATTGACCATCCACAGGACTGCTCTCTTCCTCTGGGGAGAGAATGGTACAGCACCTGGCGTAGCACTGCCCCCCCAGCAGAGGTTAGGGACCAGTGCACCAGAACAGTGGATGAGTGGTAGACGTCCAGCACATCATGCATAACAGCGTGCATGATGCCGCCTTTGTCACTGCATGCCACTCCTCCATGCCACAAGGGGAAGGGAGGAGGGAGAAGGGAGGCACGGCAAGGGGAAAAACAGTCCTGGGTAGTGTGGATGACTGCTGCCCCTCACAGGCCCGGCACCCAGTGACTCAGACTTAGCCACTGGATCCTTGACCGGCACATCAAGGCTTCTCCCCACCACTCTGCCATGGGGGTAAGCTGCAGGAGGAAGGCCAGGTAAGTCCTGGAAGAAACCAGGGTGACAGGACTTGGGGGCTGGCATGAAGGTGAGCCATGCCAGGACAAGGAGAACAAGAACAAACGGGGAGAATTTGTGAGTTAAAGCAGATCCGGAATCAGAGATGTTCAAAAAATGGCAGATTGTGTAGTAATGGCATATCAAAGCAGACTAAAGGCTTATTTACACCTACCTCACACACCACAATGAGCGATAAAGAGTTGCTAATCAGCTCCCACTGGATTAGTGTGGACTCAACTGGGAGCGGCACACAGGTGATCCAATGTAGGTGTTTTCGGTCACTGTGGTGGCGAAGAATAGAAACGCTGCAGACACTTTCCATCTGTGCACGGATCCTCCCCAACATTAGCAGATATGCCTGTTGGGGGTCAGGGTCATAGTTTGTGGATGGAAATCAGCAGAGGGAGGAGTGGGAGGGAACTTAAAAATTAATGTTGCTGGTACCAGAGTCTTGTGGGAGATAGTGGAGATAGCAGAGGAAGCAGTGGGAGGAAGTTTTATTTTTTCAAACTCGGCATCAGGATCAGGTTGGTTGGAGGGAGTGCACAGAGGAAGTAAATTATGGGAGAGAGAATTATTTTAAAAAAAGTAATGTGATCATGCCAGGGTAGTGACTCGGGTAGGCCACTTGCAATGCTGCACAGCTCCCACATGTGCACATACAGCAAACAGCTGTAGCGCTGTGCTCCACACACAGGAACCATAATGCTGCAGGAACATAGTTGTCATGTAAACATGCCTTGAGATCGAAACCATTGATGTGGCAATAGACAGTTCACAAGAAACAAGGAATTAGGGTCAAATAATTGTTTTCTGTAGGTTTACACTTTATTCTGCACTCTCAAACCCAGTAAGCAAAAGTCCAGGCAGGTATAATTTGCAATGTGATTTAATGTGGCATCAGCTAGAGGTAAAAACTGACTAGAGCCCTCAGCCCAGGCACTTCAACCCTATCCAGGGCTTCACCGGGGGAGAAACCCACCCCCTAACAAAACCCCAGTAGGGATGAAGTGCCAGGACTGAGGGCTCTAGGCAGTTTGTACCTCTAGCTGATGCCACATTGCAAATTATACCTGCCTGGACATTTGCTTATTGGGTTCGAGAGTGTGGGGCTACTTTTGTTTTATTCTTGAAGCTTGGTTTGGCTGCCCTGCTCTGCACCACCTTTTCTCCGCAGCGTGACATCTTTTCAGCAGTTACACTTTATTCGGTATTGTTAGGGAATGTTGCCTATATCAGATCTCCCAGGATTCATGCCATCACCTTGACCTGCCCTCAAGACCTTGATAAAACAACCATGGAGAAACAGATTTGGCATTCTGGAGAGGATAGAGGTATAGCAGTGAGTGACAACCATCATCCTAGCCTTCTCATCCATTTCCTCTGTTTTGCTTATCCCAGGAGCAATCAAAACTGTGTAGTCACTGGCAGCATCAATATATCACCCTCTTGTCCCCCCACCCACCATGCCCTTCTGCATACTATATGTTATCACACTGTATGATATTGATGGATGATTTCAGTATCCCACACGTTAAAGTAACAGTGCTAGATAAAAAAAATTGTATCTTTTGCAGCAGTTTACTTCCTGTGCTCTGTTGAGCACTTACCTGGTGATCTTTCTTGTTTTCGCTGTATTATCACCCCATAATCTGCTCTGTTTTTCTTTGTTTTTGTTTACATTTCTCCCACCTGCCATGTTGAATTGGAACCCTCTGCTGCCAACTGCACATGCACATGACTTGCAGTTTCTATAGAGGGACAACGGGAACGGCAGCATAGGGTCCCTCAGAAGTAAACAGAAAATGTGATGCAGCGTATGGGGGGAAGGGAGCTCAGCTGCAAATTAGGTAGCAGCCATGTTTACCATGGATCGACAACAATGGAAATAAATTTTAAATATATAAAAACTAAAGAGCGCTAGAAAAAAATATTTACAGATATGGAAACCAGAACTATGGCTGCATGCTTCCAGCCAAAAACAGAATTTTGATAATCACTTCCTGATTATCTAGTACAGCTGCTTTAACTGGGAGCATCTAACAGCAATCAATCCATTGGCTAATAGATTATTTGATATAATATTAATAAAAAAAACTTGGAACAGCATGTCCAGGATAGTACCAAAGGAATTAATAAACATGACCTCATCTTCAGTAATCTTGATGACAAAATAACAAGCGGAGCCACTGGGCAACAGCGACCACAACATGATTCAATATTCAATATAATATAAAAGAAAACTGTAAACCTGTTAATAGAAAACCACAGTTAAATGTTACAACAAGGCCAGTTATGAGGGGATGAGAAAATGCTTAAGGAGATGGGACTAGAAAAATGACTTAGAGGGGCAATTGCTTGATGGAAAATGGAATAAAATAAAGCATAAACTTGAGCTTTGCATTAAAGCATTTATCCCTGTAAAAGTCAAATATAATAAAAAAGGCAGAATTCCAGTTTGGGTGAACAGAAATATAATAGGTAGTCTGAGGAAAAAACCCCATGCCAGACAATTGGAATGCATGCAAGAATACTTCAAGTAAATGTAAAAAAATTAATCAAAAAAGATAAATGTGACACAGAGGTTAAGATGGCCTTTAATGCAGAAGATAACAAAAAAAAATATTTTACAACTATACAGGAAGCTTGAGAGGGGGACATAGAAATATAGAACCATTGAAAATAAATACCAAAACTATCAGTGATCAACATAAAATAGCTGGTACTTTCAATAAATATTTTACAGAGATTTTTCAGCAGAAAACAGGGGATGTTAATATACCAACTGAAGTGCATGGCATCATGCAAAATTTATATATTTATTAATTTATTGAAATGTTTCACCAGGAGGGCACACTGAACAACAAGTTGCTCATCTCGCGGTGCAACTTGTGCAGTGCAAAATATACCACCAATATCGGAAAAAGATGTAATTAATAAACTACTCAACATAAAAAGTCAATAAATCTCCTGGGCCAGACAACATACATCCAAGGGTCCTAAAAGAACAGGCCTATGAACTGACTGGTCCCTTGGCATAATTATATAGCTCATCCCTGTTGGAGGGTGCTGTTATTTCAGAATGGAGAGAGGCCAATGTGACCCTGAGCTATAACAAGGTCTGGCAGAGCCACTACGACTGTGAATGCATTAACTAGATAAGGGTGTTTCATGGGCTTAAACATAAACATTTATTTATTTTAAAAAAATATCAGATTTACAAACCTTTGAGTCAGAGACCCATTTACAAAGGCACCTCGTCGAAACTAATACAAAGACAGCACAGTTAACAAGTCCAAAAACAATGGCTCGGAGAGCAGACAGTTATAACAATCATTCACTGAAGATACATGGGTAGCAGTAGATAAACAGATTACATAGTTTAGGCACATAGGCACCACATCAAGAAGAGCAAAGCAGTTCAAACAATATACAATAGCTAAAGCAAATAGACATCAGGAGTCAAAGAGAAGCCAAGAGTGTTCATAAGAAGGCTGTTGCATACATTAACTGCATCAAGGTATACTACATTGAGAAAGGGCATATTTAAGCAATAAGGCATGACAGAGTGTGTGTTATCATGTAGTAACGTCACTCCTGGGGTGGGTTGAAGCATGAGGTGAAGCTGAATATTTATTTATTTGATCCACTGGATCAGCAATATTTGCACAAGCTGTGCCCAGTGCAGATTCTACAGCACTGGTCCTGGTATGGTGATCTGGGTTTTACCCATACTACACTGCATATGGCTTAGTGATATACTGTACAGATGGCTGCAGAGTCTAACCCATTCAAGGCTGAAGTTTCAGAAAACCATTATGCTACAAATATCAAGACTCCCTCCCTCACCCCCCAGTCACAATTAATCCTCTACCAAAGTCATGCTTAAATACTGGTGCCTTTACATCCACGCCACTAAGCTTTTAATGCCAACATGCTTCTTCTGCTGCTGTGAGTTAAACTCTTTATTTAAAAACATTTTGTTGACAAATTTTTGTTTTAGTATATCCATGGTCAGGAAAAATGAATTTGTAAAAGAAACTAAAATCCCCATTTATCAGTTCATTGAAGCACAATACAGCATGTTATGAATTTTTCAGATTCTGTGTGTAACCTACAGTAAGTCAAACAGAAATTATACACAAATGCCTACCTATTTGCAAGTGAAACAAATGTGGTTATTATCATTCAGTTGTAAACACCTATAGTCACAGCCAGGATTCATGTTGTTAGACTCCAGTGGTGTCATGCCCATAGGGCCCGAGGGGACATGTGCCCCCCAATATCATTGCTCAAAACTAGTATAAAATACCTGTAAAATTATTTTATTTTCCAGAAAATCACAAGGCCTAAAACAATATTGACTTTTTTGAAGTCATAAGTGGTGGGGACGGGTATCTGTTGATGCTACCATGCATCAAAGAGTGGATTTTCAGGCACCATCTTACTCTGTGCGCTCAAAGAGGACAGGCTGAGGAGAAGACTAGTATGAGAAAAACTAAGCAAAACTGCAACCAAGAAGGGTAAACATTCACATGTGATGGGCCATGTTATTGAGTGAGATCGGCTGTGGGTGTGTATGTGCCACAGCTACTTCCCAGGAGAGGAGTACTATCAGAACCAGCAGCAATAGGAGGCAGGTGAGTCCGAATGTCTTCATTCATCGGTCTGGACTGGCTTGTAAAAGGGCTCTGTTCTTGGAGGATGTTGTATGTGACGGGGGATGGGGCAGAGTGGGTGAGATAACAAGCCTAATTCTTCCGAGCTGTGCCCAGTGTCCATCAACTACTTGATGAGCCAGCATCGGCCCACAGGCAAGAATTTCTGTGTTTGGAAGGCTGAGGTGTGGCATCCACCTGGAATGTGTTCTCCGTCCCCCAATTTTTTTTTGCAGGTTCCTCTTCTCCAAATTGCCGATCTGCTCCCCCTTCCCTTTCAACTTTCAGGTTTTGTTTTTTCCTTTTCTCAGGTGATGGACGTGTGATTTTTGTTTCACTTCCTTTCTGAAGCATCATGGAAAGGAAAGGAAATGAAACTCTGCTCACACGTTCATCACCTGAGAAAAGGAAAAAAGTTACATCAGACATGCTAGTGTCTCTCCTTTGAATGGTTAGCTTTCATTCCTTTTCCCTGAAAACTCAGAGACAAATTGTAACTTAACCAGGTAAAAAGAAACCTGAATTTGATTTGGGGAATTCAGTTTTTAGCTTTGGAGTGTAGGCAGAAATGCTCATGGAACACAAAACTATGCCATTTTTTTTGTAACTCTGCCATGCTGTATTTTGACTTTTCTTTCTGGGCATGTCTCCTTATTAAAAATAATATATAATGAGCAACAGGGATCCAGGGTTCTCACTGACTGTAAGAACTGCAACCCACATAATTATCTTCAGAAGCTTTTGTAGGCATACGGGCCAATACACAGTGGCTTTTGGGGGCCGATATACAGTGGCTGTCCGGGGTGATGGACTTTAGGGGCACACAGAGGCTCTCCATACCACCATGCCATAAAAGTGCTTTACACAAAGCCCCCACTTAGTGGCCAGGCAAGGAGTGTATGTGTGTGTGTGTGTGTGTGTGTGTGTGTGTGTGTGTGTGTGTGTGTGTGTGTGTAAATAGTGAGAGTTGTCACTATCAGTGGCCAGCAGGGATACTTGGGTTGGGACGGGGTTTGGAGGGGCTGCCTCTGAATGCCACAGATACTTGCGCATGAGGTAGGGTGTGTTGGGGTAGAACCATACACCTGGGATACTTGGACATGGTGTTGGGGTGTCACTGGACTGTGCAGTCCCACTGGGAAAGCAGCAGATGCCACAGTGCTGGGACCCAGAGCAACAGGAGTAATGGATGCCCCCCCGAACAAAGCAACATACTTAGTGGAAGTGACCAATGCAGACCAGCCTCCAGCATCTGCAAAAAGACAGTGGTCTATGCCATGAGCTGAGCAGTTGTGGGATCTGGGGAGCAAGAGAATCAGAGGGAATACTAGTGATAAGAGTTCTCCTGGGTTCAGTGTAGGGGACACAGAGGGACACAACCATTGGACCACCCCAGACACCAACAGAGAGCTGTAAAAGTTTGGTTTTCAGAAATGAAAGAATACATACTCAGCTGGAGCAGCAGGAGTGAACTGTGCCACATTCACCATAGCTTGATCCGCCGGGGATGTCCTGTAGTGCTGAAAGGCAGGCAGAGAAGCCGACCACCTGCCACCATGGACAAGCCAATCAAAGTGGGGCAGATGTTCATGTAGCAGCAGAAGTTCAGTAGGGTAAGGGTTAAACACAGTGGATGAGTTTGTTTGTTTTATTATTATTATTAGTAAACTGTAATAATTTATTCATTGTTATTGGGCAGGCTGTAGATGCACTTTGCAGGAGGTTGAGTTGGCATGTATTGGTGCCGATTCAGAGGGGCAGCACAACACCTCCCCCTTAAATCATTAGCTTTCACTGTAGTTCAAGTGACTTCTGCTTGTTTGCATAGATAAGCCCCCCTCTCCAAAAAAAGAAAAATTGGCTCTTGTTCAAATGTTAGGGGTATGATTATTGTCTGGGGTAGGTTATTCCATCCACCCCCACCCCTGGGTTGTCAGTCTGTGTTGTATTTTATTGTCATTCATCTGTTTCTTTTTGGAGGGTTTGCAAGAGGAGGTCACTTATCTGGGTGTGGTGTTACCACGAATACCACCTCTGTCATTTGTCAGTGTTGGAGGGTTATTAGTAAAGGCATTAATTTGTTGTTATTAGGCTTGCTCTGGTTTGAGAGCCCGCAGGATATGGTTGTGCTCTTGAATGATGTGTAAACTGTGTGACTTGGAGTTGGTTATCCCCCCCCCCGGGCAGTAGGAGTTTTACAAGTAATATTAACTAGTATGATCCTTTATTATGCTGTTCTAACAGAGTTACTTTTGTTAGCAATACTAAGTACAGTGTATTGCAAGCTGACTTGCTCTGTTTGCAGTACTTCCTTTGGAGGGCCTGTTGATAGGGAGGTGGTACTGATGTATGTTTATTTATTTATTTATTTATTATTTTAGTCTTTGGTAACTGGGTAAGGTCCACTAGGCACAACTGCCTGTTTTCAGGGGTGACCTGGGAGCACTGGGCGGTTAAGTGACTTGTTCAGATTCACACAGTATGCAAGTGGAGGTTCTGAGAATCAAACTCAGGTCTGGTCTGCTGGATGTATCACGCTCATTCACACCTCATTCCTCTAACCTCTAGGCTATACTACCAGCCCAAATGTGATGGATTATTCCCAACTTTATTTATTTCTGCCTTGCATTGCTCATCATGGTCTCTGTCATGCCTGTTTGCAGTTTTTCTGGGTTATCTGCAGTTTCATAATAAAAATTGAACTTTTATTGAAACATACTTTGGCACTAAGCATAGGAAACCTACTATTTGTATATTGATTAAGAATGTGCTACACATTCCGACATTTTGCTTGCAATTTAAAGACGAGTGCTGATATGATAAGATGAGCGGTATGGTCCGGACTTCCGAAGTCAAACAGCACTTGTGCAGATAAATAATTCATCTGACAGCTCACCATTGTATATTTCCTTTATACAATAAGAGATGCTTTCTGACACTGCAGGGGCATTTGCTTTTGATGTTTTTTAAATGATAGGTCATGTGACTTGTTGTCAACTTTCCAGCTAGCACAGTGGTTGCTGTTAAATGAAACACCACTCATTTTGTCGATAGTTTTGTGTTAAACAACTTGTGTGCTTGAAGTACCATGCTGTCATTTTTTTGTTTTAAAGTTATTTGCATTTGTTTCTTGCAAGAAGTGAACAAATTTGAATTTTCTGCTATTTTTTGCTAATTATTAAAAAAAAAAACTAACAGGTAACTATAAATGAAACACCACTCATTTTGTAAATATCTTTCTGCTGAACACCTTTCGTTCTCACAGTATTATGCTATCACTCTTCGTTTTAAAGTTATTTGCATTTGATTATGGGAATACGTGACATCACTGCTATGCAGATAAATGATAATGACATAAATAATGTATGGATAAATGGTGATTAAATCACTACTGCATAGATAAATTTGATTTATTCAATGGCTGTGCAGATAAATGGATTTATTAAATGGGTTTTGTGTCCATGAAGGATATTAAATAATCCAAAAAAATTGATTAGCAGTTTCACATGTGAAACTGCTAATCAGCTGCAAAAATGCATAGTACATGGCACAGACTGGTTAGTAAAATGAAAAATACTTTGTTTTAATGTGTTTGTATGTAAACTTGAATAAAAACATAAAAAAATGTTTAGCAGTCTAGTGCTGTACAGTTCAGAAAATGGATAGCACCACCCTCTGATACTGAATAGAATTATGCTATGCTATACTAGTTATTTAATACCCTGCCATGCCTATTGCATGAGTAAGGGATATGCGCGGCGGGGGGGGGTGGTAACTGTGTGATAAAGTGGTTATCTTGTGAAGTTGCCATTGACCTCAAGTAACCTCACGAGTGGTGGAGCGTGATGTAATAACTGTGTATAAATTAAATGTATACACACAGTTACTCAAATAAATGGATTCATCATACTCTGTTTATCGCCATCCCTATTGCATATATGTAAGTATGTGTAAGTAATACATGGAAAAGATTACACAGTAAACAAAGTATCAGCAAGAACAGATGACCTGTGTCATTATTTGTCACGCATAACATTTATAGTAGATGACTATAATAATTTGACTATTCAAATGGTGCATTTCTGGCTTTTAGCAGGTAATTAATTAGTTAGGAATGGACTGTAAATAGCTAGCTGATTCACTGTATGGTAAAAGCCACCAAAATGCACCATTTCAGTTCAGTTTTTACAAAATTGCTTTGAAAATACAAGAGGTCACTGTCACAGACTGAACAAAGAAAAAAAAAGTATCATTGTGACAGCATTTAGCATGTTAAGAAAAAGCTTCCTGGCCTTCTAAAAGTCACCAAAATGCACCATTTGACCTCATTTTTCAAAATGTTCCTGAGGGAGCATGCCCTCAGACCCCCCCCCCCCGAGAAATTTTGATTTTGTGCCCCTCCAAAATTTCTGGTTGCATGACGCCCCTGCTAGACTCTGGGCAAGTATGACAAGTTTGCTAAATACTGGTACCTTATCCAGCTGTGTTCTGCTTGGTGTGTGTGCATGTGTGTGTGTGTGTGTGTGTGTGTGTGTAAACACTTAACTTTCTATAGTATATTGTATAGTACTGTGAATCCTGTCTGCAGTGTTTTTTTCTCTCCAGTGGCAAGACATTGTAACAAGACACTGGCCTGCTGTAGGGGCTATTAAACATCAAACCAAAGGGTAAGCTGTGAAGACTAACTTTGGAGAAGATGCAATAAAGCAAACTTGAATGATAGCCCCCAGATGTCATAAAACACTGAGGGAAAATTAGAAAAACTCCTCTAATAGCCCAGGCAGAAACAAAACATTGGATTGAAGTGAGAACTCAAAACTGGTAGTAATACATATATTCCTGATTTTAACATGCAGTTTTCCTTTAAGAAGATTCAGTAGAATATTAAAAAAGTAGCCCACAACTGCCTGCCTAAGAATGAAGTTGGGATATTATTTGGAAAAAGGGAAGGCTAGTCTCTTGTTATGCAATGTCCTCTAAAGTAACACACTGATTGCTCTTAGGATCCTAGTGTCAAATGCTGTGAGGTGCCATGGGGAACTTGTTATGCAGAAAGTTCCAGGAAGTGTTTAATCCATCTCATAGCTTTCTCTTCTCAAACTTACAAAGAAAAATACACTTCATCACAGACTGTGTTTACCAAGCACTGTGCCCATGATTAAAATAATGTGAACCCCATCCCCCAAACAAATATGCCCTCACATGAACATGCATGATTTATCTGTAAAGACAATTGAAAAATATTTCTAAATGCATTAGAAACATCAATGCTTTCAAGATTTTGAAAGTACTAAAAAGACAAACTATATATATATATATATATATATATATACATACATATACATAGAATATGGTAAACAAATAGTGTCAATCCTTAAAGCTGAACTTTGTTTTTAGTATACAGTATAAATGTCTAAGAAATACCTGAAAGATGTCTATTTTCCTTAGTTTTTAGACACTTCTTAGTCTTTCCTTTTGAGACACCAGGTGACTCTGATAATCATTTGTTCCAAGGGTTTTTAAGTCAGTTTGAAGGCATTTTAAGTATGTTCTGCAGGTGACTCTGATAATCATTTGCTCCAAGGGTTTTTAAGTCAGTCTGAAGGCATTTTATGTATCTTCTGTTCTAGTCCTTAACAAAATGCAGGGACTCCACAGACATCTGTTCCTTGGTCCACATTCCAAACATGTGAGTCTTCTTTCAGGATGATAGATGCACCTCATGCCCCTCCCACATGAATAAAAAAAAAGGTGGGATGGACCTTTTGGAGCTTCTTGGGTGGAGGTGGGGTGAACCTTACTTCCCCCCCAAAAAAACAATGCTGCCTCCCACTACTCAGGTTCCAGTTTTTGTACCAACCATTTAAGAAACAAAATAGTACCCTGCAACCATTAACTAACATGAAAGCGTATTTATTTGAGGGTGGAAAACATTTCTTGGAGGAGGGTGAGGCGGAGGAGGCTATTAACACCTTCAGTCAGTTCCATGGACAGAAAACATGACATCACTCCTTTTTAGATGCAATACTCCTGTAGTCGTAAAAAGAGGGCAAGGCATGATGTTGTGAACTACAGGTTTATTAGCTTAACTTTTGTGCTGGGAAAAATCATGGAGATGTTAGTAAAAGAAAAAATAGAAACCCAAATAAGAGCTAAAGGATTAATTGATGTATCCAAGCATGGATTTATGGCTGGTAAATCATGTCTTACCAATCTAATACACTTTTATGACCCCATTAGCAGTGCACTTGATCAGGGGTGTGCATTAGAGGATACTACTCTGAGTGGAGAGATGTGACCAGCGGAGTTCCCAAGGAATGGTCCTGGGACCCACACTATTTAATATATACATATCCACCATGCAAGCATCAAATGTGTCATGAATTACCAAGTTCGCCGCTAACACCAAGTTGGGGACAGTGGTTAATAGTGAATTGGCAATTACTTGAGTTCCAAAAAGTAATATGTACCATGGAATCGTGGGCTAAAAAAAACAAATTAAAATTAAATGAAGACAAGTGTAAAGTTATGAGCTTGGGTCATAATAACAAACTTCCCAAATACTTCCTTAATGTGAATGAAATGGCATCGACTACTAGGAAAAGAGATTTGGGAATCTCTCAGACCAACAATTTGCACTTTGATAGCCATGTGAGAGAGGTAGTTCAAAAAGGAAATAGAATTCTTGGATGCATTCTTAGGCACATTAAAAGTAGAAACTCTAGTACTCATCCCTGGTTAGACACCATTTAAAGTACTGCATGCCATTTTGTGCACCACAAAACAAGAGTAGCAGTAGGTTGATTGAGGGGGTCCAAAGAAGGGCCACCAAAACAATAAGAAATCTGAGCACCAAAACATATAATGAAAGGCTGACAGAGTTAGCTATGTATTCATTGGAGTATAGCTGGACAAGGGGGATCTATGCCTAGTTTATACGGCATTCCAGAATGAGGGACTCTGGGAGTGTGTCGGATTAAACAGGAAAAGTAGCAATAAAAACACAAGATCAAATGGGCTGCAGTTGACAGGGGAAATATTTAGAACAAACAGAAGAGGGAGATGGATCAATCAGAGGGTTGTAGCTACATGGAATTCTTTGCCTGAATTGGCTGTATATAGTGCAACCATGAAAATGTAAAAAAATCCCAAGATAAATATAAACACATGGGAAGTTTATGTAGACACTTTCACCTCTGCTATGTGGTGAGTCACATTTGGGTGATGTCAACCAACTCGATACTGCTCTGTGAAACCTATGCCACCTGAGAACCACAGTACCACTTCGGGAGGAGGGCCTGTAGCATGTGTTGGCAGTTCTTCCCTGGCCCACTAGAGGGGTCACTGAGAGAACTGGGTAAGGGCACTCCCCTCCCTGGGACTGGGAATGGATGCACTCCGCAGCATCTCTGTCCCTGCAACACCTGATACGTAGGAATCCAGGCCTGCTCTGAAATCTGGGTTGCCTGCATAGCTGATTCAACCTACTGCTGCCAAGTCTCCCCAAGACCCTTTTAGAAATTAGGTGTAACACTGGAGTGTGCAATTTCCAAATAAACAAGATACAATACATAGGACTGCCGCCTGGGCCATCAGGTGTCTCACTGGGGCATCTGATAATTATTATACTCAGGAGTTATACTCCAGAAATATGCAACATGTCATTTTTAGTGGGGTCATGCGTCTACCAAGGAAGAACTGAATGCAAATGAGGTTGAGGGTGAATGTGCTCATAGTCACTCAGTGAGGGATTTCAGCCTCTGTTGTCCTGTTTCATAGTTCAGTGCAGTAACCACTAGGTGACATTACAGTATATGACAAAAGAACTTTGAAAGAAATGAAGAATGCTGCTCCCCCAGTCTAACATAATAATGAAAACCATAAAGAGGTGATAGAACACTAATTTTAAGAAGTAATCAGTTGTAGTTTGTTATTTCTAAAGTATTTTTCCTCATCCTTTTGCTTATTAGAAAGCTATCCATGTGATAGTGTTATGCCAGATATTGGAAATAGCTCTTTGCCTGGCAGCCGACATATCTAGTTCCGTTCCTTTCCTCCCACATCTTCAGCATTGTGATCTCATTCACTGTGACATCACATGTGACTGACCTGGCAACAGCTGAGTGTCTCTTCCTGAGCAACTGTGGTGTCTTAATCAGTGAGGTCACAATGCTGATGATGTAATGGGAGGAACAGAGCTAGATATGTCAGCTCCAGGCAGACTGCTGTTCCACACATCACACCTTATAACATCAGGTGAAGAATTTTCTAATTAACCAAATGGAAAAGAAAAAGTACCTTGTTTATAAAAGGTAGTAGTTGACTGCTGTTAAAAACTAATATTAGTTTTAGGCAGTACACTAGCAGCTCTTTAACAAGGTTACAAACTATTGGTTATGTGTGGTTCATAGCTCAGTGCTTGTGCTCCATACTGTAGCTGAATAATGTAGGTTGTGCTTGGATACAGAGGGCAGACCAGTAAGTAGGACAATGCTTGCATTGTATTAGTTATATGAAATGATTAGTACTAAGATACTTCAGCATAGACATGAGCAAGTCAGTGATTACAGCACATGAGGACTGGACAGTATATAGTGCTTAGGTGCTTGAAGTGATGAGTAACTTATTATGACTTGATGTTTTGGCCTTTCTCTGTATTCCACCGTAGGAAGGATGCTTAGACAAGTAGAATGGGACCCCCCCAAAAAAGAATAATGATATCGTACAATTATCCCCTCCAACTCTGGAGAGTGTGGCCAGCAGCACGCAGGAGTGGACCCCCCCCGAGGGAAATCTCTGAGGATCCATGGCTACTGACCTACCCATCCTTCTGGACATACTAAAGGAGAGTAATCCTGAATTAAGCAACAAAGCTGCCGGCTAATCCGAAGTCCACTTCGTTATAAATCTTGAATCCAATTAACTGAACGCCAGAATCAGCTCTGATGATGAGAGTCCTTAGTTGGCAGTGCATCCTTTAGTGAATTCCAAGTCCAATAGATGACCTTGTCTAGGAGAAGAATCTGATATGATACTATTCAGATCCATAGGTGAGCATAATCGTTCTGAAGAGTCGAGTTGTTCCTGTCAATGCAATCCAGCAGGTGAGTAAGTCTTTCTGAGGATTTGAGCTTGATGGAATGATTCAAAGATCCAGAAGGATGATTTGTAGTCTCGGGGAATCGATAGCACTCCATGCAAAGATAAGGTCCTTGGTGAAGCAAGGAAGTTAGATGCTGGTCATGAGTCTGGGGCAGAGCGATTGGAACCTCCTCTCCTAAGCAGAGCCAGCGAATAGAAGCAGATTAACAATAAACTCAAGATATGAATAGATGGAGAATTCGAAAGGCCTCCAGGCCCGGACAGGTGAAGCAGGTCTTGTAAGCAGGCAAGATATTCTAGATGAAGCAGGTACGTGTTAGTAATAGAAGTTCAATATACTTCCCAGCCCTGTAGGGGTGCAAGTCATTCGAAGTGCGTTGTAATGAGACCTCCTGTCCTGAGGCAAGGCAGGTTGTAAAGCGGATGGTAGAGAGTGCAGCAGTCATCCCATAGGCCAAGCCGAGGATGGTGGTAGGAATGACCGAGTAGTGCATGAGCAAGAGTAGACATGCACATAAATCAGTAATAGTAGCAGTAGTTGATAAACCTGCATGCAATGCGGAAGTAGTAATGAAGGAGCAAAGATTATATGCATATGGTACTGTAGAATGATAGCATAACCTCAGTGAAGTCCAAAGCGAGCCAACAATGTCCTATGCAATTATCGATAGACGGTCATAAGAATCCAGTTGACAGGAGCTAGATGAAGGCTATGAAAGCTGGAGAGGGCCGCGTAGTAGGAACTTCCAGTCTGGAGTGAGTGAGCAAGTAAGTGTCTTGGCCATGGATTTGTATGGCTAAGTCTACATAAAGCTTGAAGGACCTCCAGGCACCAGGGGGCGAGACAGGTCGTAGAATAGGCGAGACAGTCTTCGATGAGCCTCTAGACCCTGTAAGGGCGAAGCAGGTAATATGAGCAGATAGTGTAAATAAGTAGGCCTGCATATAGGTCAGCAGTAGTGGTAGTAAAATCGGACCTGCATGTGCAGACATAGTAGCAGAGAGGTAGTATGAATAGATTATGTATGGTATACAGCGGAAAGTATGAGGGGAATGTAAGTAAGCATGTAATTCGAAGAGCTTCTTGTTGGGAGAGCAACATAGGTGTATATAGCAACATATATATATATATATATGTGTGTGTTTTAGGAAAGCTAGGATAATACAGCAGCTGGAATGAAACCCGTGAGAATGGTCTGACGAGTTCTGAATTGGTGCGCTTCTAATAGTCATGGGGAATGATAACTGATGGATTGGACTGAGTCAGAGGAAATAGTGATGTAACAGGATCCAACGAGCCTTAGAGCATGGAGTAGAGTAATGTTGAGGCCTCAAGCATGAGCTAGAAAGTCTTCCGGATAGGCTCAGCTAAATGTCCTGGCAGGAGTGGAATAGTAGTAAATCCAGTCGAACTGAAACGACAAGGCAGAAGCATCCAAAGGAATTGAAAACGAATGTCCAAATTAATCCAGATATAAGTCCATAGTGGAAAAGGAACTCCTTGAAAGCTAACAGACTGCAGAACTTCAGAGATAGTATGGAGCAGGAAAGCGATACTAAGTGAAGCCCTCACGTGGCTGGCGAGTACAGCCGGACCCCACAAAGATCAGGTGAAGGAAGAGTGAGTCAAACAAGGCCCCGCATAGGTGAGATGAGTAAGGTGCCGCCATGGAGGGTGGCCCAGAGCAGCAGGCATCCGAGAGGCAGAAGCTGAGGTTGAAACAGGCAGGCAGGCGATAAGTGTACAGGACAGGCGGTCTGCCATATACCGTCAGTAAAACAGTGTGGGAATTAATGGATCCATATGCAGGTCTGCATAACAGAGTAGTAGTAGTAGTAGTAATGGTCGAACCACCCTGCCCTGAATTGGTAAGGCAAGCACAGAGGCTAAGGTAAACGTATAAGAGAGTACAACGGTCCTGTAGACAATATGTACCTGATGAGCAAGGATGGCAGCAGAATGCAGTAGAAAGAACTGAGTAGGATGAGCCGGCAGTTCAACCATATATAGTAGTCCTCAGGGCACTGGAGTAAGTTAACAATTGAGGCCCGAGCCATGAGATAGGATGGCAGAATGGAGCTTGGCTGAGAGTCCTGGCGGGGACAGTAGTCGTAGTAATACCAATGAATTGAAGCAGCATAGCAAATACATCCAGGAGAATGGATAGCGAATGTCCTGGGAAGTAGGCAAGATAAGATTCCACAATAGAGTGAAGGAGGTTATTATGTACGAGTGGAAGTAGGTATGAGCAGGTGACATGAGGGCTGCAGCAGCCAAACTCAAGGAGCACGAGTAAGGGGAGTGAAAGCCAGACCCCTATAGGTTCCAAGGGGAGGAGAGGTGCCAGGCAAGGCAATGGTGTAATAGTGCAGAAGTACTGTGACCAAATAAGCTGAGAGTGGCCCAGGGCCAGCAAGGTAATTGGGCCAAGTAGTACATGAGGGTTTGAAGCTGTCAAAGCAGCAAAGCTGGCGAACTAATTTTCTTCCAAAAGTCTAAGGCTCCATAGGGACACACAAGCTACATGAAAGTATTGCTTTATCCTGAGTAAATGAAAGGTAGCCCAAGCACGTTGGTTTGTGTGGCTCACCCCCCAGAAAAAGTCAAGAAATAACCAAGCATCCAAGAAGGCAGCAGGAACGTCAATGGGGTGGCAAATGCTGAAGAAGCACACACAGAGCAGCAGAATCCAGGAGCACAGGCAGTGAGGCAAGCAGCAGAGAAGGCTGTGCAAAGACAGCAAAGGCAGGCAGAAAGCAGGGCAACTCGCAGCACCAGCACTAAACAGCGAACAGCCGCACAGGTAGCAGGCAGGGTGCAGAAAAACTCCCAGGACCCACCCCGTAGAGCAGCAGCAAGGAGCGGGTAGGCGAGCAGAGGGGTGGCACACAAGCCACAAGCAGTTGCTGAACAACCCAGAAAGCATCTGGTCCAGGAGAGGCCAGGAAGCACTGGAGTGGAAGAGGCAGGTGGAACGGCATCGAGTCGGGCGAGAGAGGGAGCCCAGCACACACCATTTGTAGAACGAAGAGCCAACAAGGCAAAGCCGGATGAACAGACTAAACAATGCCACAGAGAGGGGCTGGAACATGGCAAGGAAAGGGAAGGCGGGGGGAGGGAACTAATAACAGCAGGAAAACAGAGCAAGGGAGTACGGGAAACAAAGGGAGGGTGAGCAGAGAGAGGAATCCAGCCCCAACATGCGGCACAGAGTGAGAGCAGCGAGTGTGACTCGCACTAAGCAGAGCGAAGGGAGCTTCAATGTTAAATAGGATGTGGGGGAGGAGCTTTTCCCCCACATAACCACAGGCATGAGCCTTTTAATTAAGTAAAACATACAGGGAGAAGCAGTGACAAGTCCAGCTAAGATGAGCACTGTAAAAATTCAAAATGTTAGAGCAGGTCCCAGCCATGGCATTCACCTTGTTGTCAGTGACTGGGCTTAATTCATATATCAGCTGACATTTAATACTAAGAACCCCCTCTTGAAAATCATGGAGAGAGGAAAACGTGTAAGAAAGTAAAAACTTGAAAGAACTGCGGGCTGTTTTGAGCAGCTATGGGAGTGAGTGCACTGGATTCTGGTAATTGTTTGATGTGAACCACACACCAGTAGCGACCCTAGAAAATGTAGGAATTTTTAAGAAATGTGATTTAAATTTGGTGAATGAGCAGGGGTAGAGCTTGCTTCATCCTGATTTGCTACTGCAAAACACAGGAATCTTCGGTCTGAGCTAACATTCCAATAATTGTTGCCACTTATGGCAACTGGTTAAAGTAGTTAAAATACAACTGGCAAGCTGTGGTTATTAAGTCTTGAGAAGTGAATTTATGATGAAATCTGTAGAATTTGTGCCAGCATATGTCATTGATGCACTTGGGTCTCCAAAGCAGGCTGAGGCAATGATTAAGGCATCCAAACCAACATGAGTTTCTGAGCTGAGCTCATTCCTGGGCTCAATAAATTATTATGACAGACTTCTCCCTGGTCTGGCCATGCTTTTAACTTTTCTGTGTAAACTGCTGAAAACAATGCTGAATGGGTAGGGGTTTGAGAAACTGCAATAGGGTGTCATAAATGAAAGGAAAGTCTAGTAGTCTCATCTGTTTTGATCAATTTCAGTGAGATGTTACCACTGAGAAGTGCATGTAGTAGTAATAGTAGTAGACTGATGCCTCCTCTGTAGGTGCTGTAGAAGTAATGTCATAGGACATGTTTGAATATTTAAAGTGATCTACAAAGATTTTGCTTATACTCACAAATCCTGATACCTTATGATGGCAAAAGGCACTTTATGCCATTTTGAAAATGTTCTTTGCAGCAGGTATTTGTGTAGAAGGGATCGTAGTTTGGCCTCAACGAGGTGACCATATGATCCCTTCCACTCCCCGATTGCTCCTTCATGCCCCTGCACTCAAGTGCGTAATGATGTGTGGCCAGGAAGATCATGGGGGCACGCTCCACTGAAGTCAATGGGGGTCAAATTCATTCGCATTTTAGTACATAATAGGACAGCTGGAGATTAATGAAGGCCTCTGCTTGACTAACAAGGCCCTTGACTTCAGTGTGACAGAGCAATCAAGAAGTGGAAAGGATTGGCTGGCTACCTCATCAGGGCCAGACTATGATCCCTTCCAGGCAAATACAGGCTGCAAAGAACATTTTAAACATGGCATAGAAGTGACTTTCACTGTCAGAAGATACCAAGATTTGTGAGCAGAAGCTGATAAGAAAAAAGTTGTAAAATCCCTTTAAAAACACATAACACCGAGTTTCAGCTTGTGTTTAGTATATTGTCATCTCCAGCCCCCTGTCAGTGTAATAGGGCCCCTTGCTTTGTATCCAGGACAGCCCAAGTGAGATGCAACATCTTGAGTTCAGTGGGCCCTGCTGTTACCTAGTTTTTCAGCTGAGACAGGCTAAAGCACATGGAAGCAAAGTGAGTTTCTTAGTGTCACTCAGTGAGTCTGTGGCTGTAATGAGATATGAGCCTGGCATATCCTGAAACATAGAAGTTGATGGCAGATAAGAACCGCAAGGTCCATCCAGTCTGTCCATTTTTTTTCTACCTTATGAATGTGTCATAGGCCTGTATTCTGTCAATGGCCTATCTATTCATATTCATCTTTATTGCTCCCTTATGCTTATCCCATACCTGTTTGAACCCCTGCACTGTATTCATAGCCACCACTTCCTGAGGTAAGCTGTTCCATGCATCCACCACCGTTTCTGTGAAAAAAAACGTCCTCACATTCCCCCTTAATCGGCCTCCCTCTAATCTCATGCTGTGTCCTCTTATCCTGCTATTTTTCTTATACTGAAACATGTTAGACTCTTTCACCTTGTTAATGCCCTTAAGATGTTTGAATGTTTCATTCATATCACCTCTCTCCCTCCTTTGCTCTAGGGTATACATATTGAGCTCCATTAATCTGTCCTCATATGTTTTCTGATGCAGTCCCTGCACCATTTTGGTTGCCCTTCTCTGGACTGCCACTATTTTGTTAATGTACTTGTGCAGGCGTGGCCTCCAGTACTGGACACAGTACTCCAGATGGGGCCTAACCAGTGTCTTGTAAAGAGGGATTATTAACTCCCTCTTATGACTTGCGATACCCCTACTAATACACCCCAACATCCCTCTAGCCTTACCTACTGCTTTAGTGGTCTGCTTGGATGATTTCAGGTCATCTGTGATAATGATGCCCAAGTCTCTTTCTTCTCTTGTGATTTCCAGCAACTCCCCTCCCAACCTATAGGTGGCTTCAGGGTTTCTCTTCCCTATGCGCATGATCTTGTACTTCTTTGCGTTAAACCCCATTTGCCACTCTTCCAACCATTTTGCCAGTTTATCCAGATCTCTTCTCATTCTGCCAACCCCATCTGGATCATCTACTCTGTTGCAAATCTTGGTGCCATTTGCAAGCAGACAAACCTTACCCTCCAGTCCATCTGCAATGTCATTGATGAAGATCTTGAAGAGGACTGGCCCGAGGACTGATCCCTGAGGTACCCCCACTTGTGACTTGCATCTCTTCTGACCATATACCGTTTACCACCACTCTCTGTTTTCTGCCTACCAACCAGTTTGCCACCCAGTTGACCAACTTTTGACCCACCCCAAGCCTACCCAACTTATTGATCAATCTTCTATGTGGAACAGTATCGAAAGCTTTGCTGAAGTCAAGGTAGGCGATATCAACTGCTCCCCCTTGGTCCACCACTCAGGTTACCCAGTCAAAGAAATCTACGAATGAATTCAAAATGAAATTGGATGTATACTGTAGTGTCCTGGTTCACAGGTCCATGTTCTAACCACCAGACAACACAGCACACAATATAGGTCTACAGAAGTCCATGAAAATGCTGATGCACTATAGAGATTAACTATGAAAGGGAGTGGCACGTCATGTCGTCCCGGTCAATCTGCTCTGTGACAATTCGCACCAGACTATTAGCTCCAGTGTCAGTTGGCGCCCTGCACAATTCATTCCCAAATTGCACCTCTCCCCCGAGTTTATTTAATTAATAAAGGGGGTGAATTGTCCAGGAACGAGTTGTACAGAGGGTTGACTGATGCCGGAGCTAATAGTACAGCACAAGTTGTCGTGGAACACATTGACAGGGACAAATCGACATGTAGCCATGGAAGGTAACCACTCTGAGGGAATCTGATAGTCATCTATGGTAAATATCTTCCAAACTGCTGAGAGGCTTCCAGTGGCAATCAAGAAAACAGATTCTGTAGGAAGGACTGGCCCTACACTATCCAAAGTTTTTGATAGTATTAGACAATACTGCATATAGTATGTGTTGGTTTATTTCACAGTAAACTGCTAAATAAACAAAAAATGGTAAGACCCTTCTACTAATTTCATAGGTTTCATAGGTTATTATGAGCAGAGTCAGATAATGTGTCCTTTAAATACTCAACAAGCCATAAAACTCGTAACCTGTAATTGCATTACCACTACAGTATACATCCAATTTCGTTTTGAATTCATTCATGAACCTACAGCCCACCACTTCCAATGGTAAACTGTTCCATATTGACAAAATCCTTTCTGAAAACCATGCAGCTCCTTTTTTGAAGTGATTCAAGTTTCCTTTGGGCTGGAGTTGATGTGACCTGGTGTCATACCATAACTCCCTCGTTTCCAGGCCAATCATGTCCCATAAATCAGGATTATCAAAAGCACAGAAAAATAAACAAAGGTCCCCTCTCAGCCTACGATATTCCAATGTATGCAGATTCAAATTACGTGATCTGTCCGCATACTCTAAGTGCCTCAGCTCAGGTATCATCTTGGTTGTGTTATGTTGCATTCGCTCTTTAATGATTTGATCTCTGTTTTAGTGCAAGGGGCTCAAAACTGAGCATAGTAATCCAAATGCGGCCTGACCAACGAGCAATAGTGCAGCATAATCACCTCCCTGTCTCTACTATTAATATGTTTAGCTATATAGCTCAATATCCCATAGGATTTCTTGGCTATCTGCTGACAGTGTTTTTTAAATCTGAAATCGTTAGTAATTGCAATTCCTAAATCCCTCTCCTCAGTTACTGACTTCAAAATTACTCCCCCTGGCACATACATTGCCCTTCTATTGTTGACTCCAAAATGCATTACTGCACAATCGTCCACATCAAATTCTAGTTTATGATCATGGCCCCACTGTTCTATTCTGGACAGTTCATGCTGCAGGTTATTAATCTGCTCATTAGTGGTAACTATTAAACCAGTTTTGGTGTTGTCAGCGAATTTAGATAATCAAACCTCTTAATTGCATTGCATTGAAGAAATGAAAATATTAAATAGACAGGGCCCAAGCACAGAACCCTGTGACACCCAACTAGTCATGGCAGTCCATTTGGATGCCACCCCACTTGCTGCTCCCTCTTAGTAAGCCATGAATTAATCCACGCAGTAATCTTCTATGTATTTCCAATCAGATTAAGCATTTCACTAATTCCTTGTGAAGGATTTTGTTGAATGCCTTACTATAGTCAAGAAGATTACGTCCATAGAATCACCTCGATCCAAAGCCCTGCTCACCCTATCAAAAGAGGAAATTAGGTTGGTCAACCATGACCTACCCTTTGTAAAACCACGTTGTGAAACATCAAATTATTAAGTTTGATATCATTTTCTATTTCCACTTTAATGATATTTTCAAGAACTTTACATAAAACCGAGGTGAAGCTCACTGGCCTATAGTTCTTGCACTCAGTTTTAGAGCCCTTTTTGAATATTGGGATGACTAATGCTCCTCTCCATGACTGTACTACTGTATTTCCCCACTATCAAGCGATGCTTGAAATATTTTGACAACAGGTCCTGCAAATTCACCAGCCATTTCCTCTAAAATCCTTGGATGCATGCCATCTGAACCTGGTGTCTTATTAGGATTTAACAGCCTTAATCTCTTTCTAATGTCATCCTCTTTTATAATTATGCCATGGTTGATAGGACAAGCATCCTTTTTACCAAAAACAGTGTTAAAATAGGTATTCAAAAGCTCAACCATTGCCTTTTCCTCAGTTACTAAATTACCTGCTGGATCCGCAAGTGGTCCTACCTGAGAAGCCCCTCATCTTATATAACCAATATAGTTATAAAAGGATTTATAATGGGCTTTCACTCTTGATGCCAACTCAAGTTCATAGTCCCTTTTAGCTTTCCTGATATACTGCTTGCATTTTTTGTCTTCTTGTATACCTCCCATGCATGTGGAGTGTTACACAATTTGGCCCTTTTATATTACTTTTCTTCTATTCCTAATTTTGAATTTAACAGCCCTATTAAACCATCCAGGGGCCCTCCTAGTGGCTTTATATTTGTTTTTTGGGGGGAAAAATTTGCAAATATATTAATTTAATTTGGACACAAAAATCTCTCACATCTCATTACAATTTATAAGCTCAAAGTCATCCTTCCAATTCCATTTTCCGAGTGCTAGCCTCAACCCGAAAAAGTCTGCTCTATTGAAACACTTTATTTTAGTAGTGCCCATTATTTTGCAACTGATTTTCAATATTTCAAATAGAACCACACTGCGATCACTTCTGCTCAGCGGTTCCCTTGTTCTACAATTTACAAACTGGTCAAATTCATTCATTTCTGAGCACGTCTATACAGTGAGCGCTCCTACTGGACTCAGTCGGCGGCTGGCCGTGGAGGTGAGAGGTGGGCAGTGCCAGTCACTTGCTGAGGATGGGTGGGGGGTGCTGAGTGGAGTGGCACAGCTGGGTGGGGTGCCACTAGACTACCAGGTACATTTATCCAAAAGTATTGCACACACATCAGACTGCATGTACTGTACATACTGCACAGTACACCAGTCGCATAGGGATCAGGATAGGTGTTGGGGGATCCTTGGTGGCATGACAGTGGGTGAGGGGCCTCTAGGCTTGTGGGGCTCTGCTGGGGATCAGGTATGGGGCCACTTGTGCCATGCAGTATTGTGGTTGCGGCTTGCGACATCCTTACTAGGTATGCCCTCTATTTGGCATACCTGGCTGTATGTCGCAAGTAGCAAGACTTAGACGTGGGGACCCTGCCCTTCTAGAATAGAGCATGGGGTCCATGTCTAGCGGCATTTGGTGCAAGTTGCCTTTGGTGGCAACTTGCGCCAAGCTTCCAGAATCAGGCCCATTATCTCCTGGGCAGCCATTTTTGTGTCAGGTTAAGCAACAGATAGTTTGGACTCCATAAGAAGGCTATTGGAAGTAATGAGTTAAACATTGGCTAGACGTACTGATATTCAGGTTGCTTAGAAGATTGTTGATCACTTTCAGACCACAGTATGAGAATGACAACTAGCCAGATTTAGACTTATAATAGCTTTTCCTGGTACCTTGCTTGCTCTGACTCTCACAGGAAGTGTAAGTGACAAACACAGAAACATAGAAACATAGAATTTGACGGCAGATAAGGACTGCTTGGCCCACCCAGTCTGCCAATTTCCCTACCTAATGGATAAGCTGCAGATCCTAGTTAACCAGCAGCCTACTTCTTCCTAGCCCCACCCCCTAGAATTGCCTTATGACTGTCCCATGCATGCTTGAATTCCACCACTGTTTTTGACTCCACAACCTCCTCTGGAAGGCCGTTCCATGCATCCACAACCCTCTCTGTGAAAAAATACTTCCTTAAATTACCTCTGAGCCACCCCCCCTCTATCTTCAAATTTTGACCCCTTATTCTTGCACACCTCTTTTGTTGATTCCCTTGAGGTACTTGAAAGTTTCTATCATGTCCCCCCTCTCCCTCCTTTCCTCAAGGCTATACATATTCAGCTCCTTAAGTCTCTCTTCATATGTCTTCCCGTGCAGACCCTGCACCATTTTAGTTGCCCTCCTCTGGACAGCTTCCATCCTGTCTACATCTTTGCGGAGATTGGGTCTCCAGAACTGCACGCAGTACTCCAGATGGGGTCGCACCAGCTGTCTGTACAGAGGGATAACAACTTCCTGTTTTCTACTGGTGATGCCTCTCCCTATGCATCCCAGTATCCCTTCAGCCCTCCTTGCTGCCCTCTCATATTGCTTGCCCACCTTTAGGTCATCTGATATGACTACCCCCAGGTCCCTTTCCATTTTTGTTGTTGTAGTATCTCACCCCATTGTGTACTCTTCCCTGGGTTTTGTTTCCCAGGTGCATTACCTTGCACTTCTTAACATTGAATCTAAGCTGCCATATATTTGACCATTCCTCTAACCTTGCCAAGTCCCTTCTCATTCTTTCCACCCCACCTTGTGCATCAACTCTGTTGCAGATCTTTGTGTCATCTGCAAAGAGACATACTTTCCTTCCAGTCCCTCTGCAATGTAAGCTTATAAAGACATTGAAGAGAGCGATCTCTAATACTGAACCCTGCGGTACCCCACTAGTAACCCCTTTTCTTCAGAGTGGACTCCATTTACTATTACTCTCTGTGTCCTATTCTCCAGCCAATTCTTTACCCAGGCTGTCATCTTGGGACCCACTCCCAGGCTGGCTAACTTGTATATTAATCTTTTGTGTGGGACTGTGTCAAATGCCTTGCTAAAGTCTAGGTAGGCCATGTCCATAGCCCCTCCCTGATCTACTACTTTGGTTCCCCAGTCAAAGAAATCTATCAGATTTGTCTGGCATGACCTTCCTGCTGTGAATCCATGCTGCCTTGGGTCCTGTGCCCCTCTGACCTCTAGATACTCGACAGTTCTTTCCTTCAGAAGTGATTCCATCATTTTCCCTACCACTGAGGTTAAACTAACAGGTCTGTAGTTTCCTGCATCTGCCTTGCTCCCACTTTTGTGAAGGGAATCACATCTGCCCTCCTCCAGTCCTCAGGTACCACCCCATCCTCCCATGATTTGTTAAAGAGGGTAGTCAGTGGTGTCACTAGTTCTACCCTTAGTTCTTTTAGAACTCTGGGATGAATCCCATGAGGCCCCATTGCTTTGTCCACCTTCAGTTTTAAGAGTTCTTTCAGAACCCTTTCTTCTGTAAATGGGCTGGTATCAACTTCTGTATCCCAAGTGTTTCTACTGTTTGTTTTAGGTACCTCCCCCTCTTCCTTTGTAAATACTGAGCAACAATATTTGTTTAGTATCTCTGCTTTTTCACAGTCACCCTCTGCCCACCCTCTCCTCCCCTTTATTAAGCCTCACTATCCCTCCCTTGGTCTTCCTTAAGCTCCTGATGTACTTATAAAGGTTTTATCCCCCTTCTTAACTGAGTTGGCTGTCTTTTCCTCGGTTTGGGCCTTTGCTGTTCTGACTGCCTTCCCAGCTTCCTTTTGCTTTAACTGATACAGTTCTCTGTCCTGCTCCTTCTGTGATTCCTTGTACTTCCTGAATGCTTTCTTTTTCTCTTGAACCTTCACTGCCACTTCCTTTGAGAACCATAGTGGTTTCTTACATCATTTCGTTTCGTTTATTTGCTTCACACAAAGGCTCGTTACCTCCGTGATGGCAGTTTTTATTATTCCCCAATGTTCTTTCACCCCTCCTTCCTGCCCATTTGCTAGTGCATTCCTTAGGCACTCACCCATTTTGGCAAAGTCAGCCCTCCTAAAGTCCAGTACTTCTGCCTTTGTATGGCTTGACTCTATTGCTGTGTTTATTGTGAACCATACTGTTCGATGGTCGCTAGTTCCCAGATTGCTACCCACTTCAACATTTGTGATCCTCTCTTCATCTCCATTTGAGAGAACCAGGTCTAAGATTGTTCCTCTCGAGTGGGCTCAATACTAGTTGTCTAGGTATGCACCCTGTGGGGCATCTAGAATAACCCCACTCTTGAGTGGCTGCTGCAACTGCACTCCAGTTAACATCTGGCATATTCAGATCACCCATCAGCAATATCTCCCTTTTCTGCCATTCTAAGTATACTTTATATCATTTCCTTGTCCATTTCCTCCCCTGAGAGAGAAGTCTGTGTCTAACCCCTATACGGATTGTGGTGCCATTGCCGGTCTCCAAATTTACCCACAGTGCTTCTTCTCCTCCTCCTCCCTGTTTACCGTTTTGTTCTGTTGCTTTGATTCCTTCCCTTATGTAAAGAGCTACTCCTCCTCCTCTTTTACTCTCCCTGTCCCTCCTGTAGATAGTGTATCCTGGTATGTTTACATCCCAGTCATGGTTTTGTGTGTACCATGTTTCTGTGACTGCCACAATATCCAGATGTTCCTCCTACATCAAGACCACTAATTCAGGAAGCTTGTTACTCAGACTATGGGCATTGGTACTCATTGCTCTCCATTCTTTGATGGCTTTACCTTCTGTTGCAGTATCCCACACTGACCATTCTACCTCGGTCTTTTTCTCATTTAGTACCCTGTTTTGTAGGGAGAGGCTGGGATTTTCCTGCTGCTTATCAGTGCCTCCCCCCTTGACTAGTTTAAAATCTTGCCAATGAAGCATTTAAACTGATTGCTCAAAAGACTTGTTCCCTTCCTGGACAGATGCAGACCATCCTGCCAGTATAGACTGGTGTCCCTCCAGGTGGAACCCCAGTCCCCAATGAAGCCAAACCCCTGTGCTCCACACCATTTTTTCAACCATTCATTAAACTGCATGGTGCAAAGTACCCTCGCCTCACTGGTGCTACAAGTTGGTAGGACTGGATTCTCATCACTGTGGCAACAAATCTGACACCTGTGGGTCCTGTGTAATGTGGCCAGGGCAAAATGACAGTTGTTATTGAGAGTTATTATGTATCTGGATAGCAGCATTTTTGGGCACATTCGTTGACAAATGGCACTCTTCTCGTGTAGGAAGAAGGACCTGTTTAGCAATTACACTCTTTGCCTCACTGACTGGTAGGCCCTTGTTCCAGTATAGGAAACTTAAGTTCCTGATTGACTCTTTTGGCATGTTCAGAGACATATAACTGCTGATCTAAGACAACTCCTAAGTATACAAAGGATAACAGAGTCAATCTGAGACCTAATGTATCCATTTATAGCAATTTTCTGAAGGTTATGACCAATTTTGGGGCCATGCTGAAAGTCATTAACTTGTTCTTTTTTCATTCAAGCTGGGTTTTGTGGATGGTGTAGTGCTAAATTAAGGTGTAGCTGCATTGGAGTTGGTTTTGGAGCAGGACAGTAGAATTGCTCCAGCTGTATATAGATCACTATATCATCTGCGAACATAACGACATTGAAAAAGCAGGGCAGACTACATCCCAGATAACAGAATGGGCCTGATATGAGAATAAAAATTAACTAATGTGTACTGTCCTTTTAATTTAACCAAAAAATCCAAATAAGGGACTTATCTATAGCAAATATTTGCTTTTGAAACACAATTATAAATATAATCTTCACAGCTATAAAAGATGAGGCCATTAGCTACTGTTACTAATCCCAGAATTCCCAGTTGATGTAATGTATATAAAATAATTTAGTAACATAGCTATTAAGGAAGATGCTGGAAACTCAGTCACTAATGTAGAAGTTAGCTTTCACATATGTTATACTGTGCCACCCCTTCATATAATGATGTCTTTAGTGAGATATTGCAAAAAAAAAAAATACTAATTTATGTGACCCAACCTTTTGCATGGCTCCCGATTCAGACAAGCGTTCCTGTGTTCACCATGGTGCAGAGGCGCTGGTAAACTCGTGCAAGCATGAGTACTTTCATTTTTTTATGCAAATTGAGATAATGGTATATATTGAACAATTCCTGTCCCCAAATGTGGCAAAGTTAGTAAACCTGGAAGATGGACATTCTAACATGTTAAAAACTGAAGTTGTGACTCCAGGCAGATGTACATGCACAGAGTCATTTCCTTAGTCTGAATTAGGAGCCAGGTAAAAGACCAGGTTGCTCAAATTAGTATTTTTGTGATATTTCACTAAAATCTTCATTATATGAAAATCAAGGGCACAGTATAACATTTGTGAAAAGCATGATGGCTACATGCACTTTAAAGAGGTACTTAAAAAAAAAAACTCAGAAAGCTGACGGTGTCCCTTTGGGGCATTATAGCCTAGCCATTATTTTTGATAGAAGCCTGTTGGTCCCTCCTGTGTGACCTAGAAAGCCATGAGTAGACTTTAAATATGTACCGCAAGTAATGTTTCAGCTCTCCTGACCTCCATGTGAACTAGCTCCTACTTACACTGCCTATAACAGAAAGTTTGCAAGGCTGAATACTTGAAATCAGTTACTTCTTCCAACAGGGAAGAATGACATTAAGAAAATAAAATTATTCTTTTACTTTACCTGCACATTTTGATGAAGGGTGGAACCTTGCTTCCAGCTGCACTGTATGAAGAAACCCAGCTGAGTCATGAAGGGAAGTGGCCTGGTGAACTCTGAGAAAAACAAGTAAGGTTCTTCACAGAAATTAAACCTCAGGACTCTTAGCCACTGGATGGTGAAGAAGATGCCGAGTTGAATGCTCCCTCCTAACGACCCTCCTCTTTCCTCTGCTACTTGCTACCTGTCTGCATGCACGAGGGGCAGCCTTCCCTGACCCTCCCCTCCTTGGTCCTCAGCCCGGCCCCTTGGCCACCCCTCCACAGCCACCTGGGAGAGGAGAGTTGCCAGGGCTACCTTTTTGGCAGTGCCAAGTGGGGGATGGGTCCTCATCTGACTCCAGGAAGGGTGGAGGAAGGGCCATCCTCCAAACCCCTCTCTGCTACAATCCTTTGCAGACTGGGAGTTAACTTGGTCTTGTACTGTCATTCAAGTTGAGTTTATTGTGGGGGAACTGGCGCTGGATTAGGCTGCAGCTGGGTTTAGAGTACACTAGAACTACTCGAGCTGCAGATCACTGTATCATCTGTGTACATCATGATGGATCAACAACAGAAGAGGCGCATCTGAGGTCAGAGGTGCTTTCAATGGAAGCAGTACTACAAGCAGAAAGAAATAAGGCACTCACCACTCCAAGGCGATGCACTACAAAAGTCTCTGGAACTTGCATATTAGGTGCAAAAAGAAACACTTTTATTGAAGTGCAAGGCACGTGAAAGTGCAGAGAATAGAGTAAGGAGCCCCAACTGCTCTTCGCAATGCATTTTGCTTGGTAAATGCTTTGTTAAGGGAACACTCTCAAATAACAAGACATGCTTTTTATGATGGATACATCATAAAGAGACAGTATCTTGTTGAAATCACCACTCATTAGGTGCAAATAATGTGCCAGACAAGTGTACATACTTAGAATGAGGTTAAAACCAATTATTAAACATGAAGCTCATAACAATATTTAATATTTAATCATTAGTAAACATTATTACTCTACAGTTAAAAAAAATTATTAAATGTTATGACTCCTAAACACTGGAGTCTAACTTTTCCTGTTCTCATGACCAAGAGATAGCTACAGCCTATATTATATTCTTTCAAATATTTTTACTTTCTAAAAATGTTCAAAGATTTCGTTCCATGTGAAGCCTTCCTAAATTGCCATTTTTCATTCATAGGTGCACTTCCAAAAATCCAGCTGCAATGCATGGACCCAGATAACTGCACAACCCAAACATAAAAATACATAATGACACCTGTATTAGGGCAGACTTTGGGTAGCTCATTGGCAAACACAGAAGACAATACTGGCCCTAGTACTAAACCTTGGGGTATACCAGTTGTCACTCTTATTGTCAGAATAGATATCACCTATCCTTTTCTGCATAGGTTTTTCTATCTCCTGCACCTGAGGGAGTGGCTGCATCAGCCCCGGTCCCCAGCCACCCCCCTCCGACCGCAAACCACCTCCCTCAACTGCGCACTCAGTCAGGTTTCCTCCCCACCAGTTGCCCTGTCATAGCAGGGCTGGAGGGGGAGGGACACCCCCCCCAGTACACACAAATCCAAGTCAGAACGAGACTTGAACTAAGTGGCGGTGTAGGCATGGAGATGGTTGGGCCAGGCTTCATGAAGCCCCCCAACATTTCTTTTTCCATTTTCTGGTCCCACCCTTAATTGTGGATCATCAGACTCATGCGTGGAGACATGCCCATCTGACATTCCTCACAGACCTTCCCTTATGCTGTCTCCCTGACCTGCTCTGCCTCCAGGCCTCCACCCGGGGGCAGCCTAGGCTGGGTATGACAGGCCTCCCCACCTAGGAAGAGGAGAGCAGCCCTCCTGCCACTCAATCCTATCCCCCCCCGGCTGACACCTGATGACCCAAGTCTGTTCCTGAACTCTGGTCACCAGCGTAAGGTACTAAGTGCCTCAGTCCTCTGTGCCACTGAGCTGACTGATATCTTCTATTCTTACCTGCTGTATTCTATCAGTGATATAATTCTGGAACTATTGCAAATTGAAGTCAGTGATACTCAGGATTTTTACCATTTCTATGAGTAGCCCGTGGATAAGCAATTCAAAACCCTGGCCAGGTCAATGAAGATAGTACTCATTAGTAATCCCTGGTCAAATATGTCAAAGTGCTCAATGGTCAGCCTGTTTAAAGTCATTGTGGTACTGTGTCTCTTGTCAAAACCATGCTGCCTGCTGCTTGCCAGCAACTTGTTCTCTTCCACATAATGAATCAGTTGCTGAAATATTAACTTCTCAAGAACTTTACTTAGGGCAGCCAGTATGGTTCTTGGGCTGCAGTTGGAGGTACTTGCTCTATCACCAAATTTCAATACTGGGATCACTGTGGCAGTTTTCCAAATCTGTGGCAGGGTGCTGGTGGTAAGGAAGAGGTTACATGGGTGAGTGACAGGTATGGTGGTGACAGAGGCTGCAATGTTTAGCAGCTTGGGGATAATATTGTCAGGTTCAGACCCCTTTGAGTCATAAGGAGATATGCCAGAGCCTTGTCAACTCTCAGTCTAAAAGTAAGAAGAAGTTTAATAAAATGTTCTGCTTAGGTATTGCTCCAGTTGGGGTTAGTGACAGGTTTACATAGTTTTCCTTGACTGGTGTCAGTATAGTACTGTCAGTAGCTGGGAATGGGGAGCTCTAATAAAAGCCACATTGCTGCTGGCTATGTTCTTTCCTTTGCTGAGAATGGTGTTGCCCATTTTTATGGTATCAGTGGACAGTTTGCGATCAGGACTCAAGAGGTTTTTAAAATGAATCCAGAATGGCTTTGGGTTCTGCAGGCTGTCTAGTTGCTTATTATTATAATAGTTAGGCATAGTCATTTTAATGCCTTCTTGCTGGCATTTGGAACTTCTCAGTAATTCTGATAATAGCAGGGTTTCTTACTGGCATGATACTTTTTTCCACAGCCTATCTCTTGCTCTCTTCATGTGTAAGTATTCAGGGGATAGCTACTGTACAGTATCCTATTGCTTCTAAATCTTTTTTGTTTGTGATTGGGACATGCTTATTATATGCTAAAGTAAAATACTGGTTGAAAAGTTGAGTTGCTCCTGCAATGTAACTGCTGTTTAAGATTTGCTCCCAATACACATATTTATAATAATTATAATGTATTTATTTATTCATGAGAAATGAATGTAACATTGGTTCAGAGACTCATTTAAAATGGTTTCCAAATGTTAACTGGTTTCCAGTGCTTCAGAATGAAAGTAAATTGGACCGAGTTAAACTTACTATAGCTTCTACAGAGTCTAATCAAAGGGATACATTGGGTCTGATACACTTCCTGGTGCAGAATATCAGGCATTGGTCCGATATGTTGACTGGGAGCAAGTCAAATCTTTAGATTAGGTCAGACCTGTTTGTTAGTACCCAGTCTATAATACAATGTATTCCTATTTTGAGTTCCACTCTTGTTTGGGCTTCTATTAGTTGCCTCAGTTTGTATTTAAAGAAAGTAACCTCAGTTTTTCATTTTACTTTGGGAACATTTAGGTTAATATCATCTAGTATGACATTTCCTTTCCAGAGTTGTTGGCAAGGGTTAACTTGGGCAGGAATTCAGTTCCATCAACCATTACAAAATTGTAGGAGAGTTCCTGCACCCCTGTCATCTTTATCAGTTAAAGAAATGTTCCACAGGAGATTACTCATTACCTCCTTATAAAGAGGAGGCCGAGATAGGTACAATCACAAACATTAGCGATTTACAGATAGCTCTGGTTTTCCACTAAAGTGCTTTAAAGGGCTTGTACTGTTAGCATACAGGTACATCATTCACACCAGTTTCCCAGCAGCTTGTTTACTTGTGGCAGATGCTTTACCCACCAATGAAGGCCTGCAATGATGACATGATGTTGTCCCATCTCCCTATTTGAACAAAGAGTAAGGCTTATGTAGCTCCATTTTAGCAAAAAAAAAATATATTTTTCTACTTTTGAGCAAGAATGAATCATTTCAAGACTTTAAAAGAGCTGTTCTTGCTCAAACATAGGAAAACTGAGTTAGATTAACGTTTCTCCCTGTTCAACATATAGGGAGATGGGGAAGGCAGCACCTCATCATTTGTGGCCACCAGTGGCAAGACTGCATTGTGGTATGTAAACAAGCTGGTGGGAGGCTGGCATGAATGGCATGCCACTACTCTAATAGCATAGGCAGCTTAAAGCATTTTTGTGGGAAAGCAGAGTTTCAGTATTTGCAGACCACTAATGTTGGAAAATGTACATAGTACTGCCTCCTCTTTTTAACAAGGTGAAGGGTAATGCTCTGGGGAACTCTTCTTTAAATAAAATAGAAAAGTTTCTCGACCTTGTGCTAATAGTTCCATCACCAACACCTACAAATCTACAGGTAAGAGATCCCCAGCTAAACTTTTCCAAAATAACCACTGGTTGATGGTGCTTCTTATTTCAGCAAGAATTATTATATAATGTAGGGGTTTGACTGCATACAGTACTAATTTAACTTTTAGGGTGATGTGAGCAGACAGGTTATTAAAATGGCCTATTGCATTTACAGAATCAGTTGTGGTGGACAAGCACTGCTCCTAGTGGAGAGGGGCACTCAGTGCTCCACCTCAGGGATCAGTGCTGGGGCAACTGTTGCCTAACATTTTCATTAACATTCTGGAAGCTGGGGTGTTCAGCAGGCTGCTCAGGTTAGCCAATAGCACTAAGCTGGTGTGGGTGACAGACTTCCTTGAGGAGGAGGAGGACAAACTTCAGGGGAACCTGAACAAGTTGGCTGACTGGCTGTACTCCTGGAGTCTTCAATGCAAGCAACCAGATACAAGGTGCTGCACTTGGGGAGGAAAAACAGAGGTAGGGCCTACACACTGCATAAGGGCACCTCTTGCTGCAGCTGAGGAGGCAAAGAACATGGGGGTCATAATAGACTTGGGGCTAAAGAAGTACATAGATACACAGAGTAAGGCCCTGTCCACATTAGGGACCAATTTTAAAATGTTTTAAATAACGTTTTGGAAACCAGTCCCTTGAACGGTTGTCAGACCATCCACACTGCACTCCAACAACTATGCTTGCTCAAGTGAGTTCCCAGGCATGATTGTGGCACCAGCACAAAGCATTGCAGGTGCTGCAATGCATGATGGGATACTTGCAATCAGGTTTCCTAATGGATTTTGGAATTTATCTCTGCACAATCAGGGCCGCAGTGGGAGCCTAGCCATGTATGTGATATATATATTTTTTCCATTCAGGCTAAAATCTTAACTGATGTTTAAACACTGTTGTCTTCTTTCTTTTTTTTTTTTTTTAATCTTTTTTCCCTCCAGTCATGGTCTGGGGGGCCTCTCTCAGGCATTCTGCCTACTTCTGCCCTGCCTGAAGTCCTGCTACCTGTGCCTCCTCTCTTCCTCCTCATCTGTCCACGATCGGCACCCCCGGCTTAACTCCTCTGGGGTGGGACCACCCCTCCTCCTTGGGCACACTTAGAGACAGACTCCAATGTGGGAGAGGACCCGGGTGGAGGAACCTGGAAGGCCAGGCAGGATGGACCCGGCCATAGGCATGGGGGCAGGTGCCATCGCCTACCCCCTCAGACGGGGTTTTCCTTTGTTCTAGTGATCTCTTCCACCCTACCATGTGTGTACACATCCCCAATGCTAGGTGCATGGCAACCCTTGCCTGCATCAGGGCACACTGATTATGTGCAGATGAGCTCCCCAATACAAAACAACACAAAGGCACTCAAAAGGGTGCACCCCAGGGTCACCAAAATAATAACTGGGTATGGAGGTCATGAGCGATGAGGAGAGACTGGAGGCCTTTAACATGTTCATCCTGGAGAGAAGGGGACTGAGAGGGGACATAATCTCAGTCTTTTGTACACTCAGGGTTATTGACAAGACCAAGCCGACAGTGCTACAAATTAATGGTGTTCTGCCTTGTTTCGTTTCCCCGGTTTAATGGCAGCATACCATTTTCTTCATGCTGGTATAGTATTCTGACTGGAGTGCTGCTCCTCCATGCTGTTACTCTTCAGTGTAATCCACGCACCATGCTTTTGGGCAGGTGGACATTCCGGATCCAGATGTGGAATACCAAATCTGGCCTTTTGGTATTCCACCTCTTATACCAGATTTCTTTTTCATTTCTACTCCAGAGATGTGACTGAGATTAGGTGTACCCTAGCAGGACACAGGGGCACACTCAAATGCTCAGAGGGTTTAAATTTAGCTGCAACATTAGAATACCCTTCTACTCTTAGAGGGTGGTGAACTTATGAAACAGCCTAACAGTGGCTATGGTGGCTATGAAGAGAGTACAGATCCTCAGTGCAAACCTCAAAACATTTCTGCTTACCAAAGGGATCGCAGGGTACCCTGTGTAGGAGAGCAGGTGGGGAATACTGTACCTGTTAATCAGAGCATGTTCATATATCATGCTTATTAATCCCTGCTTAGGAAAGGGGGGAGGATGGGGCAAACATGATGAACTGAAGAGTCCCTTCAGACCTATGTTATTATGTTTATGTGTACCACTTTTCAAACCGTTCCGGCACCAATGAGGTAGGATATGTCACAGCCATGCATTCTACCACCAGACTTTTTTCAAAACAAGTCAGAGAGTAGCTTTCACAATGCTGATTTTTCTTTTGTCAATAAATGACATCACCATTGCCCTGTCCCACCCTGAAGCCAGCTACTTAACTCATAATGAAACAGTTCAACTGCACATACTGCAAATACAGTAGTATAAATCAAACAGTCAATGGCTTGACTTCAAATGCACACTTTATCTCCACATGTGAAGGAGAAGAACTAGCATAACTCACTTGTGGTTTCTTTTGCCACTCATGAGTTACAGTCCTGACACCTCACTCAAAAAGAATTGTTTGTTTATACACCCGAGGCTTGCGATGCTCTAATAAATGACCACATGTTTGTAAAACAAAAGCAGTAGGGGGTGGGCACAGATTGACCATGGCAGGGGTCAGGACTGCATAAAGTTCATGCCCTCTTTTTCCCCAGAGCAAGACACACCTGGCTTTGGTGGTTCAGCTTATCACAGCACTACCCTCTACAAGAGGGGGCACTATCTCAACTGTGTGGCAGGAATGTGGCTGAATGGAGCATTCTGCATGTGCAGAAGGGGCATCCCTTGGCCTTCATTATATTCTCACTCTAGGTAGATAAAGAAGCAACATTTCTCACTGTAGGGCCTTCGGAATAGAAATCTGACATCATTTCAATGATTGTACTCAGACAGGTCTATTTATAGAACTATAATTACTGGGTTGTGTTTCTTCCCATTGAAAAAGCCATGTATTATATACCATAATACCTGAGTAGGTATTATGGCATTGAGTGGATATAACAAATCCTCTGAAACGTTACATCCGGCAATCCAGACTACTCTAGGCTCCATACATAAGAGATTACACTTTCTCCGAGTAAAAAAACACAATGCAGTAATTATATAAAACAAAATATGGGGTGCAGTGTGTTTAACTCTAATTTAACACACACCCTCATTGCTGGATAGCTGCCATAAACCCCTCGGGCTTCGCCCTCGGGGTTTATGTGCCATCCAACAACTCGGGTGTGTTTTAAATTCTCGTAACACACTGCACCCCATACTTTATCCTATATTTTATTATATTTCCTTGAGACAGCAGCACATCCAACTGTTCCACCACCCCCAGCCATTGTACAGTTCTAATGACATAGGCCTAATGAAAAATATCCTGATGTTTTACTTGTGATCCATGACCCCTGTGACACCACTCATGGCTTCACCACTTGTGACCTCACCACTCACGATGCAATGGGGTCACAGACAACTAGTAAAATATTATGCATCTTGTTATTAGGCCCATGCCATATTATTGCCCTCACTGCCAAATACTGGTTCGGGACACTCCCCTCCTATCTCTCCTCCTACCTATTGCCGGTGAGCCCTTCTACTTATTCCCTTAGTTCCCGAGACTCTCATTGTTTCTCCCTACCTGCCCTCACACTGGAGCAGGTCAGTCTACCTTGTCTTGTTGCCTTCCTTACCTCTGGAATGTACTTCCCTGGACATTAGACATTCCACTTCGATCACCTCCTTCAGATCCTTTGTACATCTCCTCCCTGGTGCAAATTACCAAAGCCATTTCTCCTCCTCTGTCCCCCTCCTTCTCCCCCCCAGCCTCCTACCACTTATGCGAAATCTCATGGCTAACTCCTAGGTGTCTGTGATCCCACTCTATGGGCTCTTATGCACTTACTGTCTCTCAATGTGTACCTCATATTTGTCACATTAACTTGATCTCGTTAATATATTGTTATGATCCAAAAATGCATTTACTTTTGTTGTATTTTCTCCCTGTTTGTAACCCCGGGTCGCACCTGGAAATCAGCCTCAGCTCAGAGTGCTTTTCCCTGTTACCAACTTTTAAATGAATAAAGAACATAAATAAAAATATGATACATGCCTCACCAATCATTTATTCTATATATACTGTATATCCGTGTTTCCCCTAAAGCATTTATGCATCAGGGTACCCCATTCTCTCAGTTTAAGCCCCCCCTTGCTTTGCAACACCCCCTTTCCTTGAGAAGCCTCATGCCCTCATAATCAAATGGTTAAAGTCTTCTCAGTCTTCACAGTGGAGGGAGGGGGGCGAACCACCAGAGAGCAGCAAGAACAAAGGAGGGGAGGACACGTCCATTTTCAGAGAAAAGAATCCTTAAGGGACTTGCAGCTCTACGTGGACAAGGCTATGGGACCATACAGGATACACCCAACAGTATTAAAATAACTCAGGAAGGTGCTAGCTGCCACACTGAGGACCTTATTCAACAGCTCACTGGAACACGTGTGGTTCTGGAGGACTGGAGTAGAGCAGATGTGGTCCCTCTTTATAACAGCAGCAGCAGGAAGGAGGCTAGCAGCTATAGGTCAGTCAGTTTCACATCACTGGTGGGGAACTTAATTGAAACTCTTTTAAAGGAAAGGTTGGTAGAGTACATGCATGGATTTATGGTGGGGGGAGGTCATGACAGATGAATCTTTTTTCTTCAACTGGGTGACCAAGGAAGTAGATCACTGGAGGGCAATGGACATGGCCTATCTGGACCTTAGCAAGGCCTTCTACACTGTACTGCACCGGAGACTGATAAAGAAATTGAGCAGCCTAGGGGTGGGATCTAAAGTGGTGAACTGGGTAAGAAACTGGTTAACGGATAGGGGACAGGGGGTGGTGGTTAACTGCATTCACTCTAATGAGGGGAGAGTAACCAGTGGGGTGTCGCAGAGCTCAGTATTGGGACTGGTCCTTTTCAATGTCTTCATAAGTGACATTGCAGAAGAACTGGAAGGGAAGGTATGCCTTTTTGCAGATGACCCCAAAATCTGTAATAGGGTGGACACTCAGAACGGGATGAAGAGAATGCATAGGGACCATGGGAAACCTGAGGAATGGTAAAGAACATGGCAGTTGGGGTTCAATGCTAAAAAGTGCAAAATGTTGCACTTTTATTTGTTTAAAAGTTGATAACCAGGAAAGGCACACTGAGCCAAGGCTCGTTTACAGGTGCAACCCAGGGAAGCAGGGTACAGGAGGATAAATAAAGGAAAATAATCCACATACAAGGCAAGTGATAACAATAGAGGCAACACTATTTACAATACAAGATCAGTACAATACAAGAACAACTCAGGAAATCTATCATGTTACAATGAAGGCTGTAAGCTTAGTTTATAAACTTAGGGCATAGGAACCCAAGAGCTGAGTATAGGATGGAGGGAAGGTGCTGGCAGTCACTAAACAGGAAAGGGACCTTGGGGTTATCATATCTGATGACCTCAAAGTGGCAGAGCAGTATGTTAAAGCAGTATGTAGGGCCAGTGGGAGACATATGGAGAGGTATCTCCAGTAGGAGGAGGGGGATGGTGTTGCCACAGTATCACTCGCCGGTAAGATCCCACCTGGAGCACTGTGTCCAGTGATGGAGGTGGCACCTCAGAAAGGACACAGACAGGGTGGAAGCTGTCCAGAAGAGGGCAACTAAAGTGGTGCAGGGACTGCATCAAAAGCCCTATGAGGAGAAACTAAGGGATCTTAACATGTACACCCTGGAAGAGAGGAGAGTGAGAGGGGACATGATAGAGACCTACAAATATCTCTTGGGTGTGAACAGGGTGCGGGAGGGGAGTCTCTTTCAAATGAGAAAGAGCACGAGGACCAGAGGACATATGAGGAAGCTGGGAGAGACAGAGAGAGAGTTCAAGAGGGATGTGAGGCAATACTACTACACTGAAAGAATGGTGAAAGCCTGGAATGGACTGCCAGCAGAAGTGGTGGAGGTGAAAACAGTAGGGAGCTTCAAGCATGTGTGGGATAGACATAGGGGGATATTAGTAAACAGGCAGTGAAGAGGGTGCTTTGCCAGAGATCAGTTAGAGTCTGTGGATGCAGACCATGCAGGGACCATCTGGACAGACTGGCTAGGCCAAGCGGTCCTTTTTTGCTGACAATTTCTATGTTTCTATGTAGTGCCTCCATATTCAAATGTTTAGTGTGGCACTACCCAGGTTAGCACCATGCTAACCAAGAACAGCACAAGCTGACAGGCAGGGTCCATATTCAGAGGCTCCTGGTGTGCCATTCTGAACCGACAGTGCAACCATGTAGAATATACCACTGGGTCCAAGCAAATGAGTGATCCCCCATGTATACTGAATGCAGCTACACAGGGCTGACCCAGTGGCATAGAGGGCTGAGGCATCTCTTGCCTTACCTCCTGCCATGCCGACAACCCGTGTTCACAGTGCGGATGGGTCATTGAGGGTCGGCCAGGGAAGGAGAGGATTGAGCATCCAGAAGACTGCTCTCCTCTCCCGTGGGATGGTGATTGGCAGTCCTATCACATGACTGCCCCCAGGTAGAGGCCTGAGGGTAGGATGGGTCGGGATGCCAAGAAGGGAGAGTGCTGTGAGCCATCTGCAGCATGCATGTCCTCCATGCATGCACGCTGTGCGTGCCTCAACAACAGGGAGGGAAAGGAGACAAATGGTAGAAAAATCTCCAATGGCTAGATGGTGGCCGATCCCCCGCAGGCTCTGCACTGGATGGCCAGGCACAACCACAGCCCTGCGGCAACAGGCTATAGGTTATGGTAAGCCCAGGAGAGCCAAGGTAATGGGGCTGGGGGGTTGGTCAGAAGGGGGCAGCCAGGGAACAGAAAGGAGGTAAAAAGAATGAGAAAATAAATGCAGCCATATATTCAGAAGTTTTGGTAATGCTAAACAGACTCCATCGCTGCACTTTATAACTATGCTGAAACCCTTTTTTCTGAGCAGAGGTGCCCATCCTGTACTTCATGATTAGTCTATGGTAGTCTAGTGGTTGCACCACCTCCTGACTGCCTGTCCTGCATCTCTGTTTCATTCTGTGGTACTCTAGTTGTCTCCCCACCCCCCATCACCCATTCTGTATCTTAGTATCATTGCTTGGTAGTTTAGTGGTCCCCCAACCCCCAACTGCCTGACCTATAATACAGTTCCCATCCCTGATGGTCTGATGGACTCCACCCCCAGAACTACTATCCCCAAAATTGCTACCAACCTTCCTCCCAACCCCCGGAACTTTTCTTCACGCACCCCCTCCTGCCCAGCTACCAAAGGCAAAATACAGCATTGCTGTAGAAACAGCTGTTTTTACAGTAAGTGTCCGATCACTCGCTGATATTCTGATGGTGGCTGGACGAGGTTGTAAGCAGAGGGCTGTGGTAGTCACAATCACTAATGCTATATTTTGGATTTGGTGCCCAGGGTGGGAGGTCCTTAACAGCTGGGGTGGGAGTGGTTCGGTAGCACTTTTGGGATGGTCCATTAAGTCACCGGGTATGGGAGTTGTATTATTGGTTGGGCAACTGGTGAGTGGGGGGACTATTAGATTACCAGGGAATTACACCTCATTGTACAGGATGGGTGATCGGGGGGACCACTTGACTATCAGGGAATAAAAACTGAGATACAAGACAGGTAATCAGGGGTGAAGGAACTACTAGACTATCAGGGAATGACACTATGATACAGAATTGGTGATCGGGGGGGTCTGCACACACATGCTAATTGATCCATAATGGATGGATGGACATGCAAATAGCCCATAGCACCTCGTATGTCCAATGGACTCATTAGCATGCTAGGGCTGAATATGGCCCACAGGAACCCTGGCGATATTCCCTTTGGGCTATGCTGTCTCTGTTGGACTCCTGTGGGCTGTGTCACGTCATGGCCTACGGCAGCACACAGTCACTATACACTGTGCTGTGGCCCCATATTCAGACATTTAGCATGTTCTGGTCAGAGCATGCTAGCTGTCTGAATATTCCCTTCGGGCTACGCTGTCTCTGTTGGACTCCTGTAGGCTGTGTCACGTCATGGCCTCTGACACACAGTGGCTACACTGTGCTGTGGCCCCATATTCAGACATTTAGCATGTTCTGGTCAGAGCACGCTAGCTGTCTGAATATTCCCTTTGGGCTACGCTGTCTCTGTTGGACTCCTGTGGGCTGTGTCACGTCATGGCCTACGGCAGCACACAGTCGCTATACACTGTGCTGTGGCCCCATATTCAGACATTTAGCATGTTCTGGTCAGAGCACGCTAGCTGTCTGAATATTGCCTTTGGGCTACGCTGTCTCTGTTGGACTCCTGTGGGCTGTGTCACGTCATGGCCTACGGCAGCACACAGTCACTATACACTGTGCTGTTGGCACCATATTCAGACATTTAGCATGTTCTGGTCAGAGCACACTAGCT
This sequence comes from Neoceratodus forsteri, assembly GCA_016271365.2. NCBI lineage: Eukaryota > Metazoa > Chordata > Ceratodontiformes > Ceratodontidae > Neoceratodus > Neoceratodus forsteri. Next base: position 206,179,744 of record CM057456.1, read on the forward strand.
GTCTGAATATTGCCTTTGAGCTGGCCTTGAGCTAGTTACTGTGCAGCTCTCCTGTCTGTGCAGTGCACATGGCCATCACTGAATATGGGGCCTTTGGTCTCCAATTTTGTCACTGGTACAGTATTTGCAAGAGTTAAAAACAGAAAGGAAACGAGACCTAGAGAGGAAAAGAAAAGTGCAGAGAGAAATAAAATGTATAAAGACCAAGAAAGAGAAATGGAAACGAAAAACATGGAATCAAGTTGCCAGTACATATCATGTCTATGCCACTCAAAGGCCTTCATCCATTTAATTGTTATAGGGAAAACACTACACTGGCACAGTAGCACCTGTATGTTTATGTTGATTTAGTGTTTACAGTATGTCAAAACCATTGCTTTTGGCAGATTATAACTCAATGACTGAGCCCCTAGGACTGTGAAAATTTACATGTACTATCTCAGTTCTAAGGGCTACAAAATGTTAGAAAAATTTGTTTGGAAGTTATTTAGTTACAGATTGATGAATTTAGTAATCTTCCCCAATTTGTTTTGCACATGAATAATGAAAAAAAAACAGAAATGAAAACATTATGGTTTGGAGTTTTAGGAGACTTAGTGAATCAGTGGTGCGGTGTTTCTTGCAGTTGCCAAACCCAATGTCCACCCCCCCCAGCCTGTAGCTGCCTGTCCGAAGCACAAGGTACAGCTTCAAGCCAGTGGCTCATAGGCATATACTCTTTGTAGGTAGAGACGTATGTCTCGCCACACGTGATTGACAGAACGAGTCAGCTTTTTTCATGCAGGGCCCTATCAGCCCTGCATTAAGCAAGGGATCATGTTTGTGAGATCCTGTGATCCTGCCACCAACCCCAGGTCTACCACATTTCAGACAAATTGGGCTGATCTGAACAGAGGAGGTTAAGGTGCAAAAATTTGGATTCAACAATAAAGTATTCACTCAGCCATAACATACATGCATTACTGTGCCAGCAGTATATATTTATGCAATGTATATGTGATTAATGGGCAGACTTGATGGGCCAGGTAGGTCCTTTTCTGCTGGCACATATCTATGAATCTGTGACTCTATAAATAAATGTGTTATTTTCCCCTACTGAAAATAATGTAATGATGTTTCACAGGTGGAGCGTCATTTATTTTCATTTATTTCTCACACTGAAGTGTCCTTTTGATTAGCAGCTTAATCTACCAATCTCCTGCTCACTTTATACTCCTGACTGAATGAAAATGCCACTATCTTTCCCCACAGTACTTTCTCAGCCACGTCTGTTTACAGCTTGATAAAGCCATTCTCCAAAGCTATTGTATCATTTTAAAATAGTCGCTTTGTGACTGAATTCATTCAAAATCATACCACTTTTTTTTTTTAAACACACTTCCCCTGCCAAAATCCACCCTGCATCTGAGTCTGTCACTCCGGGTGACATGACCACGCCTGATTCTCATAGCTGCACATACTGTCTGTGGCTACAAGATAAACTGAGACTTTTTCAATAACAAATATTAATTAATTCATTCATTTTTTTATTTAAAAGTTGGTAACCGGGAAAGGCACACTGATCCACGGCTCATTTCCAGATGCGACCCGGGGCCACAAACAAGGTGGAGCACACAGTACAAAGGTAATTCAATATACAGATCAGTACCATGAGATATGAAGTAAAAGCAATATACAGATCAGTACCATGAGATATGAAGTAGAAGCAATATACAGATCAGTACCATGAGACATGAAGTAGAAGCAATATACAGATCAGTACCATGAGATACGAAGTAGAAGCAATATACAGATCAGTACCATGAGATACGAAGTAGAAGCAGTATACAGATCAGTACCATGAGACACGAAGTAGAAGCAATATACAGATCAGTACCATGAGACACGAAGTAGAAGCAATATACAGATCAGTACCGTGAAATATGAAGTAGAAGCAATATACAGATCAGTACCATGAGACACGAAGTAGAAGCAATATACAGATCAGTACCGTGAAATATGAAGTAGAAGCAATATACAGATCAGTACCATGAGACATGAAGTAGAAGCAATATACAGATCAGTACCATGAGACATGAAGTAGAAGCAATATACAGATCAGTACCATGAGATACGAAGTAGAAGCAATATACAGATCAGTACCATGAGATACGAAGTAGAAGCAATATACAGATCAGTACCATGAGACATGAAGTAGAAGCAATATACAGATCAGTACCATGAAATATGAAGTAGAAGCTGTCACAACCCCACTCAGCAGGTCAGGCTCTCTGCTCCCACAGTGCCAACCTCCGAGCACAGTATTGTGAACAGGGTAACAGAACAGGGTAACCCTCCTGTCTGTTTTGTGGGTCTGAATCACCTTTGGTCTCAAGTTCTGGAGGGATTCAAACTGTGAACCTCTTGCTAGCATACCCAAATGTACAGGCTCAGATAATCTGCTCTTCAGGGAATGCCAGATATCTTTCACCTACGGTCACCTAACCAGTTATACAAAATTGCCCCTTAAAAACTCTATAAAAGACCTTAGATAAATTCTTACCTTTTCCCAGTTTGAAATACCATTAAGCTTATGAACAGTGTTGTCAAAATCATAACTATCCATGCATCACAGGCAAAAAGGAAGGACTTGGAAGACACAGGCAGTCTCTTTGAAATAAGAGGTTTACTTAAAATGAATAAAATATGTAAAATGCAAACACAGAACAATATATCACAAGCATACGATCACTTAAAAAGAACAAGGTCAAAATACAAATATAAACTCCTACCAAAATACACTTAGACTTGTCTATCTAATGTATACCTTCTTACAGTGCTTTAGTTAGCTGTTGTTTTCAAGAAAGTCCAAACAGGAATGTCTTTAAGTGGAAATACAGAATACAGTTAAACTGTCCCTAAACCTGCCTCTTCCATGATGTCGCCTAGCTCCTCCCTGTAAAATATAAAAATTAATATACACATGATGTCCCATCACTCAAGGGGTATGTTAAATAAGGTGACATCAGCAAAAACTTGTTTCCCCATATGACCCTTTGATCTTGAGTCTTTCCTTTGATCTAGTGTGTTTTCCTGCTTTTTCAAAGACATCACAGAACTTTTACAACTCTGCAGTTTTCTCACCTAGGTGCAACATAGTTTTTCAGCACCAGTTGAAATTAACTGCCCTTCTTGAGGACGTCATAAAATGGATATTTTAGTTCCTGGCTTCAAGCAACACAGATCCTAAACAAGGCTATAAAATGTGAGTTCTTGGAAATTAATCACATACAGAGATCTGCTGGTTAACATATCCAGTCCTTTGAGCTGAAACCTGGGGGGGGGGGGTCATTCCAGGAGCACAGGATTTCTCATGAGAGACACTCAATAACACATTTTTATATTACAAAATCTTAGAGCAATCAGAACCGGCTGTCCAAGTGCCACAGAACCAATATACAGATCAGTACCATGAGATATGAAGTAGAGGCAATATACAGAACAATACCATGAGATAGGAAGTAGAAGCAATATACAGATCAGTACCATGAGATATAAAGTAGAAGCAATGTACAGATCAGTGCAATATGAAATGATAACACAAGCAAGTGAATCAAAGGAGAACACAACAATATGGGTTACAAGACTGTGAGGCAAGTAAGTGCAAAGGAGAGCAACAATGAGGTCAGAGTCAAAAAATGGAAAGTGTCACCCAGAGGATTAGATTAGAGGCAAGAGGCTAGGTGGGGGGGGTGCAGGAGGGGGGAAGAAGGTGGGGGTTTGCAAGAGTAAATTGTGCTTGGGAGAAGTCATAGTAATGATGTAAGGGAGGTAGAAGAAGGGGAGTGGTAAGTGTCCCAAGGAAGTTGATTCCAGAGGAGAGGGAAGCAAGAAGAGAAGACTGATTGACCTGTGCCATAGTGAGGGTGGCAGAGAGAAAAACACTGAGAGTTCCTGGAGTGAAGGGAATAAGTGGAAGGGCTTGCTGGTGCTAAGTGGGAAGAGAGGTAGGATGGGAGTGTCCCAAACCAAAATTAGGCAGTGAAGAAGAGGCTATGGAGCATATGCCTATGGGATAGTGGCTTGATAGAGAGGAAAGAGTAGAGGAGACAGTGGTGAGTGAGGGGGCGGGGTGGGGTGGAGGTAGCAAAATGGCAAAATGAGTTAAGTAAAGTGTCATGCCTTGCAAGGAAGGTTACGGGGCAGAGTCGTAGACAACATCCGCGTAATCAATAATGGGTAAAATAGTTTTTGTAACTAGATCCCAACGGGTTGGTAGAGGGAGGCAGTCCCTGTGGTGGTAGAGGATGGTAAGTTTTGGGTGAACATGTGTGCAGATGGCATCAATATGGGATGAGAAATCAAGGTTGCTGTCCAACCACACCCTAAGGAATTTGAAGGTGTGGACCATATCTGGGGGAGAGCAGTCCAGAGTGACAAACGATGGGGCGGTCTGGAGTCTAGGCAACCTTGGCCTGAAGCCAAAGAGCATTGAGACGGTTTTCTTGGTGTTTAGTTTAAGCTGGTTTTCCTGGAACCAGTGTTGCACTTTATCAAAATCATGATGAAGGGGGATAAGTACATCAGCAGTGGTGGGGCCTGAGAAGTAGATCACGGTATTGTCCACATACATATGAATTTGAGAGGTACAGCAGACTGAGGGAAGGTCATTTATAAAGACTGAAAAGAGAATGGGACTGAGTATGGATCTTTGGGGGACTCCAACTTGGATGGGGGGGGGAGGAGAGGGCAGTTCCAACTAGGACAGATTGCTGTCTATTGTGTAAGTAGGATCTGAACCAGTTGACAGAGGATGGCGCCAGGCCGGACGATTGAAGTTTATGGAGCAGAAGGTACTGGGAAACAGAATCAAAGGCCTTTGACAGGTCCACGTAAATGGCAGCAGTGATTTGGCCTTGATCTATTGCTGTACATATATAGTCAGTGCCTCGTAGCAGGAAGGAAACAGTTGAGTGCAGTTTCCTGAAGCCTGACTGAAAAGGTGAGAGACTACCAGAATCTGTGAGCAATTCTAAGAGCCTAGAGTAGATCAGTGACTCTTGTACTTTGGCTAGTGAGGGCAGTAGAGAGAGAGAGATGGGCCTATAGTTGCCGGACGAAGTGGGGTCCACTTCTTTATGGAGTGGTAGCACCTTGGCCAATTTCCAGGCCTGGAGGACAGACCCAGTAGAGATGGAAAGATTTAGGAGGTGAGCCAGGGGGTGGTAATAGCTGGTGCAGAGCTGCGGAAGAGCTTAGGGTGGAGCCCACTGGACTGGATTTCACAAAGATAAGCAATATTAGTGCATGGTAGACTTCTAATGGCAAGATGGGAGGGAAAGATGAAGCCAGCTCTGAAGGGAGGTGGTCCTGTGGGGGTAGGAGTAAGATGGCCAGGAAGAGCGCAAGTTCTGAAAATTTGTTGTATGCTTCAGCAATAGAGGAAGGGTCAGAGATAGCTGAGCCTTCAGATTTAAAGACTAGGGAGGGGCATGGGTTGCACAAGGGTCAGTAGAAATATAGAAGTTGATGGCAGATAAGGCCCATAAGGCCCATCCAGTCTATCCATTTTTTTCTACCTTATGAATATGCTATAGGCCTTTACTCTGTCAATGGCCTATCTATGAGAGAGTGGATGACGTTCCAGAAATTAGTTGGAGAACCAGCATTTGTCTATGGTTGGGATACAAAATAAGTATTTTTGGCTAGTCAGATGGTCTTTGTACAGGCATTTCTGTGGGATTAGTGAAGTTGTAGGTGTGCTGAGGACAGGTAGGCTTTGAACTGAGCCCAGTATTTGACTCTAGTTTTGCACTGGGTAAGAAGTTCTGACGTAATCCGTGGGTGGTGGTGATGTTTGACTTTTGTCTATTGTCTTTTTTAAAGAGGCATGGACATTCCAGATTTAGGTTAGTGTGTCTGTAAATTGGCAGAGAACAGTGTCGACATCAGGGGCTGAGAGCACAGGAGACCAGTCAGCTCAAGTTAGGTCCTGGAGAAGTGTAGTTAAGTCAAGGATGTGGAGGGGGCAATACCATATGTATTTGGGTCCGATTGTAGGACATTTACTTTTCTTACACAGAAAGTGATATAATGATCACTGAGGGCATCAGGGAGGACACTGGCAGCAGTAATGCAGTGGGGGTGAGAGGTTTGCACCCAGTCAAGGAGAGAGTGGTTTAGGGATTGAGAGTTTGGGCGGGTAGGCTCAGAGATCAGCTGTATGAGGTTTAGTGACTCGATCTTGAGGAGGGTGGCTTTGGAGGAAGGGGAGAGCCAATCCAAGTTGAAATTGCTGAGCAGGACGAGTTTGCCCTTATCTGTGTGGGAGGTTATGGATAAGGTGCATGTGACAAGGGAGTCATGAACTGTTTTGGGTGGAGTGTACAGTACCCCAGTATAGTCTGGGATAGTGTAGGGAAGGAAAAGGAGGATCACAAGGAGCTCATGGGAGGAGGGATGGGCTTTGCGGAAAGAGATGGAGCAAGATAGGGATTGTCTTATATATAGGGCTATACCTCCACCGCATTTACCATGATCCTTGTGGTAGTGATTGAAATCAAGGATAGAGAGGAATCAGGATCCCTGGTGTACAGCCACGATTCAGTGACACACAGAACATCGGGGTATGTTGGATGACCCAAACTTTAAGGGTATCAATCTTAGGTAGGAGGCTCCTTGCATTCAGGTAGAAAAGGCATAGGCCCTTAGGCAGGACAGGGGGAGAGGGGATGTGGTGAGGGCCTGAGTTAAGTTCCACATGACCAGAGAGGAGTAATAGGAGTAGGAGGAGAGAAAATTGGGGGGGATACTTATGCCTTTTGGAGGTTTGTGAGGAGAGGGGTGGTGAGGAGAGGCAAACACGGAGAAGAAGTGACTCAAAATTTAGTGAGGAGGAGGAGAGCAAGCCACAATGAGTGGGAGAAGAGGGATAGGGGTTGGGGGGTCAGACAGCATGGAAGTGCCATCAGAGGTGGGAGGAAAGAAGGGTAGGAATGGGAACTGGCAATGTAGTGATAGCAAGTCAGGCTGGGATAAGGGAAGAGGGGATATACCCTTGACTCGAGGTTAAAAATGTTTTCCTTACTTTTTTCTCTTTCATTGTTCCCAGAGCTCCCTAACTTTAACAGCACTCATGCAAACTCAACTGACGTAATTGACCCTCTGTATTTCTAGCTTGACTCCACTGACACTGTCTCTCACAGCCCTGAACAGCAGCACTCAATCCTCACTCTCTCTCTCTCTCTCTGTCTCTCCGCAAAAAAATGTATGTTTCATTTCCATCAATACATACCCATGGCCTTAACACAAACCTACTGTTTCACTAAATAGTCAAATGAAAATGAAATAAAAATAAAATTCATGGGAAGAAGGTGGGCACCACAGGCAAAATGAAAAAACTGTAAAGGTGAGAAAATGTAAAACAAAATAGTTAAGCAGTAAAGAAAGCACACACAAAAAGTGAGAAAATCTATTATCACACATTTATTGCATAAATTGAACATGCAGTGGGGTTAAAGAAACCAATTTATTTCCATTCATGAGGGGATGGGACTTCATAAGTCACTAATAGATGTGCCACTCATAGGTGATGGTTCTGCCCCTTCACTCATGGAAATAAACGGGTTGTTTCCACCCCAACCATTGCATGCGCCTTATATATGCAATGGGTAGACTGAAAATACACCATTTATTTCCACAAGTGAGGGAGCAGTGTTATAACTCATGAGTGGTGAAGTCATTAGTGAGTTATGTAATGTAATAAATCCCACCCCTTACAAATGGAAAAAATGTGTATAGTTTTAGTCTATAACAACTAAAACAAGTAGATGCCACTTGCCAAGTCTTTATTAAAAATCAGCTTATTTTACAGCCATAGATTCAAATGTTCCACAACTCTTTATTGATCACTTCATCAGTGTAAATGGCATAAAATTCTGTTAAAATGCTGAATATATAATATTTAACAATGGTAAAGAAACTTTATTTCATTTCATTCAAAGGCATTAGCAACATAATGGGTCCAATCTCCACCTTATTTAGCAAGTGCAGTTCACTAGTAGTTAAAATTAAATATCATTCCCTCAGAAAACATCACTTATATCCAAAATTACTGTTCTTTCACCAAATTCTACATAAACAAAAAAATGGTGTTTTGAAGTGTTAATGTCACTGAAGTCTTTCAATATACTTGCAGTCTTAAATGTCATCATAAAAATGTGCTGTTTTTTTCTGCCTTAATTCTTTATGACATTGTATTTAGAGACTTTGTGGAATCTAAATGATGCCTATAATGCTTCAGACATCCCTTCACTCAAGTCTTGTCAAAGAAAAAGGCATGATTTTATACACTGAAATATTAAATAACCCCTAATTTGGCTTACTTTTATTAAAATGGGTGTTTTCATTATTAATGACCCCCAAACACAAATTGAGGGTTTGATTTAAAAGGTGCCACTTACGGTATGTGCTTGTCAGCTGGGGCGGCAACTTGGTCACCCTGAATATTTGGTCAAAAATAGCCAAACTTGCCCAAGATGTGACTATAAGTAGTCTATCAGCAGGCCCGATATCCAAACTGAAAAATCTGTCTTCTTCTAAGTCTAGAAAAGCACATACTGTGCATGTGCCAAGACTTAGAAATATTTTTTAGTGGGGTTTTTTTAGTTATAAGTAGAGGAATGCCTTGAGGAACATTGTGGAATCATTCAAGGGACAGTGAGGATCCATGATCAGGGACTGAGCAGGTACTGGTGGGTTGCAGGAGAAGATGGTGGTGTGGGTGCCTGACAGCGGGTAAAGGCAGAGGTTACATTTTTTGCAGGCTGAGATTGGTGGAGGACACTGGAGAAAGACGGCGACTGACCATGGTGGAGAAAAAGCTGTGTCGGTCAACCACAACAAGACCTGCATTTGCTTGTGCTGCAGTACCAGTGGTGGATGTGGATGATGAATTTGTTTCAACAGGTTGCGCTTGGTGGGGACAATGAGGAAGATGGTGGCCAGTCATTGTAGAGGAAGGTCTGTGCCAGTCTCCCTCAGTGGGACCAGAAGACTACTGACAGGGGGCCAGGAGGGAGGAGGGTGTACCAGTGATGGGAATGGGCACCTGCCACCAGTCTATTCAAATTGTGATCAGGCAGCTGGGAGGGATGAGGATACTTGCAGCAGGACTGGGCACCCACCTCTGGAGTTTTGTGTACTTAAAGGACCGGGGGGTACTGGTGGTGGAACTGGGCACCCACACCTTGTCTTTTTGGAGTAGGTACCAGAAGGGTATTGGACACTCACCACTGGCCTTGAGGGGGTCTAGCAGTGGCAGGTGGCAGAAAACATGTTTTTTGTTTTATTATTCGTTACTGACTTTAGTCACAAAAGGAAAAAATATTGCACTTCTTCAGTGGTTCCTTGATGTCAGCATGCGTGCACTTAAAAATGTTGACTTTAAAATGAAATTAAACTTCATTCAAATCCCCTCAAATACTTTCCCTTGGAATGAGCTGTAACAAACCTGAACGTTTCATCATTTAAATCAATTCCCTTTTTGTGCTAGCCATGAGCAAAAAAAGAGACAAAAATGGGGAATTTTATGTTATTGTACTAACGTTCAAACTGCCAAACTAATTTGCACAAAACTAACCATAACATTAGCCTCTAGGACTGGGAAGGTGCACAATAAATGTTTTAGTCCTAGGGACTAAGGTCTCTGAGATTTAAGCTGTCAAAACCCCATACTCTGCCAGAAACACTAACTCAGTCCTGACAAACAGGTGCTACTGCACCTGTATAATATATGCATATATGAAATAAATGATAGATAAGTGTGCTATACAAGGAATAAACCCACTAAGGGGGCTAACCAGATCACAAAGCCACATGCACAAATGGCACATGTCTTTATGATCTGCCTAGGCCCCTTGATGGGTTTATTTCTTAGTAAAGCAGACTTACCCATCTTTCATTCACTACAATATGTTTGGATGGCTACTTTTAGTTTTGATCATACCTGCATATTCAGAAAAATGGTATACAGGGAAATAACTGAAAAAAACACATGCATATGCACACACACAAACACAAACACACACACACACTTTGGATATGCAATGGCCTGATGAGAAATATTCAGTTTATTCCAAGAGTGGGGATGGGATCATAATTATGAGTGACAAAGTCACGTCCTCTCATGAATGGAGGCACACTGCACATTTCAAGTCAAGCCATTATGTATTTAAATAATATTCCGCCCCTTTAATTGTATACCTTTCCAAATTAACT